>CM044002.1:52558041-52645541 GCA_024085815.1 Flaveria linearis | reverse complement strand
GACAGATCAACATTCGGTCCTTAGATCGCGACACCTGTGCCTCCTTGTCTCTATTTCTGTGATGATCTTCATTCTTAGAGAGAGAAGATTATCTAGAGAGAGAAAGTTATCTAGAGAGAGAAGGTTATCTAGAGAGTAAAGGTTATCTAGAGAGAGAAAGCAGAGATAGGCGGAAGAACCACTGTTTCAGGAGGCGTTTTTCGCCGATAAACAGTCGTCTGACCTTGCGCTCGAGACATCTGGTGCTCCTTGTCGTAATCTCTTCGATTATCTCCATTTATTGCTTTATTCGGGTATTTTTTGGCGTCTGTCGATGATGGCTAGCCTGAGGCTGTCTTGTGGTCTATCGTTGTCGGTCGGTGCCTATCATTGCCAGTCGTCGCCTTCCGCTCCTTTTTTAGCAATGACAGTAAAGGGCTTGGTAGCTGTAACACCCAGTTATTTATCTATTTTGAAACCGACAAAGGAAGGAAAGAAATAAAGTCCAAAGTCGAGGGACCAAACTCGCCAACGAAAGAAAGATGGGTGAGTGGGGATATATAAATGGAGAGGGCAGCCCTTACCCTCTCCCCACACTCTCATTTTCAGTCAAACAAGAGAAAAGAAGAGAGAAGGAAGAAAAGAGGAAGAAAAGTTGGTTCGAGTGAGCAAAATTATCGTGTAGCAAGCCAAATCGAAGCTCTTCTCGTTATGGTCATTTGTGTGAGTTCTAGGACCCCTATTTTACTCATTTTCAACTGATTTAGGCTGGAACACATAGTAAACCTATTTTTGAATGTGTGTGTGTTTGACCCATTTGGGTGTGATTGTGTTTGATGCGTTTGGAGTATGTTCTTGGGCTTGTGTGTGCTTGAATGGTGTTGTAGTATGCATTCCTAAGGTTTAGGATGGTTGATTTGGGCTTAGAATGGGGTTGGATGAGCTTGGAGGTCAACAATGGCAGATTGGGTTTGGGATGAACTGCATTCTGCATCAGTTAGGGCTAGGCGACCGACTGGAGGCCATACGGCCGACTGGAGGGCGATTGAGGTTCAGTCGCACGATTGAGGTTCAGTCGCACGGTTGGGGGTCCAGTCGCATGGGGAGTCATACGACTGAGAGCCCAGTGACATAGGTGCTCATTCGCATAAGGTCCATTCGCATGAGGTCCATTCGCATAGTGTTCATTCAGACGATTGGTCCATTCGTATGATGTTCAGTCGCATGGAGGCTCTGCGACTGAACGGTTCCCATACGCCCAAATAGGGCTGTTGTACCCGAGGGGGAACATAGTTATAGTACTGACTTTTGGGGGAAGTGCAGATGTAAGTTTCGATATGGAAGTTCCCGTAGGTACATATAAGATGACCGTTGGGATCTTAGAAGGTACGTAGGGCATGATGATGATGATGTTGCATGTTTATGTAGGATATATGTTATGTATGTATGATAATGCCCTGTATAGTAATGCTATAGTGTATGTGGATGTTCCGTATTATGGTGTATGTTTGTCTTTCCTATGACTTTACGTGTTATGTTAATGAACGAATTGAAAGTATTAAGTAACGTAAAGTGAAAGATAATTAAAGGAACATGATGAATAAATGCATGCATTAGTGGATTATGAAAGTAATGAAAGTCTTCCGAGCATTGAATATCGGGACACGCCAATTAAGGTGTTAGCCCAACGTTGTGCGGGTTCGCTACCTCGGGAGGATGCACATCGGGGTCTTTCTTTGTGATCATTATTATAGAACCTCTACCGCTTACCCTAGTACTGTGGCACCACGTTTAGTTGTCTCTTTATAGACTTCGGCCCAGTAGCTATATAGTTCGGGGTGTAGCATATGGTATTGGTACGGAAGATATCTGGTGCGCAAGAAAAGATGTAATGATGAATGAACGGATAAAGAAGATAATAATGATATTATCTATGTGTACATATGATGCATGATCGCATGAAAGTAAAGAACAGTTTTAACGAGAGAAAAGTATGTTTTATTATAAAACTAGAACTCACTCAGCAACACCGACTTTAATATGTTTCCAGTTGGCAGGTAATGATTGCTGAGGATGGCGCGAGATGGCTACTCAGCTCTTTTGGGATGGCATCCATTTATATAATGCTTTTGTGATGTAATGCAACAATGTATTTTGTAACTAATTGACGATGTATTATTTGGCAGAAGTATTTATAATGAAATGAGATGTCATTTTTGAGTGTTTCCGCTGCAACATTTTTATAAAGTACATGTAATTAAAGGTTTTATGCGCGATGAGGAACCAACGGTAAGCGTCCCGGGAACGGGGCCTTACAAGTTGGTATCAGAGCCTAAGTTTAAATGAAACGGGTAAATTTTCAAAATAAACCTTAACTTAAACTGAGAATGGGACGGAAAGGGATGGGATGCCGATCTGAGTAGCTGCGTGCCATCAGGTATTTTCCTAATGTTAACTGGTACTATATGCGCATGTTATGTGCTTATGTGTCGTATGTAGATTTAAATAATGATGTAGTCAGGACAGGTATTGCTTGGGGTATGAAGAGTAAAGTAAGTGGCTAATCACAACTGGCCACTGTAATTAAGGACTGACTATACTTGACATAAACTGAGGTATTCCCTTGAATGACCGTGTTGGTATTTGAATCTTTCAGTGTATGATAGAGGATGGCCGGTGGTAGATCATCCAAAGCCTCACGTGGTGGGCTTGCTGCTGCATCGCAGCCCAAAAGAGGCATGCCTAGAGTTGAAAAGGTGGTTTCTGAAGAACCCGAGACCCCTCATCCGGAGGGTGTAGATGAGAGCGCCAATCTGAGAGCCTCGGTAAAGGAGGCGGTAGTGGAAGAGGTGCACCAGGTCATGCAGACGATCTTACCGTTTGTGGTGACCAAAGTGATTAAGGCTGTGAGAGATGGAGAAAGGAAAGAGAGGAATAGGTCCTCGGGAAGACAAGAGCAACCAGGGGCCTGAAACAGTTCTTTCTGATGATGAAGAAGAGGAAGAAGAGGAGCCTGCACCAGAGGCGGCATGAGGCTGTAACTACGGGGTGTTTATGAGATGCAAGCCCCCTACTTTTGACGGTAACGGCACTGCTGCAGTTGCTCAACGGTGGGTGAGGGAAATGGAGGTTGTTCTCGACATCAGCGAGTACCGGGAGGATCAAAAGTGAAGTTCGCTAACCACTCTTTTATGGACTCGGCTTTGTGCTGATGGGACAATATAGTCCAAGCTGAGGGTAGTCGGGCAATAGGAAGGATAGGTGGGAGGAGTTGAAGAAGATGGTGATTGAGGAGTATTGCCCTCAAAGGGTGATGGATAAGATAGAGAGAGAGTTCTTGCAGCTGGAGGCGGGAACCATGACACACCAGTAGTACACCATAAAGTTCAACGAGATGGCGTGGTTGGTTCCGGATCAGGTGACACCCTTGTCACGAAAGATCAAAATATATCCAGGGCTTGCCGGCGGATGTTCTCAGGCATATGATCGTCACCCGGCTAAGCACGTTTAGGTCGGCGGTCGATTTGGCAGGGAGGCTAAATGATGAACGGGAGGTGGTGGTGACTGAAGCAACAAGAAGGGTGGTGGTGATCGGAACTGGAACGGGAAAAGGTTTAGTCGGAATGATGCCCCGACAGGTAACAAAAAGGCACTGGTGGATGACCGTCGTGTGACCACATCGACTGCGGGGTCAAGGAGGTGTGGCAAGTGTGAAAGGGAGATTGCGGGGGAATGTAGGATGGGACTGAATGTGTGCTTCAAATGTGGGAAGACGGGGCACATCGCAAGGGATTGCCTTGCGGGAAAATGTTTTAACTGTAGGAAAAGTGGTCATATGAGTAAAGATTGTAAGAAGCCAAGAGCCGAGGGTTCTGGGGTGAAGAAGGCCGGAGGAAAAGGACCGAGGGCGAGCGCCAGGGCATTCACTATGACACAAGAGGAGGCTAGGACGGACCCTGATGTTGTGTCCGGTACGTTTCTGGTGAACCAAACTTTAGCTTCTATGTTGTTTGATTCGGGTGCTAGTAAGAGTTTTATTTCTACTGATTTCTGTACTAAGCTGTCGGTTGGTAGTAGACGTATTGACGCGCCCTTTGATGTAGAAACTGCCATAGGTAAGCCTACCAAAATTTTCAAGATGATAGAGGGTTATGATGTGGAATTAGCGGGTCATAAATTTTCGGTTAGACCATTTATGATGACCTTAGGTGGTTTCCATTTAGTTCTGGGTATGGATTGGTTCGCGGATCATGACGTGAACATTGTGTGTCGCAAGAAGATGATTGGTTTAACAGCGCCCGACGGTAGCTCGGTGGCGGTTTATGGTGATCGGTTTACTACGATTCCGAAGATGATTTCAATGGCGGTGGCGGGAAAGTGTATGAGGCGTGGATGCAGCGTCTACTTGTGTTATGTACAGGATGTGGAAACGCCAACACCATAACTATCCGATGTTCCGGTTGTGTGTGACTTTCCAGACATTGTTCCTGGAAGACTTATCAGGAGTGCCACCCGACGGAGAGATTGAGTTCAAATCGACCTGATACCAGGTGCTCAACCTGTTGCCAAGGCACCATATCGGTTTGCTCTGATAGAAATGAAAGAGTTGATGGAGCAGTTGCAAGAGCTACTGGATAAGGGGTTTATCAGACCGAGTATCTCTCCTTGGGCTGCTCCGGTCCTATTCGTGGAGAAGAAGGACGGTAGTATGAGGATGTGTATTGACTACCGTGAGCTGAACAAGTTGACAGTGAAGAACAGATACCCCTTACCGAGGATTGATGATTTATTTGATCAGCTTCAAGGTGCCAGCTAGTTCTCAAGGATCAACCTTCGATCTGGCTACCATCAGCTAAGGGTGAAAGAGCATGATATTCCTAAAACAGCTTTCCGCACGCGCTACGGTCACTACGAGTTTCTTGTCATGTCTTTTGGTTTGACCAATGCGCCAGCTGCTTTTATGGACTTGATGAACCGAGTGTGTCAGCCGATGTTGGATAAATCAGTGATTGTGTTCATCGATGATATCATGATTTACTCAAAGAGCGAGATAGAGCATGCCGGTCACATTCGATAGGTGTTGGAGACGCTGAGAAAGGAGAAGTTGTATGCCAAGTTCTCCAAGTGCACGTTTTGGTTGCGCGAGGTTCAATTCTTGGGTCACGTGGTGAATCCAGAGGGAATTGTGGTAGATCCGGCAAAGGTGGAAGCGGTGATGCAATGGAAGTCTCCAAAGACGCCATCCGAGATCCGTAGTTTCTTTGGTTTGGCGGGCTACTACCGAAGATTTATTCAAGACTTTTCCAAGATCACTTCTTCACTAACCAAGTTGACCTGGAAAGATGTAAAGTTTGTGTGGGATCAAGCTCAAGAGAAGGCGTTCGAAGAGTTGAAGGCGAGGTTGACTCAAGCTCCGGTATTGTCATTACCCGATGGAAGTGAGGATTTGGTGGTTCATTCTGATGCTTCCTACTCGGGGTTGGATGTGTGTTGATGCAAAGGGGAAAGGTTATAGCCTACGCATCCCGACAATTGAAAGTTCATGAGGTTAACTATCCTACTCATGACCTGGAGCTAGCGGTCATGGTCTTTGCGCTAAAGATTTGGAGGCACTATCTGTACGGGACGAAGTGCACCATTTTCACTGACCACAAGAGCTTGAAATACTTCTTCGAGCAGAAGGACCTGAATATGAGGCAGAGAAGATGGTTGGAGCTCATAAAGGACTATGATTATGAGATCCATTATCATCCGGGCGAAGCCAACGTGGTGGCGGATGCCCTCAGCCGAAAGGAGAGGCCCGAGCTGATTCGGGTGAAGGCGTACCAGCTGATCATGACCTCTGATGTGATGAAGCAAGTCAAGGAGTTTCAAGATAAAGCCTTAAAAGAAGATCATCTTAACTCTGAAAGGATGAGAGGTCTGGTTGCGGGATTAGGTGAAACACACTCGGTGTTAAAACCCGATTCGGGCGGATATGGATTCCTCGTCTTGGGGATCTACGTGTGAAGATCATGGATGAAGCACATAAGACTCGATACTCTATTCATCCCGGTGCTACCAAGATGTACCAAGACATGAAGAAAGACTATTGGTGGCCGGGTATGAAGCTTGATGTGGTAGAGTATGTGAGTAAGTGCCTTACTTGTTTACAAGTGAAGGCCGAGCATCAAAAGCCATATGGAAAGATTCAACCTTTAGATATACAGGAATGGAAGTAGGAGCACATCACCATGGATTTCATTGCGAAGCTGCCGCGTACTCCGAAAGGGTATGATGCTATATGGGTGATTGTTGATCGCTTGACAAAGGGTGCTCACTTCCTACCGATTCACGAGACATATTCATCGAAGAGGTTGGCTGATCTGTTCATCAAGGAAATTGTAACTCGTCATGGTGTGCCGGTGTCTATTGTGTCCGATCGTGATACCCGGTTTACATCCAAATTTTGGAAGAAATTCCAAGACGTCATGTGGACGAGGTTACATATTAGCATGGCTTATCATCCCCAGACTAATGGTCAGTTAGAAAGGACCATTCAGACATTGGAGGACATGCTTTGGGCATGTGTGATAACCCGAGGTTTTTGTCCGGTTAATATTATTTCCTATTATTTAACCTTCCTTCGCTTGTTGTAAATTAATAGGTACGTTATTAATTTAGAATAATCGTCATTATTGATAATGTGGTTATTATTATTATAATTAGCTAACTTCATTATTACTATTAAAAACTATAACTGAACAAACAATATTATTATCATTAATAACTATAGTTATTATTAACAAATGACCTACAATTAACTAAACTAAGTTAGTAAAACTAAATTGTTGAGTGTTGCAAACTTGAAGGACCGATGTGGTATTTATCAAGAAGCAAGTTATCATTAAATAACCGACCCAACTCCCATTCGGCCCTTATTCGCAAATCAACATCATCATCACCGCAAACCCTAAACCACTATCACCCCATCGGCACTATTTTTCCTCTCGGTCACCACCATCGGCAGCCCACCCATTCGAGATCTAGCACCTTCAACGTCTCTATTACTCTTACTCACAACCGCGAACCTTGTCAACCATCTTCATCTCTGATGGCTTTGATCATCAACCGAAACAGCCTGTTCGGTATGATTCTCTTTTGTTACGTCTATGTTGTTCGGTTTCGTGTACGGTTCTTCTTCGTTCATGACTTGCGATCATTGTGGTGCCGGTTTCGTGTTATTATGTTGTGTGTGTTTCGGTTATATGTTTGTGTAGTGTATGTTCATGATCTCGCATGTATGTGTGTGCGTGGGGCCAATTAGGGCAGCCCCTTGGTGGGTGCAGGAAGGCCCTTATGGGCGCATGGGAAGGCAAGGCAGCTTGCATGTAGGCGCATGGGGGCATCATGCGCCCATGCGTCCGAATGTGTGTGTCTGTAATTATGTTTGTATTCTCATGCATGCCTTGTGTGTTTGTGTGACTACGTGTGTGTTTTGGGTGTGAGTCCATGCATGGAAGCCTTAGTCAGGCGCATGGGGAAACATTTAAATGGGGTATGGAGCATGTAGGCGCATGGAGCCTAGAAGGCTTGTGTTAACTCTGTCATGTATGCATGCCTATATGAATGTGTATATTTATTGGGTTTGGGCGCATGGAACATTCCCTAGGCACATGGGAGTTCCTGAGTTGCTCTTTGGCATGCATGTACATGCGTCCGTAAGTATGCATATGCATGGGTATATATATAATGATATATATTTAGTTATTATTGTTGTGTGTTTATTTAATGTGTGTGACTGAGTTTTGTTTTTGGCAGTGTGTGTATGTAGATGACACACGGGAAGGGGAAGTGATTGTGTTGGTGTGTGTGTGTGTACCATGAACATGTGATGTTATGTGTGTATGATATATATACATATATATGTATATTATAAGTGGGTGTATAGTATATAATATATATGTGGGTTATAATGTTTATTATACATGGGTATATGTGTGTATGGTGTGGTATGTACATATATCAGTTTTGCATGTGCTTGTATACGAACGGGAAGTCTACAGTTGAAACCGTAACCGTGACGCGAACGCGAAACCATACGATCAAGTTTCTAGTATTTAACATTAATTCCATATTATATAAAATTCAGGTTATTCGGAAACCTAAAATCCTGTTCTCTGCGTTACTTTGTTGCTGTGCTTTCAAGGTGAGTCTTCACGGCCCCTATTTTACTTTCTTTCCTTTTTGGGGGAGAAAACATGCAAACATATTTTATAAATGGTTTTAGTATTATTGATATCGCCTGTTACGTTAGTGCAAACATACTGGAAAGTCCTTACATTCTCGAACCGTTAGTAATGTGTAGCGAGGTAATTCTGAGTAGTACTACTGGGTTTGACAAACATTTGTCACTGTCTGGTGAGACGTGACGGGAAGGCAACAAACATACGAACATACAAACAGTCAGCCTCGGTTCGAAACGCTAAGTAACTTGATTATAGGCTAGCTACCTATCGATATGCTTTAATTACTATACCATTCGAACAGTTTCAAACATTTTTATCTGTGATAAAACCTGTGAACTCACCAACTTTATGTTGACACACTTTAGCATGTTTTCTCAGGTAACAGGAACGCTTAATCTCATGATGCACGATTAAGAAACGCACTCAGGACATGCGTTCATCAGATCCATTTATTTGCATTAGACACTGTTTTGACTTGGCATTTCAGACTTTCAGTATTGTTTACATTTCGTTTATTCGCTTCCGCACTGTTATTCATTTCATTTATGCTAATATGAGTTAAGTCAAACGTTATTTTTAAATTCATATAGTGTCGTTTGATATGACCGTGTCTGAGATCCTGGTATGTCACACGCCTAACGGTAAAACCCCGTTTGTGAAAATTGAGGGTGTGACAGATTGATATCAGAGCCACTGGTTATAGAGAACTAGGAATGCATTTGCATCTAGACTATAGCCTTAGACACAACACTAGTATTGCACAGACACTCTTACATGATTATCACTGTTGAACGAACATTCTCCCGGCATGCTAACATTTACATTGCTGAACGATCATAACATTATCCGCACTATCCATGTCACCTGTATCATCCTCGACTAACAGAGGGGCTGAGAGTCCCGCTCGCTTACTTCCAACATCTACAATTGTTTCTTCACTCCAGAGTTGAAGCAACGACGATTTGAACCTAACATTACCACTTCGGAACACGAAACTCTTTTCTAACACACACGACAAACCTAACGACGACGAACAAGGAGAACAACTCACATTACTTTTACAACTCTATTGTACTTGTTTCTACTTCCACCATGCCCTATCATTTTCACTAGTCTGAACAGTAAACGTGGGACAACCAAGGGATTGAAGTCTATCAGAGAATCGGGCTTGTATATGTGGACACTTAGAGCTTCAAAGGGGAATATGCTAACTCAGATCGCCGGATTAATTTCCATCCAACACATAGATATATTTAATTATGATTATTTGATTTAAATACGTTATGTTTCCTACAATTATTTTTATCAATAATTATTATTCGATTAGTAATGGTTGTGTATTGTGAATTGAAGAATCATGTCTGGAAGAAGACCTGGACACCCGAGTAGACGAGGAAACATCAACACAACTCAAGCCGAATTGGATGCCATCATCAATGAGCGTGTAGCTGACGCGCTTGTAGCTTATGAGCAGACCCGCAATCAGAACAAGAACAACCAAAATCTGAATCAAAGAGGTAATCTAGAATCAACAGACACGTTAGTTTTCCCTACGATAACACACATTGATTCTTAAACAATTATATGTCCTTTTGATTCAGGTCCAACTATCTGTACCTTCAAGATGTTTATGGATTGTAAGCCTCACTCTTTCAGTGGTTCTGAGGGTTCCGTCACACTGCTTCGCTGGCTGGAGAAGCTCGAGTCAGTGTTCGCCATGTGCAACTGTCCTGCTGGAACTCGTGTCAAGTGTGCCTCTGGCACACTGGAAGGACCAGCTTTGACATGGTGGAACTCACAGGTCCAGACCTTAGGACTTGATGCTGCTAACGGTATGCCTTGGGATGATTTCAAGATACTGATGAAGGAAGAATACTGCCCGAGGAATGAAGTCCAGAAGCTGGAAAGTGAATTCTGGAATCTTAAAATGATTGGCTCTGAAATTGAGGAATACACGACTCGTTCACACGAGTTGGCTGCTCTATGTCTCAGATGGTGACCCCGGCCTACAAACGGATTGAGAAGTACATCGATGGCCTAGCTCCTCAAATCTAAGCTAGTGTTATGGCTGCTGATCCTGTCACTATTCAGCAGGCTATCCGACTAGCTCACAAGCTCACCGACCAGGCAGTGGCACAGGGTACTTTGCCTAAACGTGGCGCTGCCTCTGGGTCATCCGAACACAAAAGGAAATGGGATGGTAACAATAGCAAGTCTTCAAGCTCCAATAACACCCAGCAACAATAGACCAGAAAGTTTGTGTTGGACCAAAAGAATTAGTGAGCCAGATCAGAAAAACCTTTAAGTCACACAGATATCACAACAACTGCTGAAGGCCTCATCAGCTGTTGACAAGACTGAAGACTTCATCAGCTGAAGTACAAAGACTGAACACAATAACTGAAGACATCAGCTGATGACAACAACTGAAGACATCAGCTGATGACAACAACTGAAGTTCAAGTCTGGACTTTGTCACAATAGCTGAAGAAGTATTCTTCAGTTGTTGTGATGGTTTTCTTTTCAGTAGTTTCTTTTTAGTTGTTTCCTTTCAGTAGTTTCTTTTTAGTAGTTTTCTTTTATATTTTAGTACTTATAAAACGTCTGAAGAGCTTGTTCTTCAGACGTTATAGCTTCAGTAGTTTCTTTTCAGTAGTTGTAGTGTTAGTTAACACTTAGCTTTTGTAAGAAGATGTCAGCTGTTAGACATCTTCAGTAGTTTAGTTTCTTTCAGTAGTTGTTTGTAATAATGATTAGATGTCACTGTCAAGTGACATCAGCTGACGTCATCTTTCCCTATAAAAGGAAAGATGACCTAATTGTAAACTTGCCGAAGCATGTGTTGAATGAAAATATACCTTTTGGCAGAAATTCTCTCTTTCTCTATAACTGTACTGTTTCATTGATATATCTTGTGTGTTCTTGCTATAATTTGTTCTAATTCGTGTACTAATTCCGCTGCAAATCCAATCTAATTGATCAAACTAGATGCTGAGATCCTTTCAAATGGTATCAGAGCTGGTTAATCATTGATCAATTTAACAATTGATCATTGAAACTGCTCTTTTGATATCTACGTTTGATCGAATTAGCAAATTTGCAAGAATCGGTTGTAGAGATTGAGTTTCTGCTGCTTCTGGCCATTTAATTTGAGGTTCTATGTGGTTTTGAGCTAGATTTGTTGAGATTACCTTTAATTTTCTTGAATTCTGAAATGGCGACACCAACAAACGATCCTCACAATACTGGCTCCTCAACAAAGCCTCTGATACTTGTTAGGAGTGAGTATAACATATGGCAACGACGTATGCTCCATCATCTGTCTATCAACAGCACTGGTTGTTGGAAATCAGTGGTGCATGGACCATACAAGCCTATGATGAGTGTTCCTGAATCAAATGAGAGGGTTCTGAAGAAACCTGATCAATATTTGGACGAAGATCTAAAGCTGTTCGAAATTGATGCTAAAGCCCATAGAATTCTGGCCATGGCACTGCATAATGAAATCTATTCAGGGCTTATGCATCATGAAACTGCTCATGACCTCTGGGTTGCTCTGAAGGAACAATTTGGAGGAATGATGAGGTCTTAGCAAACACTAGGGAAATCCTTGCCCAACAATATGAGACATTCTCTCATAGGAAGGGTGAGACTCTGACTCAACAGTTTGAGCGATTCTCATCTTTGATTTCTGAGCTGAAAATGATTAAACATGAGTATTCAAACAGCCAGATGAACAACCGATTCCTCAGATCCCTGCCGAAGAGATGGGACACTTACTCTATTGTCCTACGCTCCAGTGCAAATCTGGACACTCTATTTCTCACCCAACTTCATGGGAAACTGCTTACATTTGAAAGAGAGATAGAATAGAAAAGGAAGTTGTCCTCATCTGGTAAGCTCACTGATGACTTTGTATCAGGCAATACTGCACTGATATGTTAGGAGTCAGAATATGCTGTATCAGAGAGTGCCTATGATGAGCATATTGATTTCTCTACTAATACTGAACATGCTTTTGTTGGTGTTGATGGTAGTTCAGGTGGTAGCAGTGATAACTTGTGCTTTTTGATGGAGGATCTGAAGGGCATTCCAGATGATGATCTGGAAGAGATGAATATTTTAAGCCAAATGGCAATGATCAATATCAGATCTCAAAAGTTATACAAAAGAACTGGTAGGAAATTCCCTGGACTCTCTGGCAAAAACCAAAGTTGGTTTTGACAAGAGCAAGTTGAGGTGTCACAAGTGCCATAGGCTTGGACACTTTTCTAGAGAGTGTAGATCATCTGGATCTAACTCATCAGCACCCTTGTGACCTTCCCAAGCAATAGCTCACAGAACAAAGGGCAACATTCCACCAGTTCTGGTCATCCATCACAAGCTCAGTCATCACCTGCATATTTTGTCCCTCAAGGTCATATGCCATATCCTTACCCCTGTTTCTACATGCCTCAGACAGGCCAAGTTCAAGCTCCCATTGCTCAACAACCACATGCCCTTCCTGAACCTCAATCATCTTAATCTCATCAACAATCTCAACCTCAACAACACAGCTTTTTCACCCCAGGAGTTGTTGACTAGAGCAGTTTACCAGATGATATGTCTGGTCATGAACAACTGTTTCCTAGTGCAGGTCAACATGGTGGTGACAATCCTTTTGGAAACCTTGCTCTCATGGCCATGGAGTCTACTGATGGTTCATCCTCCAATGCTTCATCACAGGTATCACAGGTATCTTCAGAGGCCAAAGCCAAGTTATGTTCTGAATCATGCATAGCAACATTTGCATCTATTAGAGAAGCAAATGTAGCTTTAATTAATAAAAATCTTAAGCTAGAGCAAGTAATATCCAAAAGAAAAGCTGAATTTGAGTCTGTTTTGAATGATAAAAATGATTAGATTTACAAACTAAAATACCAAATCACTGATGACAAGGCAAGGGAAGAGGTACTTCTAGAGAAGTATAAGGACCTCAAAGAAACACTTGCAGCTACTCAGGTAGAGTGTGATCGCTGGGTAACTTCCTGCAAGGGTTTTGAAATGCTTCTCAGTAAGCAATCAGCTTCCAATGTGAAGTTTGGAATTGGTTATAATCACACTGCTCCTCCTACAGATTTTACTCCCAAGTTAGAAATAGATTCTGAAGGAGAAAGCAATAACCAATCCACCTCATCATGTGATTCATCTTCTTATAAGGCGCCAAAATTATAGGATGAAGTCAGCATTAATTCCTCTGAGAACCAATCAGCTGATATTGATGGTTCAAATGCTGACAATCACATGATCAGGAAAGAGTTGATCACTTCAGGTGTTGCCTCTCAAAGTACTCAAAGTACTGAAGGGCAAGCCTCAACACCTGAAGAACAAACCCAAACTACTGCAAGTACTGAAAGGAAGAAAACTGCAAGTAGAAAGGGTTTGAAAACTACTAAAGGAGATATCAGGAATGCAAGTACTGAAAGGAAGAAAACTACAAGTACTGATAGAAAACTGCTGAAGAACAAATCTTCAGTAGTTTCATCTTCTTCAGCAGATGATCAACTAAAGATGAAGAAGAAGCCATGTGAAATATGTAGCTTATTCAATCATCTTACTGATGATTGCTGGTATAAAAAGTGTTCCAAACTCAATCAAAATAAGAACATTAAAAAGAAGATGACTAAAATAAAAGACGAGTTTGAAACCAAGTTTGTACCAGCAACATCCAAACCTGAAACCCTAAAGTCCTTAAAGAAATCCAAAAAGAAGGAAGGGGTTAATCAAGCAACAGCTGGGGTTGCTCAAAGGAAGATGGTGCAACATAGGAATCCATCAAAATCAAGCACTAATGTGTCTGATGAGCTGAAGGCTTTATCAAACAATCAGACATAACTTGTTATGATGGTTCAACATCTATTGGGGAGAGTTAACCAATTAGATGCTCCTACTGAAACCACATAAAAGAAATCCAAGCCAAAGAAATCCTTTTCTGCACCATCTCAACCACCAAAAGCTGTTAATCATGATAAACAAGTTAGTGTAACATCTGTTGATGAGAACAGACCCAAAACCAAAATGGTTTGGGTCTCAAAAGCTAACTAGTTTATTGTGATGAATGCATAGTTCTTCAGCATGCAAAAGAAGCATCTGGTATGTAGACAGTAGAGGATCCATGCATATGACAGGGAGAATCTCTCTTCTTAGTAACTACTCTCAAGGAAAGAAGGGATTTGTTTCTTTTGGCAATGATGCAAAAGGTTACATTATTGGCAAAGGCTTTGTTTCCAATGGTGAAATAAGGTTTGATGATGTTAACCATGTGGAGAATCTCAAGTACAACCTCTTGAGTGTCAGTCAAATGTGTGATAAAGGCCATGTTGTACTTTTTACCAGCCAGAACTGCAGGATTCTGTCTTCCAAAGTTCTGAGTTTGATTGACAAGGTGTTGGATGAACATGATCTCCTGAAGGCCAACAGGACAGGAAGAGTATATGCCTTAGATCTATCAAAGAAAATAGATCTAAAAGGTCATCCTTGCCTATTCTCCAAGGCTTCTCCTCAGGAATATACTCTATGGCATAGAAGGCTTGGTTATGTGAATCTCAAAAATATAAACCAGCTGATTCACCATGGTTTAGTAAGAGGATTGCCTATGAAAGAGTTCAAATGTGAAGACAACTGCACTGCTTGCTTAAAGGGGAAGCAACACAAAGTCTCATTCCCTCCAATAGAAGAGCCAAAGTCCAATTCCTGCTTGTAATTATTGCATATGGATCTTTTTGGTCCTGTCAGAGTGATGAGCATGGCAAAGAAGAAATACTGTTGGTAATTGTGGATGATTACTCCAGATTTGTATGGACTTTCTTCTTGCATTCCAAAGATGAAGCTGCAAAAGCTATTATGAACTTTGTGTTATATGTGGAGAAGCAGTATTCCCTTCCAGTCAAGTGTGTGAGGAGTGATAATGGCACAGAATTTAGAAATCACACACTTGATGACTTCTACCTGTCAAAGGGAATCAAGAGGCAGTTCAGCATTCCAAGAACTCCTGAACAAAATGGAGTGGTGGAGAAAATGAATAGGACCCTTATTGAAGCTGCAATGTCAATGTTGTTTTATTCAGTTTGCCACTGACCTTTTAGGCTAAGTTGTCAACACAGCTTGCTATGTGCACAATAGAGTATTAGTGAATCAAAGGTTGATGAAACTCCTTATGAAGTACTACATCATTTGGCCCCTTTGATTTCATTCTTTAAAGCATTTGGGTGTCCCTGTTACATTCTCAACACAACCAATCCACTCCAGAAGTTTGCATCAAAGGTGGATGCAGGGTATTTTGTTGGTTATTCATCTACTTGAAGGCATACAGAGTTTTCAACTGTAGAACAAAGATAGTTGAAGAGACTTTGCATGTGAAGTTTAATGAATCTCCAAATGACAAGATTCCACAAAACCCTGTGGAGTTATTTGATTTGGACATACTGCAATATGTTCCTTATCAGGCTCCAGCTTGTTCCTGTCAACAGTTCTCCACCTGGTGGTACTGATGATGATGTAGACAGTACTCACCTTTTCAGGTTTAGTGATCAACTGCCTGAGTCAGCTAAACCTGATGCTCCTGTAGCTTCAGCAGCTCCATCCACAACAAATGATGATGATATTTCTGAATCATCTACTTCGTTTGAGTTGCCATCTCCGACATGGTTTCAAGAATCTTCATCAACATTTGTTGCTGCTGAAGGTCCTATAAACACTTGCACAGATCTCATTGTTTATCAAGAGATGAAGAATCACCCAATGTCTCAAATCATTGGTGATATCAATGCTGGAGTTTCAACCAGAAGTCAATTGTCCAATTTCTACTTCTATGCTCTCTTCATCAGTCAGCAAGAGCCAAAGAACTACCATGTTGCATTAAGAGACAATGGATGGGTTGAAGCCATGCAGCTTGAGCTTCTTCAGTTCAAAAAGCAGCAAGTGTGGGAGCTAGTTCCTTTACCCCAAGGTAAGTGTGCAATAGGCACTAAATGGGTGTTTAGGAATAAAAATGATGAAAATGGCCAAATTGTTAAGAACAAGGCCAGGCTGGTCGTACAGGGTTTGCACAAGAAGAAGGTATCGATTATGATGAAACCTTTGCCCTATAGCCAGACTAGAGGCAATTAGATTGTTCTTAGCTTATGTTGCCTTTCACAATCTTAAAGTTTTTCAAATGGATGTCGAAAGTGCCTTTTTATATGGTAAAATAAAAGAGGAAGTTTATGTGTGTCAACCACCAGGTTTTGAGGAAAATAAACATCGTGATTGGGTGTATAAGCTTGATAAGTCTCTATGTGGGTTAAAACAAGCTCCTAGAGCCTGGTATGAAACATTATCAACTTTTCTTCCATAAGATAATTTCACTAGAGGCTCTATTGATAAAACTTTATTTATAAAGAAAGTGGGATAGCATAAGCTACTTGTTCAAATTTATGTTGATGATATTATTTTTACATCCTCTGATCCACAGTTGTGTGATGAATTTACAAAGCTAATACAACAAAAGTTTGAAATGAGTGCCATAGGAGAATTACAGTTCTTTCTGGGTTTGCAAATCAAACAAAGGGTTGATGGAACTTTCATTCATCAGTCCAAATACACAAAAGATCTTTTGAATAAGTTTGATTTACAAAACTGTAAGCCTTGTTCTACTCCCATGAGCAGCACCACACAACTGGATGTTGATCAGAAAGGTAAAGCGGTTGATGAAACCCTTTACAGATGTATGATTGGATCCTTGATGTACCTTACAGCTTCTAGACCAGACATTATGTTTGCAACTTGTGTCTGTGCTAGATTTCAGGCTGCACCTAAAGACTCCCATTTGATTGCAGTTAAAAGGATCTTTATATACTTGCAAGGCACTCAATCTCTAGGACTTTGGTATTCCACAGGGCACTCTTGCAAATTAGTTGCTTTCTCTGATAGTGACTATGCAGGGTGCAAAGTAACCAGAAAATCAACTTCTGGTGGATGCCAATTTCTAGGCAATTGTTTAGTTTCTTGGCAGAGTAAGAAACAAACATCAATTGCTACATCAACTGCTGAAGCAGAGTACATTGCTGCTGCAAGTTGTACATCCCAGGTACTCTGGCTTCAGAATCAATTATTGGATTATGGCATTACAGAGACTAAGACTCCATTACTAATGGATAGTGCTTCAGCTCTTTGTATTGTTAAGAATCTAGTCCAGCATTCTAGGACCAAACATATTAAGATCAGACATCATTTTATTAGGGATTGCTATGAAAAATGTCTGATTGATCCAAAGTTTGTGCCTAGTGCTGATGAGCTTGCAGATATATTTACTAAGCCTTTAGATAGTGTCACTTTTTAAAATCTGGTGCTAAGGCTTGGTATGCTGCAGCTGGAATAAATTGACTAATACTGATGCTCTCAGATCACAAGTACTGATGAGCATTAGTATACAAAAGTCAAAAATAAGTACTGATGAGTTATTTAGTCTTCAGCATTTTTCATAACTACTGAAGACGAATATACTTCAAAGTACTGAAGTACATTATTTGTTGAAAACAACTGATGTAGTTACAACTACTGATGTAGTTATAACTACTGATGCCTAGTTTTCACAAATAACTACTGAAGAACAAATTTTGTCCACAAGTACTGATGTGTAATCTTACACATAAGTACTGAATACAATATTTGTTCACAAGTTCTAAAAAATAATTTATTTCATCAGATCTTATGAACATCTGTTCACAAGAGCTGAAGAATAAATATTCAAAAGAGCTAAAGGCCAATGAAACGTCTGAAAATCAGACAAAGTCTGATGAGTAAGTGTTGAGGTCAGAATGAAACAACTGAAAGGTATGCATTGACGACAACAGCTGATGAGTAACTTTACTCTTCAGCTGATTTAAACATCTGTTATTTCATTTCAAAACAACTGAAGGACAAAACCATGTTATCAGTAGTTTCAACTACTGATGACTAACACCAAGTCCTCGGTTGTTTACAACAACTGAAGCCAATACCATGTCTTCAGTAGTTTACAACTATTGATGACTAACACCAAGTCTTCAGTTGTTTACAATGTCTGAAGATGAAAACCATATCTTCAGTAGTTCTCAACTACTGATGATTAACAACAAGTCTTCAGTCGTTTGCAACCTCTGAAGGACAAAACCATGGTCTCAGTAGTTTCAACTACTGATGACTAACACCTAGTCCTCAGATGTTTACAACCTCTGAAAGCGAAAACCATGTCTTCAGTAGTTTCAACTACTGATGACTAACACCAAGCTTTCAGTCGTTTACAACCTCTGAAGGTTAAAACCATGTCATCAGTCGTTTCAAACAACTGATGACTAACACCAAAACCTTCAGTCGTTTTTTTAGCTGTTTCATAACCATACCCTATAAATACCTAACTTCAGCGTTTTTCATTCTCACATAACCTAACGTTCAAAAACTCTGAACCTTCTCTCTCACATTAATGGCAACCATGCAGCTCAAACCTCACCACAACTGTGTAGCCTACCTTACTAAATCCACCTTCTGGACAAAATTTGATCATGCCATCGATCTGATGGTGGATTCCCCATACAAAACGGCCTTTCTTATCAATCCGACCATCTATGCCGAATCCCTAAACCAGTTTTGGACGAACGTCACCCTTACAACTGGTGATAATGACACCGAGGTCTCTCTCCAGTCGTTCGTCAACAAACAAAAGGTGGTTATCACTCCTGCAATCATTCGCCAAACCCTAAATTTGAATGATGCCACCTTCACCACTGAATATCCAAAGGGCACAACTGACCTATCCTTTGCCCACCATGGATATCAAGGTGACCTTCGTGCTTCAACAATCCTCAAGAAGCACTTCTATGATGCTGAACGTCTAATATTTCATATGGTAAATGTCTGCCTAGCCCCTAAAACTTCTTCATGGGATCAAATGTCATCTAGGTGGCAGCAGGTATTATTTTCTATCCTTGAGCAACAAAGTTTAAATTTTTCTAAAATAATATTTTAGAACTTAAAGATATGGCTGTGAAACCTCTTGCTAACCAATGGATATTATATCCACAGTTCATTATGGCCATTATTGAAAACCAGCTGAAAGCTGAGGGACTTGTTAGCCTAGGAGTCCCTGCTATGTCTGTATTGCCTGAAGTATACTCCAGGCACAACTCAGACCAACACCTCAAACAGGCTGCCAAGCTGCTAAAACCCAAGCAGCAGGAACCCACAGCCTCCACCTCCAAATCCAAAGTCCCCACCAAACCCAAACACAAAAATACCAAAAAGGCTACTCAGGGAGATGAGTCCCCTGAGAATGCCCCTGCAACACAAAGGCAGGAAGTAGCTACTGGTATTAATCCCCTAGTAGTTACAAGGACTCTACCAGCCACAACGCTCAGGCATCCTCTCACTAGGATCCTGATGCAACCACTTTCGAGGCACCCACATATCTGGAACCTTTCTCACTTGAGAAGGTTACCATTGAAGAGCACCATTCTCCCTAGGTGCAAACTGCTTCGCCCCTATCTCCTACTGCAACCGCCCCTCAAAGCCCAACATTTATAATAGCAGAAGTGCTGACTCATATCAACACTCCACCCTCTCCCCAGGCACTTATCACAACTGGGAAAACCCCAACCAATGAGAGGGAGGATCCAAGTGTTGATGAGAACCCACAGCATAGGGATTACCATGTTCTATCTCCCAGTGTGGAAGAGGAGATCAGAACATCTGGTGAGACGGCCACTTCTCCTGCTTCAGCACATGAACAGGATGAAGCTGGTAACATCTCTAAGTCCTTACCAGAGGCAACTGCCGATGAAGGATCTCATCCTGAGGCAGGAAGTCCCTAGTTCCAAGATAAAGGGGCACATGTGATTACTGAGCCACACTCAGCACATGTACATCCTGATCTAATCAGAAGGTCAGGTGATTCAGCTAACACTGATGATGACCCGAGCTTCTTCTTTGATGTTTTAGCTCACACTACTATTCTTAAGGATGAGGTGAGTAGACTCAAAGAGCTACTTGCCAAAATGACTCAAGAATCAAGTCCATCTGTCACCATTCACCCACAGATGGCACCTTCACCTGAAGGTCTCCTAAACACAGAGCCACTCCCATAAATTCAGCCACCAGCCCCTGCTTCTGGCACTATTTCTCAGGGACAGAACCCCCCTGAGCAAATGGTTGCTATCTTTCAAAATTCCCTACCTCTCATCACACCCATCCTCACTGACATTATGAATAAAACCCTTGATGAGAGGCTTGCCTCAACTATACAACCACTGCTGGATGATGCTGTGACTAAAGGCTTTCTGACAGTCAAACCCCTGCAACCAATGCAACCAAAAAGGGGGAGACTTCGTCAGTGAAAGCAATCAAGAGGAAGAGAGTGGAGGAGGAGAAAGAGAAAGAGAAAGAAGTAGAGAAGGAGGTGGAATTTGAGAGGGAGATGGTAGAGGAGACTGAGAAAGAGAAGGAGAGTGAGAAGGGAAAAGAAATGGAGAAGGTGACTGAAAGTGAAAAAGACTTTCATGTCATATACAAAAAGAAGAAGGGGGTGAGAAAGAAAAGGAGCTAGCAGTCCTTGTCAAGAAAGTTGATGCCCAACACAGCAGGTCAATGGATAAAATCATTAATCAGCTGTTTAGGCAAGGCTTTGACACTGCTAAGCTAGATGCTGAAATAAGGAGGTTAGAGATTAAGGAGATTGAATACTGATGGTCTTGCTATAGTCAAGAAGAGAAGAGAGACTTGAGGCTATGGCAAGATTCATTTCGAAGTATTTGGGGAGATCAGTTCTGGAAGTCAAATCATGGTCCAGGGACAGCATCTTGGAAATAACCACCAAGATCTGTTTGTCTGAGGTATTCACCAAGGGACTGATCATAGAAGCCTTAAGTGAAGCTGGTGCTGGGAGCAGGACTGAACTAGCCAAACAAACCAAAGCCTCACTTACATCTAAATTGCTAGAACAGCCTGTCCAATCTTCCACACCAACCCAACCAACACCACAACCCACAAAACCAACTCCCTTACCCACAAAACCAATAGCCGATGATGCACCCCAGAAGGGGAAAAGAAGGGTGTTAAGGCTAGAAGAAGAAGAAGAAGAAGAGGATGATGAAGAAGACAGTTTGCCCATCTCAGCTGTCATGCCTACGCCGAAGGCCAAAAGTCACCCTCCAACAATTACTCTTGAGATCCAAAGGCAAACAGTTAAAGTGAAGCTAGAGAAGAAGAGCTTCACAAACTACATGATGAGCAATTGTTGAGAAGGGTTAACAAAGCTTATGCTGCTTCTTCATCAATTATAAACATGAGGAAACAAGCTCAGAGATTATACACTCTCAAACATACATTTCAATATAAAAAGAGAGAGTGAGGATTTGGCCTGATCCCAAGGTGTCTCATAGGATCCATAAGAAAAATATTCCATAGAGATACAATGAGCAAGTGAAAAAGATGGTAGATGCAGTGATCACACTTGCCATTGTAGTATCACCCTGGGAGATCCTTAAAGACTTCAAGAAAGCCTATACATCTAATCTGCCCCCACAAAAGATGCTGCAAAATAGAATGGTGAAAAAGGGGTTAGTGTATAAGAGGCTTGAGGAAGTCAGGAAGGATGAGCTCCACTTGTTGCTTGAGGGTAATCACCCTGATGAATTTGCATATAGAGAGATAACAACAGTGGAACTCAAAAATGGGAAACAGGTCAAATACCTCTCTGAGTACTATGGGCCTGAGTCACTTTTTGAGGAAGAAGCAGAAGAGCTCACCATGGAGGAACAAATAGTCTTCCTAGAGGCCTACACAAGAGAGTCTTATAGACTCATAGTTGGGAAGTAGGTTTCATGGATGGGGCAACAGATCTGTGTCCAGTTCCCCAAGACAGAGCTCCCATCCATCCTTTGATAATCATACCTTTTGAAACCTCTTCCCCGGCCTGTGCTGATATGGGTCATTTCTGAGTTGATTCAGAAGAAAAAGACCAATCTTTCTGCCAAATAAGTGGGACATCAAATAAGCTTAAAGGTTTTGGCTGTATTGGTTCAGGGGGAGTTTGTTGGACCAAAAGAACCAATGAGCCAGATCAGAAAAACCTTTAAGTCCCACAGACATCACAACAACTGCTGAAGGCCTTATCACCTGTTGACAAAGACTGAAGACTTCATCAGCTGAAGTACAAAGACTGAAGACAACAACTGAAGACATCAGCTGATGATAACAACTGAAGACATCAGCTGATGACAACAACTAAAGTTCAAGTCTGGAGTTTGTCACAACAGCTGAAGAAGTATTCTTCAGGTGTTGTGATGGTTTTCTTTTCAGTAGTTTCTTTTTAGCTGTTTCCTTTCAGTAGTTTCTTTTCAGTAGTTTTCTTTTATGTTTCAGTACTTGTAAAACATGTGAAGAGCATGTTCTTCAGACGTTGTAGCTTCAGTAGTTTCTTTTCAGTAGTTGTAGTGTTAGTTAACACTTAGCTTTTGTAAGAAGATGTCAGCTGTTAGACATCTTCAGTAGTTTAGTTTATTTCAGTTTGTTTGTAATAACGGTTAGATGTCACTGTCAAGTGACATCAGCTGACGTCATTTTTCCTTATAAAAGGAAAGATGACCTAATTGTAAACTTGCCAAAGCATGTGTTGAATGAAAATATACCTTTTGGCAGAAATTCTCTCTCTCTATAACCGTACTGTTTCATTGATATATCTTGTATGTTCTTGCTATAATTTGTTCTAATTCGTGTACTAATTCCGCTGCAAATCCGATCTAATTGATCAAACTAGATGCTGAGATCCTTTCAGTTTGATTCATCAAGAAGCTTCACCAACAACAATCAAAACAAAAACAATAACAACAATGGTCAGGGATCGAGCAGTTATGCAGGCAAGTATCCAAAGTTTAAGGTCCATTAGCACGACTGGGGGTCCAGTCGCATGGGTAGTCATGCGACTGAGAGCCCAGTCGCATAGGTGCTCATTCGTATAAGGTCCATTCGCATGTGGTCCATTCGCATAGCATTCATTCGCATGATTGGTCCATTCGCATGATGTTCAGTCACATGCAGGCTATGCGACTGAAGGGTTCCCATACGCCTAAATAGGGATGTTGTACCCGAGGGGGAACATAGTTATAGTACTGACTTTCGGGGGAAAGTGCAGATGAAAGTTTCGATATGGAAGTTCCCGTAGGTACATATAAGATGACCATTGGGATCTTAGAAGGTACGTAGGTCATTATGATGATGATGTTGCATGTTTATGCAGGATATATGTTATGTATGTATGATGATGCCCTGTAGGGGTGTTCAAAAAATCCGAAATCCGAAAAAAATCCGAAATCCGATCCGTATCCGAATTCGAATAAATCGATCCGAATCCTTATTCGGATATTCGGATCGTCTCATCCGAATCCGAATTCCTTATTCGGATTTCGGATCGGATTTCGGATCGGATTCGGATATCAAAATTTTTTTATTCAGGTTATTCGGATATCCGATTAATCCGAATAAGACTTTAACTATGTTTCTATCTCAATACTCATTACTCAACTATCTATTATGTTTTCAAATTAAAACACAAGAATCTTTACACATTCTACATAATACTAAATAATTATGAAATAATCGATCGTCATTTTAAAGTATAGATTTTTAATTTTCGGGTTCTATACAATTACCTATTATGTTTTAAATTTAAATTTGTATACAAGTCAAAATCTATTTTTTTAGTTTTATATCTTTTACTGTGATTTCCAACTTATAAAATGTTAAGAATAAAAGGTTAGTAAAAAATAAATAAATAGAAACAAAAAATAGAAAAAAAAATATTATTTGGTTTATTCGGATTATTCGGATAAATTTGGATTATTCGGATATATCCGAATCCGATCCGAATTGAATTCGGATGGATTCGGATCGGATAGAAATATCCTTATTCGGATCGGATCGGATTTCGGATAGGGTCTTAAAATTTTCAAATCCGAATAATCCGATCTGAATAATTCGAATAATCCGTTATCTGATCCGATGAACACCCCTAATGCCCTGTATAGTAATGCTAAAATGTATGTGGATGTTCCGTATTATGGTGTATGTTTGTCTTTCCTATGACTTTACGTATGTTAATGAACGAATTGAAAGTATTAAGTAACGTAAAGTGAAAGATAATGAAAGAGGAACATGATGAATAAATGCATGCATTAATGGATGATGAAAGTAATGAAAGTCTTGCGAGCATTGGATATCGGGACACGCCAATTAAGGTGTTAGCCCAACGGTGTGCGGGTTCCCTACCCCGGGAGGATGCACATCGTGGTCTTTCTTTGTGATCGACCATTATTATAGAACCTCTAGCGTTTACCCCTAGTACTGTGGCACCGCGTTTAGCTGTCTCTTTATAGACTTCGGCCCAGTAGCTATATAGTTCGGGGTGTGGCATATGGTATTGGTACGGAAGATATCTAGTGCGCAAGAAAAGATATAATGATGAATGAATGAATAAAGAAGATAATAATGATATTATCTATGTGTACGTATGATGCATGATCGCATGAAAGTAAAGAACAGTTTTAACGAGAGAAAAGTATGTTTTATTATAAAACTAGAGCTCACTCAGCAACGCTGACTTTAATGTGTTTCCAGTTGGCAGGTAATGATTGCTGAGGATGGCGTGAGGTGGATACTCAGCTCTTTTGGGATGTCATCCATTTATATAATGCTTTTGTGATGTAATGCAACAATGTATTTTGTAACTAATTGACGATGTATTATTTGGCAAAAGTATTTATAATGAAATGAGATGTCATTTTTGAATGTTTTCGCTACAACATTTTTATAAAGTACATGTAATTAAAGGTTTTATGCGCGATGAGGAACCAACGGTAAGCGTCCCGGGAACGGGGCCTTACAGTAGCATAGGCTCTACGGCCATTCGATTTGGAGCTCAATGTACTTTGGGGTTCTTGGTATCCTCAGTTGATAATGACTAGGTCGGCATGGTCAGAGACCTGATCATGTTATCGACATCGATTTGGTTGTCTTTTTAGCTAGCCATAGTTGATTTTCAGTCAAAACCTTAGATCGGGTTATTGTCTCTACTTAGTTTACTTAGCAACATTTACTGAGATTTGATTTTGGTTGCTTTATTAGGGCGTTCTTTGGTATTTGTTGATGATGGATAGACTAAGACTGTCTTGTGGTCTATCGTTGCCGGTCGCGCCTTTTCTAGCGACGACGGTAAAGGATGTGCCTTGGTAGCATGGGCTATACAACCATGATTTAGTGCTCGATATACTTGGGTTCTTGATATCTTACGTCAATGATGACTAGGCTGGCCTGGTCTGAGACTTGATCATATTATCGGTATTGTTTTTAATGTCTCTGTAACTAGCCATAGTTGATTTCCTATCAAAACCCTAGATCGGGTTATTGTACTTGGTTAGTTTGTGTAACAGCAAAGCTTATGAAGCCTAAGCTTGTTTTGGATTTGTGTTTTTTGGTTGTTGTTTCTTTTTGAAATACAGATTGTGTTATGTTTATGATGTCTCCTGAATTGCTGATGATAGGCCTTGAGTTTTTAATTCAATTTTTATATCTCGGTTAAGGAAACGCATGCATCCGTTATTGTCATGGCTAACCATGGGGATTAATACTTGTATATAGTCTAGATGAATCTCATTCTATTTGGCTATGGTGACTTTGGCAAAAGTTGGGTTTTGGCGTGGCATTATTATGGAAGGCAGAATTGCAGCCAACTCGATTTGGCGTCATGCGTTAAGCCTAACCGGTTCTTTGTGTTAATCCAATTTTATTAACTTTCCCGCGGCAACGCGCGGGAAGAACTACCAAGTTTATAATAAAGACATAACAAACAAGTCGAATTCGAATTAAAGATATTAAAACGAACTATTTTTATAATTTTTTAAAAAAAATTACATAATGCAAAAATGTTAAAAAGTTTTAAGGAAAAAAAGGTGACATTTTATCAAAAAATGAGGGAAACTTTGAAAATGAGGGAAAATTGTTAAATTGTTGTAATGCGTTATAAAGGTTAGCTACACTACATAATGATGATATAAGTGTTTACTACATTAGTATTAACTATTTGTTACAATAAAGGTGGGTTAACAACCATTCCTTCTCCCTAATTTCAATATTTCCCTACCTTTTTTAAAGAAAACTTACACTTTTCTTAAAAATTTCTTAAGTTAATTTGTAAGATGTTATTTTTTTTATAAAAATTACACCATTAAAATCATTTTAATATCTTCAATTCAATTATAATCTTGCTATATTTGTTCTAGAAAAAATCTAACTTTCGTCATACACCACTATATTTACTATTGTAACTCTAACTTACAGTTGAGACATTGGCTACTGTGGACCACTAGTTAAGTTAATAAGTTATCATAATAAACTAGGGTTAACAATTGATCCATATATATATATATATATATACACACACACAACACATACATACATACATACATACATACATACATACATACATACATACATACATACATACATACATACATACATACATACATACATACATACATACATACATACATACATACATACATACATACATACATACATATATATAAAAGGGAGGAATCCCTTCAAAACCATGTTATAAATGAAAACCCTAAAAACCAGGGGTTGCATATATTCGTAAGTACGTGTTACAAATATACAACTAAGAGTTACGTACATGTAGGGGTTATGCATATGTAAGTACGTGTTACTAAGTGTACAACTAAGAGTTATCTAAATATAACTCATACAAGTTACGTATATCTAAGTCTTTTCGTCACTATCGTCATATTTAATTAAACAAATGTATATGATGACCTCAAAAATAAGACGGTTTTGAATCAATCATGATTTTCAGTCTCATAACTAGTGGAACATTATGGGGACAAATGAACCATTTTTCCAATATGTAAGCTTTGTTTGATTTGCTAATTTATATTTGTAAGATATAATGTGGTTGAATGATTACCCGATTTTAGAAATTCGGGTTGCGTGCTGTGACAACCCGGAAAATTTCGGTAAGTTTTAGGATTTAACTTTTAAAATTCTAAAACTTGTTTATAATTATTAAGTAAAATATTAATAATAATAATAATAATGTAAATAATAATAGTAATAATAAAAATAATAATAATAATGATAATATTGTTATTTGTAATTTGTAAAGATTATTAAGAAAATAAACAAATTTTAAAAATAAATTGGATTTAAAAAGTCCAGAGGGTATTTGTGACAATTTAGAAACTTTAAACATAAAGTTTTCACATAAAATAATAGAACTTGAAAGTTGAGGGACTATTTGTGTAAATTGTTTTAAAATCCCAACCCACTGCCCATCCCCGTCGACTTCCCTCCGGCCAACATTCCGGCGAGGCTCCGGCGAGCCCACAATAGCCAAATCACTTGATTTCACTCGAATTAAATGTTCCCGACACATTTTCGTAGGTGATTCGAACCTGGGCCTCACTTCAAATTAAAAATTGGAGTGCGTTTACAACCAAACCCACTTTCGACCGAAAGTTTGGCCGACCACCCACTTAATCGACCACTAACTTCAAATAATAATCGAAATAATGGAGCAATAACAAACTATGAACCATTTATAACAATCCATTGAGCTCAATTCGATTTGAAAACATACAAACACATCAATTTGATTCACCCTCACTGCCGCGACCTACAACTGATCGAACACCCTCTTTCGAGCTTCAGTTCAGGTAACTAAACCCTCCTAAACACTCGTTTGATCATGGGGAAGAAAAGCCCTATGGTTTCAATCGATTACAACATCAATTTGGGATTCAATTGATTGAAATCAAACCTAGGGTTCTTGGTGGATTGGGGGATTGTTGCGGGTTGTATTTAAAATCATTGGGAACCCATACCTCTCGCGGCAGTATGCCTTTGGTCTACCGGTTCCCGAGCACTTTGCAATCCTTGGGGTCACGGGTTCGAACCCTTGCACCCACATTTATTTTTTTAAATGCCTTTTTAGCTTTTTAAAATAGACAAAAATTTCCAAAAATTAAAAATAAGTTTTAAAAACTTCCTTACTTTAAAAGTTACCTAAGTAATTTTCTATAAAATTTATTTATTAAAAACACCTTAATAATATTTATAAAATATTATTTATGAATGTTATAAATAGCCATTTTTATAAAAATGGACTCTAAATAATAATTTAAATTATTAAATTATTATTGGATACTATATTATTTTTAATTATGGATAAATCATGAGAATTGTGGAAATTATAAAGATTTTATAATTTCATAAATTATTTACAAACGTTATTTTAGGTGTTTCTTATAAAATATACTAATTAAACGTGTAATTTAATAATAAATTAAAACTGTAAACATTACTTATTTGATAAGACTAATACAAATTAGATTTTATAAATTTAATTATGAAATCTTACCAAATTAAATACAAACTTACATATTTAAATAATATCTAAAATTTATTTAGAACATAATGATATGTTAAAATCATTATTAAATTTATCAAATATTATGAAATGCAAATCTTAGTTATTAAAGAATTAACAAAAATAATTAAATGATTTAATTATATGTTTATAACAAATCCTAGAAAGCCAAACCTTAGATCAATTGAACACCAGGTTCAAGATCTAACTTATTTAGGTTATGGATTTGTATCTATTTGCTTATGTGAATTATAATTACTTAGAAGAAATTTACTAGCTTGTCAACACCACACAAGAACTGAGGTGAGTTCATACTTAACTATTCGCTTTTAATCATTTAAATATTTTGGGGATGGATACATGTTGTAATTGAAATTTTAAATTATTTTTGTGTATTATGTTAAATAATAATTTGATCACATTTATGATTACATATGGTTACAATGAAAACCCTTTCTCTGTAACTGGACTATTAACAAGGCAGGGATCTTTTGGATAGTACTATCGGGGAGTGACTTACCCCACAAAGGTTGGACATGTGGTCCTTACCATGATGCACAAAGATCTTATTGTCATTTGGGATGACTGTTCGGTGTGAGAAGGCAGATGTGCATATGTAAAGTTTGCCATTATAGTTTCACTTACAACCCATATGAGGATAAATGTAAAGAGAGGATTCGCGCCCTCTGATTTGAATTATTATAAACTTGCATAATATACACATAAAAAGGAAAAGGTAAAATGCTATGTTACATGGGCAAATCCTATGTGAAGGATTTGTTGGCTTGTACTTAGTAAGTATGTGGGATAGCGAGTTCACCTTATAAAAGGGTTCCGACAGGCTATTCATATACAAATAAACTATGATACATGGGCAAATCCTATATGAAGGATTTGTTGGCGTGTACTTAGTAAGTATGTGGGATAGCGGGTTCACCTTATAAAAGGGTTCCGACAGGCTATTCATATACAAAGTGATACCAGTAAGTAGTTTATACTCACACTTTTACAGTAAATCCTACTTTGTTGATAATTAATGGTTTATCAGTTATATTTTACTCACCTATGAACTCACCAACCCTGTATTGACACTTGATTTTACATGTATTCTCAGGTATCTACTAGGAGCTTATGGACTTACACGTAGGATCATATAAGAGCTCAAGATACATAATGCTTATATTAGAGATATGATTAGACGTATTTTAAGAAACAATCTATCTTTTATTTCCGCTACGCATAATATTTATTACTCTGAATATCAATGGAATGATTATCTAAAATTTATCTATAGATAACTGCATCTCATGTGCGACTAATGTGTTTGATCCTGTTTGCTCACCCCTCCATGATAAATTCCAGACCCGGAATTTGAGGGTGTGACAGATTGGTATCAGAGCCATTGGTTATAATGAGTTAGGAATTGCATCTAGCCTATAGCCACACACAATAGTTGCACAAAGTAAATTCCTTAGTTAGAGATCGACTAGGATTAAGAAGTTATATGCCTAAACTTAGATACTTTCCCTAAACTTAACTTTGACTCTTGACTCTCCCCATAAATGAACTTCCTAAACTTATTCTCAACGACATGTGGGATCTACACTTATCGTCATGGGTTCAATTCCTTAGACTTTATGTCTAATCTATGAAAATCTTTTCGAGGTTTTGATTCTATGAACCAAATAAACTTGTGTGACACATAGGCACCTGTATTCTAGATTTCCTGGCAAAAGGCATTCAGGCTAAGGCAAGCATATCGTATAAATCTCATTGCAAGACCAGTTATGTTTACCTGGGGATTTCTGGAATGAGTGATAAACTATGGTCAATACACAAGTCTCTAAGGCAAATGGGTCAAATTACCTTGACGTGTTCCATTTGGTGATCTAAGCTACGCTTGTCCTAACTAAGAGAGACTTGTTTCCTAGTACTCGTGCCTTGCGAATTTAATCGAAAAACCCAGTTTTCTAAATTCAGAGCAAGATTCCGATTGTCAGAGTTCGTGGAACTCCCGGCGTGGTCCTGAGTTCACTTGGGAACGAGAGGATGAAATGATGCGCAAGTATCCTAACCTGTTCAAGGATGTTGCCAGAACATCTAATTTTCGGGACGAAAATTCCTCTAACAGGGGGATGATGTGACAACCGGAAAATTTCGGTAAGTTTTAGGATTAACTTTTAAAATTCTAAAACTTGTTATAATTATTAAGTAAAATAATATTAATAATAATAATAATGTAAATAATAATAGTAATGCAGGATCGGATTTGGGTGGTTTTCTCTCAACTCACTGTGAATCAACACTCTGCAAGCAGTCTTATAAAGAGTTGATCACAATATATCAAGTAACAAGCAGTAAGAAAATTAACACAGCAAGTAAATTTTCAAGGTACTTTTATATATTGCTTCTCAACTCAAAGGATTACAAGACACTTGGACTCAAATCACTTCTATAAAGAGTTACAGGGAGAAGATATATATACTACCTACAGCCAGAATACTTGATTCCAGCTGGACACCTCTAACCTTATCTATACTACAAGACTCTAGGTGAGGTCTTTCAGACATTTTGCCTGAAAGTTGGTAGTCAGGACATGTCCCTGACTTACCTTTGTCACCAACTAAAGTTGGTAACATGTACTATCATAAAAAGTGAACAGTAGAATAAAGTATGGTCAACAACATGGCTCTTTAGGAAGATGCCATGCTGTATCAGAGGTCTACAGCGGACTGTCAGGGACCATACTTTTATCTGCTGGACATAGCAATGTCTTCCGAAGGATAAAGTACTTTGAAGAATAACTTCTTCCGAAGGCACTTATACTTCGGAAGACTGCTTCTTCCGAGGCTTGGAGTCTTCTTTGTCTTCGGAAGCAGACTTTGTCTTCGGAAGCTCAGACTTTGTCTTCAGCTCTTCATCAGACTTTGTCTTTGGAAGCTCAGACTTTGTCTTCAGCTCTTTCATCAGACTTTGTCTTCGGAAGCTCAGACTTTGTCTTCAGCTCTTTCATCAGACTTTGTCTTCGGAAGCTTTCAGACTTGTCTTCGGAAGATAGTCTTCAGCTGTTGGCTTCAGCTGTTGTCTTCAGCAGTTGACTTCAGCTTTTGCCTTCAGTAGATATCTTCAGCTGTTCTTCAGACTTTCGGAAGATCTCTTCTTAGCTTCGGAAGCCATTGAATGTAGTACCAAAAATGACTATGAAGTGATTTTGGTTGCACCAGCCTTATCATGATCCAACAAACTCCCCCTTGGCTGATGCTACCAAAACTTCACTTCTCTCTTCTTCTCAAAGCTCTCAGCACTAAGGAAAGCAGATGTTTATCGGTGTCTTCATTCTTTCCTGCTGTGGTGCTGAGAATCTTGTACAGATCCTTGGTGGACAGAACCTCTACTCTGTCACCTTGGATTACAGGTACCCTCTGTTGTGGCCCTCTGAAAAGAGTTAGTTGATGGGAAGTATAGTTATATTCCCATCGAACTATTGGTTCCAATTCAGGACCTTCCACCATCTGTAGAAAGCTGTGCCTTGGTGGTTGATCTTTCCTTGTCTTCCACTCTCTTCAGCTTCAACTCTTCTTCAATCTTGGCTCTTCTACTTCGTTCAGCCAAGTGGAGACCACTGATATGGTTTCTGATGTGTGCAGCAGTCTCAGAGTTGGAGGGATTGGAGAATGGCTTCTCTGCAAGCTCAGCAAGATCAAATCTGCTGAGATGCAGTAGAGAAGTGGCATTGAGCCTGTTGGTTTCACCATTCTCCCTTTCCACAACAAAGTTATGAGAAGGTTCATCGAACCTCCACTAGATTATTGCATTTCTAGGTCCAGGAGATTGACCAGAAATCCTGTCCTCTTTCCTGGTATCCAGCAGAGTCACCAGTCTTCTTCTTAGCCTCTTCTCCTCAGCATTGAGGGTATCGGAGTTGAGACCAAGAAGTCTTGCAGCCTGGCCCAAGGTGTCTCTAGACAATTCAAGAAATTGGCCTAGGGTGAGGGAGCTTGAAGAGTTATCAACATAGGTGATGTTGATAACCTCTCCCTCACAGAAGATGCTGCTCAAGGTAGTGCAGTTGATGAGCCTCGTCTTGAACTCCTTTATTTCCTCAAAGGAGAGATGTTGAGGAGGCTGAGGGGATGGTCTGGTTGTTGTTGGGTAGGCTTAGGTTTAGTGGTTTTGGGTTGAGTCTTGGGTTTTAGGATGGGTAGTTTGGGTGGTTGAGGTGATGTGGTAGGTTTGGGTAGAGTTGTGGGTTGAGGGGTGAAGGTTCATCAGTGGGTTCTGTTTTAATAGGAAAAGGGGTTGGTTCTGGTTGTGGCTGTGGTTGAGTGGCTGGGGTGAAGACCATTCCTTTCATCCTCCTATACATCTCCTTCCTTTTCCCCAAAGGATTCAGCTTTAATTTCACTGACTATCCGCTGGAGTGTCCTTTCGGACATAGGTCCCACCTGCCTACCAGAGAAGCCATGAGCCGGAGGTAGTCCTTCATCAGGCTTTGTCAGTTGACTTCTTGATAGCAGTGACCTCCTTCTCTTCCTCCCTCTTCCTCTTCACCTTCAACTTCTCCCTAGCAGCCTTCTTCCTTTCCTTCTCCATTTGATCCTGCTCTTTGTTGTGGAGCAGCAGGATCATGTCATCGTCATGTGGAGACAGTTCAGGAAGACTGAAGCCTCTTGAGAGTAGGAACTTGAACCTAGCCTCTCTCAGCTTCAGGGCTGCCTCCCTTTGCTCTTGTTCTCTCTCCAAGGCCAACCTGGCTTCCTTTCTTGTTGTAGCCTGGTTGACCTCTCCAAAGTCACCAACTCCTCTAATGGTAGTAGGAGTATCTCCTCATTTGCAGCTCCTAGATTGATGAGCTGGTCAATGAGTGCTGTTCTTCTCTTCTGGTTGATTTCTTCCTGATTGGCTACAGCTGCCTTAGAACTAGCAGCTTCTCAGTAGGAAACCGACCTTTCTTTTTGGCCTCTCAATCTTCTCCTCCTCCTGAAGCTCTTCCGCAGTCAATTTTCTTTTGCCTTTGTCTTTGATGGTGCTTGACTGTGGTGGTTCTTGGATGGAGGGTTGTGATTGAGAGAGAAGTTCAGCTGGTGCTTGGGTTGGAGGAATGTCAGAAATGTCCTCCCTGCTCACCTCAGATGCAATTTCAGCAATGACATCTGTGATGGTCAGTTCCTCGACATCTGAAATAAGCCTTCCGCAACTTCTATTTCGGCCTCGGAAGACTTGTCTTGTTCTTCCGAGGCTTCCATGTAAGTTTCGGAAGCTTCAGCTAGAACTTCGGAAGATGAGACTGCTGCAGATTCTGTCCCAACTGTTTCAGTTGCTGGGCCATCAGTCCCCATTTCCCTTCGAAGCTAATATCAGGTTCCATGAAGACCTTAGGTTGACCAACTTCCTCCACAGTGGTAGAAGGTGCAGTCAGTCTGAAGATCCTCAGCCCCAAAGTATGCGAGTGTGGTGTCGGGGCTGGGCTGTTCTAGGGATGATCTCAATAAAACTTTGTGAAAAGTCTGTAGAGATCTTGAAGCATCCTTGAGTCAATCTCCAGAAAGGATTGAGATGACTCAGGTAGTGTAATGATTTGGGAAGAAATGAGTTGGGTCTGTGGTTCCTGTGGTGTTTGTCTCTGAACTTTCTCTCCCTTTTTGGTAGCATCATCTTGAGAGCTAGATGAGCTAGAGGAAGAAGTCATTGAGACCTGAATTGGTACATGCTTAACAGACCTCTCCGTCTGTTTCTCAGCTAGTTTAGCCTTGAGAGAGTTAATCTCAAGTTGCTGAGTGGCAGTCCTTGATTCTAAGATCTTCACCTATGATTCTAGGTTGGAGACCTTAGAAAGCAAGTACTGAAGTGTTAGTTGCATACTTCCCTCATCTTCATAGAAGAATCATGGGGAGATGAGATAACATACCTAGTATGCTCACTCTCACCACCAGATGTGGTTTCTTGGCACCCTGGTTTCCTTGCTCAGAGTCATCTCTTTCAGAGATGTCAATGGGCAAAGTTGTCGTAGACTCAGTCCTAATTATGTTACCACTGTCCTGAGAGCTCAATGAGAGACTCTGAGTAGTGGCCGCTGAGTCTACATGAGTCCCCTCCATATCAGTGGGACTCACCTCAGTAGCTGGCTTCTGATGGGGGCTAGAGACAAGGGATCCCTCTTGGCTCTGTTGATCTTTCAGTGGGTGTTGTAGATCAACTTCATGGCCATGGAGAGATGTAATCTCTTCATCAGTTGGAGTAAAGGTCAGTGAGTAAGAGAAGAGGGGTGGTTAGTCCTACTGACCGGGACTTTGATCAATGTCTACAGGCATTGAGCCTTGGTGGGGCTGTCCCTAGAAGGCTGCACAGGGGAGTGTAAGGCTTGGGTTCGGGCTCAGGGGTTTAGAGACTGAGGAGGCTCAAAACCCACATTGAGGTCAAAAGTGAAGGATGGTGTGACCTCGGACTGAGTGGGAGCCCATGATTCCACTCTAGTCCTTTAGGTGTGAACAGAAGGAGCTTGTTCAATCAGAGTAGATTGAACAAGGGTTCGTTTGGGGCGTCTCTGATATGTAGCTTTGATGGGTAAAGAAGGTTTTGGTATTGTGGTGGATGTTGCTGGTGTGGGTTCATCACCTGTGGGGTAACAGGGATGTCACCAGGAGCTATGCGCTCAGTCATCTCTGGAGGTAATGGAGTGTACCGTCCAGTGAAGTTGGTGGACATCTTCTTCAGTATCTTGAAGATGGTAGGCCTCATGTGTGGAACAGGAAGAGCAGCTGCGCAGACAAGCTTGCTTGGTTCCATCTCACAGTTGATTATGTGTTGAAGAAATCGGGGATACATGAAGAATGTATCCCTGCTCAGATTGGCGATTAGGTTGTTCAACACAAATCGTGAGTAGTTGAATCTGAGGCCTCTCACCAACCCATGAACTAGGCATCCTAGTTCATATGGGATTTGATCCCAACCCCCTGATTTGTTGGAGAGGCAATGTAGGACAATGTGCAGAGGAACTTCCAATGGTAAGAGAAGTTGAACTTGTATACTGTAGACCTGCTGACATCGCCTCCATATCCCATGAGGATATAGGTGCCTTCCAAGTCTTCCTTGGGGAACTCAGTAGGAGCCCCATCATCGTGAAGCTCGAGATGCTCCCTGATGATCTGTTCATTGATGACCAACTCTTGGCCACAAACTCGGGTTCTCAGGACTCGAACCCCATTCAGTACTGCAGTTTCACCATTGCTCCAAAATTCTGACATATGGTTGGAGTATACGGTGGGTTAACTGTTAGTGCAGTGAGGTAGGTGGATTCGGTGAGAAAGGTGATGATTTGGGTGAAGTCGGCATCCCTTGACGAGTCAAGTAATGCGACTTGGTTGTGCTGAGGGTTTAGCGCCATTGGAGAAAAGGTAAGCTTGAAATTTGGGTGAAATTGAGGGTTTGACAGTGAAGGGAACAGTTAGGGCTGTAAAGTGGTAAAAGAAGATGAAATTGATGAGTCAAGATTATTTAAAGAGGGTGAATAGTGGTAGTGGTGGTAATAGGGTAACTGTTTTGGGGTTACTGTGGGTGGTATGGTGGTTTACGGCGGAGAAATGACAGTGGCGGCAAGGATAATTTTAAATAATCTGACCATCATCAACAAAATCTTTACTTTTTACAGAGTGGGGCCCAAAAGATATCCGTTACATATAAAAACCTTTACTTCCGAGGGTAAAACATTTCCGAAGGTAATTTTCTTCCGAAGGCAATTTCTCTTCCGAAGCATGATATTGCTTCCGAAGGTAAAATTGTCCTTTGAAGGCACTTTATCTTCCGAAGCAAGGCATTGCTTCCGAAGGTAAAGTTGTCTTTCCGAATGGAGAGTTGTATAAGTTTCGGAAGTAGATCTGATATAAAATCAATCGCTTCTTCCGAGACCAAAAACTCTTCCGAGAAGAAAATTTCCATTGGGAATTTGGCTTCGGAAGATATTCAGGAATATCTTCTGAGAGTTAATTCCTCTTCGGAAGGAATTTACACTTGGAATAATTTAAAGATCTTTTGTAACAGGGCTTAAATTGTATTGACACAAGACATTACTCATTTAAAAAGGTTTTCAAAAGAGGTAGTTATTCAATGTTTATCATCCCAATTGCTGATATGAGATACTTAAATCTTTGTTCATCAAATGCCTTTGTGAACAAATCAGCATATTGTTCATTTGAGTCAACTTTGATTAACTTTATCAGCTATTTCTCATGAATATCTCTAATGAAATGATACCTGATATCAATGTGTTTTGTCTTGGAGTGCTTCACCGGATTCTCAGTAATGGAGATAGCACTGTTGTTGTCAATATGGATAGGAGTAGTCATGAAGTTGAACCCATAGTCTAACATCTGATTTTGAATCCATAGCAGTTGAGCACAGCAGCTAGCAGCAGCAATGTATTCAGCTTCAGCAGTTGATGTAGAGACACAGGATTGTTTCTTGCATTGCCATGAGATAATCCTTCCACCAAGAAATTGACATCCTCCTGATGTTGATTTCTTGTCAATGTTGCAGCCACCATAGTCACTGTCAGAGTATCCATAGAGATTGAAATCACTATTTCTTGGATACCAGAGACCTAGTTTAGGTGCTCCTTTGAGGTATCTGAGGATTCTCTTTGCAGCAGCTAGGTGAGACACCTTTGGAGCAGCCTGATATCTTGCACAAATGCATGTGGCAAACATGATATCTGGTCTACTTGCAGTGAGATACATCAGAGAACCAATAATTGCTCTATACTGATGTTGATCAGTATCCTCCCCCTCAAGGTCAGGGCAAAGATTATGGTTTCTGGGTATGGGTGTCTTGGCTGGTTTACAGTCCTTCATTTCAAATCTTTCTAAGATGTCTGAGACATACTTAGATTGACTTATGAAGAACCCTTCCTTCATCTGTTTCACCTGGATTCCAAGGAAAAAATCCATTTTTCCCATGGAACTCATCTCAAACTTCTGCTTCATAATGCTTTCAAAGTCCTTGCACATTTGGTCGTTTGAAGAACCAAATATGATGTCATCAACATAGACTTATACTAGCAAAATGTCTTCTCCACTCTTTCTGATGAAAAGAGTCTTGTCAATGGTACCTCTAGTGTATCCATTCTTCAGGAGAAACTGAGACAAGGTCTCATACCACAGCCTAGGTGCTTGGTGCAGCCCATATAGAGCTTTATCCAGTTTGCACACGTAGTTAGGGTGCTGTGGGTCTTCAAATCCTGGAGGTTGACATACATAGATTTCCCTATCTATATCCCCATATAGAAAAGCACACTTGACATCAAGTTGGTAGACTGTGAAGTTCTTGGATGCAGCATAAGCAAGGAAGATCCTAACTGCCTCAAGTCTTGCAACAGGTGCAAAGACATCAGTATAATCAATCCTTCCTCCTGGGTGTACCCTTGAACTACTAGTCTTGCCTTGTTCTTGATAATCAAGCCTCTATCATCTTTCTTGTTCCTGAATACCCATTTTGTGCCTATGGGTACTTGACCAGATGGTAGTGGGCATAGATTCCAGACCTTTTGTCTTCTGAATTGAAGCAGCTCCTCCTGCATCGATTTAACCCAACTACTATCCTTTAAGGCATCTTCTACCTTCTTTGGTTCCATCTGAGACAGGAAGCATGAGTACAAGCAGACATTCCCATGATGAGTTTGTCCTCTTGTTCTCACACCCTCAGAGACATTCCCTATGATGTTCTCAGTTGGATGAGTGTTGTGAATCCTAAGACGAGGAATCACTTCCAGTTGCAGAGATAAGTCTAGGTTAGACATATTCTGATCAGGAACTGGATCACTCTGTCCAACTGCTGTTTCAGAGTCATTCAATGAGGACTGATTGAATGATTGAGAAACATCATCAATGGTTGGTTGAGAAGTAGTATTAACAGTTGCCTGTTCCTTCAGAATACCACTTCCCTCAACCTGGTGTTGTAGTGGATCACCTGAGGAACTTTGAGGTTGATCAAGTGATTCACTTGTTGAAGCTTCACTATTTCTGGAGATAGTTACACTGTCAGATCTGTGAATAGTTGAAGCTTGTTGCCCTTCAGCTCTTGGAGAATTTGGAATAGGTCTGGGAAGCTCATATAGTTGACCTACATCAGCATCAGCATCACTTTGAGCACCTGTTCCAGCTGAAACATTCTCACAAGATGGTTTAGAATAGTTTGGAAACAATTCTAAATCAAAGATATACTCAGGTCCATTCCCCCTAACACAAGGAGTGTGCTCATTAACAACTATGTTGGATGACTCCTCAAATTGTTGATTCTTGATATTGTATACTCTATAAGCTTTGGAGCTAGAAGAGTATCCAATAAAGATAGCATCATCCGACTTCTCAGCAAACTTTGCCAAGTTGTCCTTTGTGTTAAGTATGGTACACCTGCAGCCAAAGGACCTTAGAAAGCCAATGAACGGTGGCCTCTTGTTCCATAACTCATAAGGGGTTTTTCCATGGGGCTTCACTACAAGAACCCTGTTCTGCACATAGCATGCAGTGCTGACTGCCTCTGCCCAGAATGTTAGAGGCAGCTTTGAATCAGCTAACATGGTCCGAGCAGCCTCAATAAGTGTCCTATTCCTCCTCTCAGCAACACTGTTTTGTTGAGGAGTTCTGGGAGCACTATATTGTCTGGCAATCCCTTTTGAGTCACAGAATGAGTCAAGAACGAAGTTCTTAAACTCAGTCCCTTGATCACTTCTAATGATCTTAACCTTGTGATCAATTTGATTTTCTATTTTAAGAATAAAAGATTTTAAAGTTTCAGCAGTTTCATCTTTACTTCTTAAAAAGAATACCCATGTAAATCTTGTAAAATCATCAACTATCACAAGGCAGTATGATTTCCTTCCAATGCTCATTATACTTGTGGGTCCAAAGAGATCCATGTGCAATAAGTGTAATGGAGTAGTGATAGAGTTAACACATTTGGATTTATGAGATGATCTGTGTTGTTTCCCTTTCAGGCATGCAACACAGTTATCTTTGCAGAAAAATTCCTTTTTAGGCAAACCATGTACCAAGTTATTTTTAGCCAATTTATTCATTGTTTTAAAATTCACATGACACATGCGTTTATGCCATAGTGTTGACTCATCACTATCAGCTTTGGAAAGAAAGCATGATACTTCACCCATAGGAGAAGCATTGTTCATATCTAGCTTGTACATATCCCCTTTCCTGGGAGATCTGAGAAGCACCAATTCCGGAGGAATTGTCATCCCTGGTCTGAGGATAATGCACTCATGTTCTGTGAAAAGCATCTGATGCTTCTGGTCACAGAATTGAGAAACACTTAACAGATTGTGTTCAAGCTGTTTGACAAAGTGAACTTTGTCAATGTTTATTTTGCCATTGGATATACTTCCTCTGCCAGAAATATATCCTCCGGCCTCACCTCCAAATTGGACAGGCCCTCCATCAAAGTTCTGGAATTGTTGAAGAAGAGATCTGTTCCCTGTCATGTGCCTGGAGCATCCACTATCTACAATCCAGATATTGTTGTTCTTGTCAAATGGATGTCCCTGCACATAAGATGAGATGGTTAGTTTTGTTTGGAAGCCCAAGCCTTGCAGGTCTTGGGCTCTTCCAAAGATAGTGACATAATTGAACCAAAAGATATGCAATGGGGTTCAATATAGGTCATTGTTGAAGAAGAGGTTTGGGCTGCAGCATCTTCCTTGATCTTCCAATCCATCCTTTGGTTGATCTTTGAGGATGAGCTTGTTGAAGCTTTTGCAGCATGGTCTTCTTCCGAAGCTTCTCTCTTTTCGGAAGAAACCTTCACCACCTTTTCTTCCGAAGTAGTCTTCTTCTGAGATGGTTTCAAGGAAGCCTTCTTGTTCTTCCGAACCTTAGAAGGTTTGGCTTCCGAAGCCATTTTCCCTTCGGAAGAAGCAGTTTCTTCCGAAAGCAACTTGGCTTCCGAGACCAACTTTCCCTTTTTCATCATTTGGACCTTTTGAAGTGGTCCAACTGAGAAACCTTTTTTGACTCCTTCTTGTCTAACATTATTTGCATAATGTGTGCTTGATGGATTGTAGTAACAATCTTTAGCCATGTGGTTGTGCAGACCACACATTATGCAGGCAATGTTAGTCTTCTGGGAACTTGCAGGTTGCTGTTTCTTGGGTTTCTTCTCGTCATCAGCAACTTTCCCTTTCAACTTCTGATCCTTCAGTAGGACAGGAGTGCTGGTACTACACTCCTTTCCTGAATCAGAAGTACCTACCACTTGAAATCCGGCAGAAATGAAGACACCCTTTTGCTTAGGGTCAAACTTAAGCTTGGACTCTGCAACCTTCTTGGCAGTCCTTCTAGCAGCTTTAGCTCTGCTTCTTCTTGCCTTGGTGGTCAGGATTTGGTCATCACAGGTGGAGATGGGTGTATCCTCCTGTTTCTTCCCTGTGGAGGCCACTATTTTCACTTCATCCTCTAGTTCCAATGGAGAAGGGTCAGCAGTTGGAACCTCTTGCTCTTCAGTACCACATCTAGGTAGTCTAATAGACTCATAAGAGTGTGGTGGAGCTATTTCACTGGTTCCTAACCCTTCTTTGTTTTGATAAAACATTTTGGAATGAGAGGTTGATGCAAGAATAGTTTGGAAGCTTTGCTCAGCAATAGCTTGCTTCCTGGCCTGAGCCTCAGCTGTGACTAACTGGGCTTGAACTTCAGAAAGTTTGGAGATCAGATCTTTGATTTGAGTCTTATAGTTAGTCTTTTCATGTTTTAAAAGAGACACAGTTTTCTCTAACTCATCAATTTTCCTTTGATAGTCAGATTCAGCTCTTTTAAAGTCAGATTTTAGCACATTTAAAGACTCAACCTCAGATGTGATTTCCGAAATGTAATCCTTATACAATTTAACTTTAGCAATACAGGCAGCCGTACAAAGATGTTCATATACCTGATCATCATCTGTTCCGGCCATGAGTGCTTGAGCGGGAGTCACATCCTGTACCATGAAGCTCCAGTCAACTTCCTGAGCAACAGCAGCTGTTTCAGTTGACTTCTCTTCATGCTTGGGAGCAGTGGGATGTGTGGAGGCCTGTGGGGTTCCCGGGTTGTTCTTGGGAGCCTTGCATTCCCTAGCAAAGTGACCAAGTTGGTTGCAGTTGTAACACCTTGCTTTGCTCTTATCAAACCCAAACTTGCTGTTGACTGGGTTTTGAGGGAATTGCCTTCCAGTTCTCTTGAAGAACTTCTTCGCTCTGTAAGTTAAAAGAGCCATCTGCTGGACAATATCCATATACTCCACATCATCCGGACTGAAGCACTCAAGATCATCAAAGCAGTATTGAAAATCACCAGAGTGTCCACTTCCAGAGACAAAGGCACAACCGTCCTGATAGGAGTTGTGTTGAACCTTTTGAGACTTTGGAGTCTCAGGTAGAGTAATGAAGGGTCCAGTATGTGAGTTGTCAGGGTAGCATAACAACTGATGCTGTGGTTCTATGCTTTCCCTTTCAACCACATGAAGGGCTGAACTCAGTTGGTTATTGAAGTGGTCAGAGGAGTTCTGCATGTTCATCTCCATCTGAAATGCACTTAGGATACCATACAACTCTATGAGATAAAGAGTCTTAAGGTCCGAAGTTCTCTTGATGACAACACAGTAGTGAGTCCATAGTTTAGGAAGAGAAGACATAAACTTCCTTACTATGTCTCTATTCTCAAGAGCTACTCCAATATCCGCCAGAGTATCTACTAGCTCAACATACCTGAAGTATTGTTGAGTCAAGGTCTCACCAGCCTTGAAAGTAAAGTTCTCAAACTGCTGCTTCAAGAGATCTTTCTTGTTCTCTTGGGTTTCCTTGGATCCCTCATACATCAGCTTCAATGCTTCCCATAAATCTTTAGCAGTCTTGCACTTCTTGAAGCGTCTGTAGACGGAGTTGGGGAGAGCAGTTTGGAGACAAGTCATAGCCCTTTGATCTAGCTCTATTCTCTTCCTGTCTTCCTCTGAGTAATCATCAACATCTTTTGGAATGATGCGATTACCAGTGGCAGATGTAGTGCTTGGTATGAAAGGACCATTGACAATGGAGTCCCATATCCTTGAATCTTGACACTTGATGAAGCCTTCCATTCTGATGCACCATGTGTCAAAGTCTTCAGGGGTGATCATAGGGGACTTGGTCAAGGTACCAGTTTCCATATCAGCCTTGGAGAAAGCAGCCATTTGAGTGAGTGGATTGTGGTGAGGAGTGAAAAACAGGTTGATTAGGATGGTAAGATCTCACAATCAAGAGCCTGGAGCTCTGATACCAATTGAAGGATCGGATTTGGGTGGTTTTCTCTCAACTCACTGTGAATCAACACTCTGCAAGCAGTCTTATGAAGAGTTGATCACAATATATCAAGTAACAAGCAGTAAGAAAATTTAACACAACAAGTAAATTTTCAAGGTACTTTTATATATTGCTTCTCAACTCAAAGGATTACAAGACACTTGGACTCAAATCGCTTCTATAAAGAGTTACAAGGAGAAGATATATATATATACTACCTACAGCCGGGAATACTTTGATTCCAGCTGGACACCTCTAACCTTACATCTATACTACAAGACTCTAGGTGAGGTCTTTCAGACATTTTGCCTGAAAGTTGGTAGTCAGGACATGTCCCTGACTTACCTTTTGTCACCAACTAAAGTTGGTAACATGTACTATCATAAAAGGTGAACAGTAGAATAAAGTATGGTCAACAACATGGCTCTTTAGGAAGATGCCATGCTGTATCAGAGGTCTGCAGCGGACTGTCAGGGACCATACTTTTATCTGCTGGACATAGCAATGTCTTCCGAAGGATAAAGTACTTTGGAAGAATAACTTCTTCCGAAGGCACTTATACTTCGGAAGACTGCTTCTTCCGAGGCTTGGAGTCTTCTTTGTCTTCGGAAGCAGACTTTGTCTTCGGAAGCTCAGACTTTGTCTTCAGCTCTTTCATCAGACTTTGTCTTCGGAAGCTCAGACTTTGTCTTCAGCTCTTTCATCAGACTTTGTCTTCGGAAGCTCAGACTTTGTCTTCAGCTCTTTCATCAGACTTTGTCTTCGGAAGCTTTCAGACTTTGTCTTCGGAAGATAGTCTTCAGCTGTTGGCTTCAGCTGTTGTCTTCAGCAGTTGACTTCAGCTTTTGCCTTCAGTAGATATCTTCAGCTGTTCTTCAGACTTTCGGAAGATCTCTTCTCAGCTTCGGAAGCCTTTGAATGTAGTACCAAAAATTGACTATGAAGTGATTTTGGTTGCACCAGCCTTATCATGATCCAACAAGTAATAATAAAATAATAATAATAATGATAATATTGTTTTTGTAATTTTATTAAGAAAATAAACAAATTTTAAAAATAAATTGGATTTAAAAAGTCCAGGGGGTATTTGTGACAATTTAGAAACTTTAAAGATAAAGTTTTCACATAAAATAATAGAACTTGAAAGTTGAGGGACTATTTGTGTAAATTGTTTTAAAATCCCAACCCACCGCCCATCCCCGTCGACCTCCCACCTCCCTCCGGCCAACATTCCGGCGAGGCTCCGACGAGCCCACAGCAGCCAAATCACTTGATTTCACTGGAATTAAATGTTCCCGACATATTTTCGTGGGTGATTCGAACCTGGGCCTCACTTCAAATTAAAAATTGGAGTGCGTTTACAACCAAACCCACTTTCGACCGAAAGTTCGGCCGACCACCCACTTAATCGACCACTAACTTCAATAATAATCGAAATAATGGAGCACTAACAAACTATGAACCATTTATAACAATCCATTGAGCTCCATTCGATTTGAAAACATACAAACACATCAATTTGATTCACCCTCACTGCCGCGACCTGCAACTGATCGAACACCCTCTTTCGAGCTTCAATTCAGGTAACTAAACCCTCCTAAACACTCGTTTGATCATGGGGAAGAAAAGTCCTATGGTTTCAATCGATTACAACATCAATTTACGGATCAATTTGATTGAAATCAAACCTAGGGTTCTTGGTGGATTGGGGGATTGTTGCGGGTTGTGTTTAAAATCATTGGGAACCCATACCTCTCGCGGCAGTATGCCTTTGGTCTACCGGTTCCCGAGCACTTTGCAATCCTTGGGGTCACGGGTTCGAACCCTTGCACCCACATTTTTTTTAAATGCCTTTTTAGCTTTTTAAAAATATGCAAAAAATTCCAAAAATTATAAAAATAAGTTTTAAAAACTTCCTTTATTTTAAAAGTTACCTAAGTAATTTTCTATAAAATTTATTTATTAAAAACACCTTAATAATATTTATAAAATATTATTTATAAATGTTATAAATAGCCATCTTTATAAAAATGGACTCTAAATAATAATTTAAATTATTAAATTATTATTGGATACTATATTATTTTTAGTTATGGATAAATCATGATAATTTAGAAATTATAAAGATTTTATAATTTTATAAATTATTTACAAACGTTATTTTAGGTTGTTTCTTATAAAATATACTAATTAAAGGTGTAATTTAATAATAAATTAAAACTTGTAAACATTTCTTATTTGATAAGACAAATACAAACTAGATTTTATAAATTTAATTATGAAATCTTATCAAATTAAATACAAACTTACATATTTAAATAATATCTAAAATTTATTTAGAACATAATGATATGTTAAAATCATTATTAAATTTATCAAATATTATGAAATGCAAATCTTTAGTTATTAAAGAATTAACAAAAATAATTAAATGATTTAATTATATGTTTATAACAAATCCTAGAAAGCCAAACCCTAGATCAATTGAACACCAGGTTTAAAATCTAACTTATTTAGGTTATGGATTTGTATCTATTTGCTTATGTGAATTATAATTACTTAGGAGAAATTACTAGCTTTTCAACACCACACAAGAACTGAGTGAGTTCATACTTAACTATTCTCCTTTTTAATCATTTTAATATTTTGGGGATGGATACATATTGTAATTGAAATTTCAAATTATTTTTGTGTATTATCTTAAATAATAATTTGATCACATTTATGATTACATATGGTTACAATGAAAACCCTTCTCTGTAAACTGGACTATTAATAAGGCAGAGATCTTTTGGATAGTACTATCGGGGAGTGACTTACCCCCACAAAGGTTTGGACATGTGGTCCTTACCAAGATGCACAAAGATCTTATTGTCATTCGGGATGATTGTTCTGTGTTGAGAAGGCAGATGTGCACCATGTAAAGTTTGTCATTATAGTTCCACTTACAACCCATATGAGGATAAATGTAAAGAGAGGATTCGCGCCCTCTGATTTGAATTATTATAACTAGCATAATATACATATAAAAAGGAAAAGGGAAATTAACTATGTTACATGGGCAAATCCTATGTGAAGGATTTGTTGGCTTGTACTTAGTAAGTATGTGGGACAGCGGGTTCATCTTATAAAAGGGTTCCGACAGGCTATTCATATACAAATAAACTATGATACATGGGCAAATCCTATGTGAAGGATTTGTTGGCTTGTACTTAGTAAGTATGTGGGATAGCGGGTTAACCTTATAAAAGGGTTCCAACAGGCTATTCATATACAAAGTGATACCAGTAAGTAGTTTATACTCACACTTTTACAGTAAATCCTACTTTGTTGATAATTAATGGTTTATCAGTTACGTTTTACTCACCTATGAACTCACCAACCCTGTGTTGACACTTGATATTACATGTATTCTCAGGTATCTACTAGGAGCTTATGGACTTACACGTAGGATCATATAAGAGCTCAAGATACATAATGCTTATTATTTGAGATATGATTAGACGTATTGTTAAGAAACAATCTATCTTTTATTTCCGCTACGCATAATATTTATTACTCTGAATATCAATGGAATGATTATCTAAAATTTATCATATAGATAACTGCATCTCATGTGCGACTAATGTGTTCGATCCTGTTTGCTCACTCATCCGTGATAAATTCCAGACCCGGAATTTGAGGGTGTGACACGTGCTACTTTTTTTGTTCGTCTGATGATTATCCGGGATACATTAGCTATTATAATGTATAAGATTTTTGTGCTACTAATGAGTGTTCATATGTTCTTGATTATCAACAAGTTTATATTAATTTAATTTGATTTATTTTAGAAATATTAAAGAAGTTTTGTGGTTTTGAGAAAAATTTAATTATGTGCTATCAAGAAACTTTGAATCTGATTACCTACTACTCATGCCTACTTGTAAAAGATAAAACCATATAATAGTTACAAGAAACAATCACTAACCATATAATATATATATATATATATATACATATATATAACTAGTAAATTTACCCGCGCATTGCGACCATAGCGTACGGAGCTTGTTTTCGAACTAATTTTTGTTGCAATGTAAAGTTATTTGAATCTATATCATTAAATAAAAACATATTATATTTAACCTTACTCATTTTTGAATGAAATATATGTCAAAAACTAGATCAACTCAAAATGTACATAAAAATTAGCATGAAAGCATTTTATATTTGACCCAGTTCACGTCCGACTAAAATTTATGTCAAAATATAAACGAACTCGAATTTAGACCGACAAGTACATAAATATAAAGACGTAAGAAATTAGGTTTTTGAAGTAAAAATCTATTAAAGGTAAACTCGAGGCTTTAAATCAATTTTTAATGGTGTCATTTTTATTTAAAAAAACATCATACAAAAAAGCTTAGAGTTTTAAAAAAAGAGTGAAGTTTTTTTTTTAAAAAAAAGTAGGGAAATTTTAAAATTAGGGGGAATGAATGGTTGTTAACCCACTTTTATTACGATAACTCGTTAACACTAATATAACGAACACTTATACCATCATTATATAATGTAACTAACTTTTATAATGCGTTACAACAACTGATTTAACAATTTTCTCATATTTTCAAAGTTTTCCTCATTTTTTGATAAAAACGTTACCTTTTTTCCTTAAACTTGTTAACTTTTTTGTATGATGTTTTTTTTTCAAACAAATTACATAAGTAGACTGTTTTAATATCTAAAATTCAAGTTCGACTTGTTTGTTATGTTTTTATTATAAATACTTATATTAGTTAAATGCATTCTTATTCATATATGCTCTCAATATAATGAATTATACTAACTTTAAAATTCTATACAAGTAATTAATTTAGCTATAGCAATGTGTGTCTGTTTGAAGTTTAGTATTTTTGACTTTTGAGTTTTATTATTATCAATTTTTTTGAACGGCTAAACTCACTGTTAGTTGTTAGTGAACATTGAACTCATGAACTCCAATTAATATTATACTAAATTAGTTACCACCATACCACAAAGGATGAAATTAAACTTACACTTATAAAAAGATAAAACCACATAATATTTACAAGAAACAATCACTAAGAGCACAAAGTTAACTTTATATATATAGGAGTATATTTACCCGCGCGTTGAGGCTGCAGCGTACGGAGCGCGTTTGCGAACTAATTTTTATTGACACGTAAAGTTATTGAATCTATATCATCAAACAAAAACATATTATATTTGACATTACTCGTTTTCAAATAAAATATACATCAAAAAGTAGATCAACTCAAAATGTGCATAAGAATTAGCATGAACACGTTTTATATTTGACCCAATTCATGTCCGAATAAAATTTATATCAAAAACATTAACGAACTCGAATTTAGACCAACTAGTACATAAATATAAAGACGTAAAAAATTAGGTTTTTGAAGTAAAATGTACAAAAGGTAAACCGAGGCTTTAGAACTTCAAGAGGGGTTAAGTGGTATTTTTCAAAGTTTTAAAAAAAAAGTTTAGAGGTAAAAAGTGTCAATTTAAAAAAAGTTGCGAACCAATTTTTGTTGAAACGTAAAGTTATTCGAATCTATATCATCGAACAAAAACATATTATATTTGACCTTACTCGTTTCAAATAAAATATACGTCAAAAAGTAGATCATCTCAAAACGTAAATAAAAATTAACATGAAAGTGTTTTACATTTGACCCTGTTCATGTCCAAATAAATTTTATGTCAAAACATAATCGAACTTGAATTTAGACCAAAAAGTACATAATAAATATGTAAGAAAGGTTTTTGAAGTAAAATGTACAAAAGGTAAACCCGAGGCTTTAGAACTTCAAGAGGGGTTAAGTGGTATTTTTCAAAATTTAAAAAAAAAGTTTTGAGGTAAAAGTGTCAATTTAAAAAGTTAAGGGGTTTTTCTAAGGAATAAAAGAAAGAAAAAGGAATAAAATATATCATGCCACTACAAAGTTTCGAACTAAAGTCTTTTGTTCAAAAGAATGAATCTTTTGTTTAGAAGAATGAAACATAAACCACTTGACCAAAAAGATAATTACGATTTTAGTTTGCAAGAAAAAGTATATATTAAAGTTGATATTTAATAAAAAATCTAGAATTAAGCTTCAGCGCTGCGGCGGGGCGTAAAACCGTGTCAAATAGCAACAATATCAAACCACTGGCAGCGACCACCAACAGTGAAGTTGCGGTGTGTTAATGCAGATAAATTAGACTGGGACGTGAAATATAAAAATTTAACTAAGTCGATCTAGGACCCGCATGTTGCGATGAACTTGTCAAACGGGTGAAAATAGACGTAAAAACCTTGAACCACACATCCACGTTGTGTCGTGTTAAGTTATAAAATTTAAAACGAAATGTAAAAATGTTGAATCATACTTGCATGTTGCACTGTGTTAACTTGACAAACTCAGAATCAAACGTAAAACACAAATTTACCAAAAATTAAAAGTTAATGGAATAAAATTGAAAGTGAAAAAGTTGTAAGGTCAAATACCAAGAATAAAGAGTTTCGGGCCAAAAGTAAAAATTCAAATTTTTATGAGGTTACATTGCAAAGATAAAAAAAATTAGGTTAAAAATAAAAAAAATGTTTTCTTATGAAACACACTATGCCTAAAATACATTACCTTATGTATAGAGAATTTAAAATTAGTACATTATAAATTATATAAATACAGCAACCTTTGAAATGAAGTGTATAGTAAATTAGTAATTATAGCCTTCCATCTCTATCACTTTACTTATTTCCAAGTCTTCCGTTCTATGTTTACGGTGTGACCAAGTCTCCCCGTCTATATTGAACAAAAGAAGAAAAAGAAAAGAAATAAATGATTGTTTGACTCCATGGCTCAGAGCATTCATGTTAGGTGTACCGTTTTAATATAAGTATATGTTTTATAATATTGGGATGATTTGTGAGTGGTTTTTAGTGAAGTAAATAGAAAATTCATAAGTATTATACTGTGAGTGAAAGTGAGATAAAATCTAATAATAAATACATAAAAAGATATTATTTATTAAAAATATATTAAAAAAAAGTAATGTTTTTAGTGTAAATATGGAAACGGTTATGGAAAAGTTAGGGGCTGTTTGATTCTGTGGTCTCGGTCAGCTCCTGCTGACCGAGTAAGAGGTGTTTTCAAATCTGATCGGGTAAGGGAAAATTTAGGCATGAGTCAGTTCTTGATAATCGGGTCAGACGTAATACAGGCTGTATCAAACACACTGACCGGCCAAAATGTCTGACCGGGTCAGTGGGTCAAACATTTTGATCGAGTTAGACCGCAATGAAACAGCCCTTAGTATGAATGTTGTTATATAAGTCCCACCATGAATGAGCACACCCACCACCACCAACTGCGAAAGAATGATGTCAAGAAAATTACCACTTGATGCAGTTGTCTCCCTTTATTTCATATACTCCATAAACATTAATCTCATCTTAGCTCAAACAGAATACTATAGTCGCTACTGCGATAACGAATCGAATTACACAACAAACAGTCCTTTCCAAACAAATCTCAACCTTGCTCTATCCAGTCTGCCCACCACCAACTCCGGTTTCGGTTTCTTCAACAGCTTGTCGGGCCGCAGCCCCGACACCGCCTACGCCATCGCGCTTTGTCGGGGAGACATTGACTCGGGTTCATGTCTCAGTTGTGTGAACAAATCCATCGTGAAACTCAGGGAGGTTTGCCCAACTCAAATATCCGCTAGTTTATATTATGATGAGTGTATACTTCATCATTCCAGTGATACTATTTTGGGGAAAAATAATGTAAACAATTTTTATAAGGAATATAAGGAAATCAATGTCACGAATGGTGACGGGTTATTTGAAGACGTGTTAATACTGATGCGTGACCTAACGGCTCAAGCGGCTAGTGGCGGTCAGCTGAAGTACGCTAGCGGTTCAATGGCGCGACCTAATGACACCTTAATCTATGGGGTTGCGCAGTGTACTCCGGATCTATCGAATGATCAGTGCAGGACCTGCTTGAGCGATGCCGTTGCTCAACTTGCTGATTGTTGTTACATAAAAATGGGGGTGAGGATGCTTTCTCCTAAGTGCAACATAAGGTATGAAGATCATCTGTTTTATGACAATTTGACAATTTCTCCACCACCTCAGCCTCGGTCTCAGTCTCCGGGTATGTTTCCTTTCTTTAATATTTTTAGAACTAGATCGGATATCGAGCCGGTTGGTTGGACCGGATTAAAATCCCGGAGAAGTAATAAATATCATAAAAGTGTAAACAAAAGTCAGAAACTATCTGATTATTTGATTTATATATCTGTAGTTTTAAAGATATAACTAAATAAATTAGAAAATTGTTGAAGGAAAAGAAAGAAAGTTAGAAAGCTCATTCAATCGGGCCGTACGTTCATTGGTTGATCGGCCGGTTCAAAAGAAAAGGGGTTTAAATAGCATCACTAGACCGGCTAGACGGCCGGTTAAGGATTTAATAAAAAAGCAGTTAACGATTTAATAAGAAAAACAATGTTGATATTTAAGTTATTACTGTCACAGTAGATTTATATTCAGCATAAATTTTCTTGTTATGCTTGACGAATGACGATTCGGTATGTTGTTAAGTAATAAAAAACTTTAACTTTTGAATTAAGTCATATATAACATTGTATTTTTTACAATTTTAAGAAAAGGATAGATGGAATAATATAGCATCTCTTTTTTGAAAATAGCATATGGATCGATGAAAATATTTTTGACATTTTAGATATAGAAAAGTGCACAAATGGTTATTGGGTTTGATCATATTATAACGAGTAAAATATTATTTTTATCCTTGACGTTTCGTTGAATTCGTTATTTCAATTCAAAATTTTTTTCTATTTCAATCACTATAATTTACCAAATATTATGATTTTCATCACTCCACTAACTTCATTAATATTTCCGTTAAATATTTGAATGTTTTAGTCCTTCTCAATACCCTAATTATTCAATTAAAATAAATTCAATCAATTAATATCTAATTAAAACTAAAAACCACATGAAACGGTTAGTGAAACAGGTCATTTCGATGTAAAAGCTTCGATTAACTCTAACCCATTTTGTTCGATTTGAGGTCTGTTGTAAGAGTTCAATTAATCTTCACGTTTTGTTCGAACTTGTACCGTTAAACGAACAATGGAATACGTTCGAACAAAACGTGAAGATTAATTGAAATCTTATAGCAGACCTCAATCGAACAACATGAGTTAGAGTTAATCGAAACTTTTACATCAAAGCGACCGGTCTTACTAACCGCTTCATGTGTTTTTTAGTTTTAATTGGATATTAATTGATTAATTTATTTTAATTGAATAATTAGTGTTGAAAAAGAATAAAATACCTTAACGGTATTAGTGAAATTGATGAAAATAATAACATTTGATAAATTAAAGGATAACAAAATCAATAGAAAGCCAAATGGATTCAAAGCGTATACTACATATAGTATAAGAAGTGAAAATAAAAATTAAAAAAATAACAATAAAAAAATCAAAGTCATCAATTGGTATCACTATTCTATATAAAAAACCAATGACATTTAATTTTAATATTCACTATTATTTATTGACCAATAATAATCTGTACCATTAATCTAACCAGTAATAATTTTAATTTTCACTTTTGTTACCAACAATAATTTTATTGACATAATTATTAAATAATTACGCTTGATTTGCACTCAATTTCGTTCACAATAATGATTCTGAACGAAATGAAAAAACACATAAGCTAAATCAAGACTAAAATAAATAGAAATTGAGTGCGAATATATGATAATTATACTATTGAGATTACCACCGGTAACAAAGTGAAATTTGAGATTATTACCGGCTAAATTAATAGATCGACAAATAATTTGAATTATTAAAATCCAGTTTTGTAGTTTTATAACTGAAACACTTATGCTCAAAGTCGTAACTTTATCTTACGCAAAACAATTATACTTTAATGTTTAAATCACTTGTAAGTTACTATTTAAACCTTGATGTTTAAATATAGACTAATAAAAAATATCTATACTATATAATAAAAGAGTAAAAAAATACTGGCACGTGTCATTATATAGTGCATCATCACCATTATTTTCACGCCCAAACTAATTATCTAATTTTAGGAAGTTAAACTAATAGTTTCATTACTTTTTACTTTATTTTGGGTAAATAGATAGAATTTTTAGTTTAAGCAACTCAATTATTTTAAGCAATTAAATTAATAATTCGTTTCAAATTTATCAATATATATTTTTTTTATTTAAAATTTTTATCATTATCAATTAAATTGTTGAATCATATATTTTTGAAGTTCTATAAAATTTTATTACTACTAAATATTTAATTTAATATCTTAATTCAAACCATGTAATACACGAGTTTTAAACTAATATGCTATATTTAACCCAACTGGATAACATATTTAAAAAACTTTATTTATGGCAATATTAGGTCTATTTACACAATAATCCCATTATATAACCGGCAGATTAACATGTAGCACGCGTAAAAGTAAAAACACTACATTACACAATTTAATCAACACATTTTTTACTTTAAACATTATATAGTACACCTCAAAAGTAATAAATATATAAATTAAAGTTCAATTTTAAAGTAAAAAAGAATGTAAATGACCCGCCATCGATTATATGGAAGGGGAAAGTAATAATAATATTACCTTTACCATCACTTTAATAAAAATATTTAAAAAAACGTAAACATTTTATTTCATATTTAGTATAGTTTTGAAAACCGGACCGGCCGGTCCGACCGGTTGGACCGGGAACCGGACTCCAATCCGGTCTATTAGGTGTTTAAAACCGTTTTAACGTTGAATCAGTGGTCCGATCGGTTGAAACGGTCGAACCGGAAACCGGACCAGTTGAAACGGTTTTTTTATATAATTTTTATTTTTTTTGTAATTTTACATATATTCATAAAAAATAATTATAATTTTATCCGATTCTTATATACGGTTCGACCGGTTAAACCGATCCAATTAACTGACTAATAAAACGTCAGGTTCACTGTCCACTATGGTTTAATTTTAAAAACATTGATATGTAGTGAAAAACGACTATTTCACGTCTCTCTCTCCACCAAGGTCTAAAAAGTTCTCTCTCTCCTACTCAAATGTCAATACCTCAGAGGTTCCCTCTTCTTTCGGCTAACGGCTAAGACTTTTCTCTTTGGAGATGAGTTCAACGTTCACATAAATCAACAAAAATCCAATAAAATTACTATAATAGCGTTGCTTACTGTTCATTTATTATCCTTTGCTTTAATAAAATAATAATTTAAATATCACGTGACAAATTACAATTATTTTTATTTAATTTTTCTTGTCTCTTTGTTCTCTTAAATAACTATCTTAATTACAAATAATATATTTAACATTCTTTTATATTTAATAACTTAAAAAAGAAATCTATTTATTAATGTTATTTCTAAAGAAATAAATATTTAATAAAATAATTGACTTTTTAAAGCATAAAACTTTTTTCAAAATACAAGATATTTTAAACTTGGTATTTTTAAAAATTCAATTTTTGAAACAAAAATAATTAAATTTGGGAGTTATAATAAGAAAATTTTTAAAAATGATATTTTTATATATTTTAGAACAAAATGTTTATTTATTTTTAAAAAATTAAAAACAAAATTTTAAAAAGATGATGTCACTGTTTTATTTATTATAGTGGTTTCTCATACGTAATTTCATCATATCATATCTTAAATATTATTTTATAATTAATATATTTTATTATATTAATATTTTATTTATCAACATGTGTAATACATAGGTTTATTAAAACTAGTTTATTATAATAAAAAAGTAATTTAACACATATACGAGGTGGTTCGAAAGCAAACCTTTTCTAATTATGTAAACTAGAAAATCAATCTAGTAGTCTATAATTTGTCATATGTTTAGATTTTATTTTAATTTTTAAAAGTAAAATAGTCTTTTCACTTACTTTATTATTTTATTATATTTTTAAAACAACTTCCCCGGCCACCTTTTGTTTTTTATTTATAAAATGATATCATAAAAACGAGCTTTTCATTATATTTAATCAAAATATAGACTTGCAAATTTAAAAAAGTAAATAAAACTAGTTGCCATATATTTAGACTTTATTTTAATTTCAAAGAGTAAAATGGTATTTTGACTTACTTTATTTCTTTATTATATTTTTTAAAACAACTTCCACACTTGTTTTTTTTATAAAATAATACCATAAAAACGAGTTTTTCATTATCTTTAATAGTTGCATCCTCGCATTTACTTTAATAAAACTTTACACATATGTAAAACTATTTTCATACATGTGTAGAGCCACTTTTACATGTACAAAAGCACATTTCATAAACTAGGATACATTTATAGCAATAATCTTTGATATATAAAGACTACAGTAAAATAATACTTTATTTCAAAATAGTTACAACAATTATTATTCAGTTATCTGAGAATTAAATGCAAACAATTTGATATCATATATTTGTTTATGCAAAACCAATAATGGAATAAACTTTTAATATCATTACTATCAATACTTATGTAATCAAACAATTTGATTATCCAATTCAAATGTCTAAAATTTGTCAAAGATTGTTTTCAATTCAAACTTTTTGAATTTACACGATTTGTAAAACAAACTTCGAATGGAAGGTCACAATCACTTGTTTATTAATTTGCAACTATATGTAAGTGAAGCAAAAACAAGAATTAATGATTTGATCGAATACACACAAGTTTGTGTGAAGGATAATTGTCAATATGCTTGTTTTATTATATTTGAGATATTTATGAATTCTTAAATCCATCAGAAATTTCAAATACAACTATAAACTTTTAAATCATGACCAAACATAACTTGTTGCTTTGCCTTAGGTACATTCGTCCGACCCGAACAGTTGAACTTCTATCAAAGCGATTGAATATTAATGCATATGATGTTTAAGTATAGACAATCAAAAAAATGAAGAGGAAAGTTGGTTTACAAAATATTTGGTTTACACATGTGTAAAAAAACAGTTGTAATAATTTACACATTTATAAAAAATAGTTGTAGTTAAAAAATAAATTTTTTAATTTGCAAGACTAACTCTAATTAAAGATTAAAAAAACTTGTTTTTTATGGTATAATTTTCATTAAAAATAACCTTGTATAAAATAATTATGGATTTTTAAAGAAAAAAAAAGTTGTTTAAGAGAGAGAAGAGAAAAAATGACTAAACTATTTTTTTTTCCTTTTTATTGGTAAAAATGATCACATCACTTACACATGTGTAGTTTTTTTATTTCAAAAAGCTACGATCTAATTACTCAAGATTAATAAAAATCATTATTTTTTATTCGAATAACATAATTACACATATATAAAAATTAATACTTTTATGTGTATATGTAAATTTATAAATATAAAATAGTTTACAATAGTGTAACTTACATTTACATCTCTAAATATATATATATATATATATATATATATATATATATATATATATATATATATATATATATGTGTGTGTGTGTGTGTGTGTGTAACAATAGTACATAAGCAATTAAACATGTTAATTGTCGCATAAACAACTGAATGTTGAAACCAACTACTCGTAGATGTTGCTCAATGCTCATAAATCACAGTGGGAAAATGAAAGCAAACAAAAATAAAAACACAATAAAATTAAAATAGTAAAACTAAAACAATAAAGCATATTTAACATGGCTGACACTAAATCAGGCTCATAGCAGATGGTCAATGTTTTTAAAACCGGATCGGACACTGATTCGGACATTTTACTGGTTTACTGGTCAGACCGATTCAACAGCTCGAACTGGTTCAACCGCTCAGACCAGATATAAGAATCGTATAAAATTATAATTATTTTTTTAAATATATGTAAAAAATACTAAAAAAATAAGAAATATATATGAAAAACCGGTTCGACCGGTCCAACCCCCGGTTCATCTGGTTCGACCCCCTGTTCAACCGGTTCGTTTCCCGGTTCGACCCCCAGTCCGACCAGTTCGACCGGACCGACCACCGGTTCAATGCTAAAACGGTTTTAGGCACCGAACCGGACCGGATTGGAGTCCGGTTCCCGGTCCAATCGGTCAAACCGGTCGGTCCGATCCGGTTTTCAAAACAATGGTGATGGCAAGGAAGGAATGCAATGAGGGACGGGTATAAGGGTAAAATGAACTTTCGCATGAATTTAGAGCATTCAGAGCTCATTCTCTATATATCTATAAGTGTGTTCTCAATATTATAAAGAATGATTATAAGTGGTTGTGAGTGCAAGATAGAAATGTTACTGTTATCTCTATATTTGGTAAAATACTGTTAATCTCTATTAATTTTTTAATATTTGTTGGAAGTGGTTGTGAATTGAGAAAATAGAATATGTAATGATAAAGGTATTAAAAAATATTATTTAATTAAAAATAGAAAGAAAAAAAATAATGATTTTTGATTTAATTATAAAGATAAAGATAAAGAGCGAGTTGTGAATGCTCTTAGTAAAACATTTAACGTTTGTCCACTCCAAAAATGTTACAACAAAGTGAACAGTGGAGATCATATCCATAAATTTTGAATAAATTTTAAAAATGCAGGAGTAAACCATTATATGACTTTATCTCATGAATCATGTATGTAATTAACTCTTTCATAAATAAATATACCTATCCATTTAAGAATTAACTATAATACCTCAAAGGGATAAAGCGCGTATACTCTCTGTTATAGCATGCTGGAGGATATAAAAAGTGCTTTTAACACGAAACACGTAAGGCATTCATGAATTCTTTTATTAAATAAGATGTTAAGAATAACCATTAGCATAGTCTAATGATAAAGATGTATACTAATCATCCTTGAAATGGTCAGTTCAAATAAAGATGTATACTAATCATCCTTGAAATGGTCAGTTCAAACCTTACTTTTTTTATAAAGTGCTTTAACATGAAACAGGTTAGATATGATTGCAAAGGATAAAAAACAAAACTGCTTTTGATTGTTTATTTTTTTAATTTAAATCTAGTTCATATTTTTCTATAGATATCTTACTTACTTTTCTAATTTCAAATAACTTCATATACTTTGTTATTTTTTTTTAAAAAAAAGGGCGTACCTGATGTTGCAAAGAGCTCCCGCGTTTTCGCAGGGTCCTTGGAGGGTCCGTCCAATTTAAGGAAAGATGTACGCGGTCTTTCCCCTACATTTTGTGGTCTTTCCCCTACACTTTGTTATTTTTTAAAATATATCATAAATAAAAAATTGGATGTTTCTTTAATTTAAATATAGTATTATTATATCTTTAAAGAATTAAATTATTCTTTAGTTACAGTGATATGTTTAAAACTTTGTGTCAAAATTAATTACATCGATGCGTATAATTTAATATTGTATGTCTATACTAACTACAATAGTACGTTTAACTATACAACAATGCTTATAATTTACAATGGTGTATCCAAATCATTACAATTATGCATCTAAAACCATGTGCAATTAAGTGGGTCCACACCCTCACCCTAAAATTCACGAAATATACATGACTCTTATCGGTGCACTAATACCTAACCCTATTTCTTTAAATTAATGAAACCCAACCAAATTCCTTTAGAAAACAAAAACCAAATCAAAACAAACCTAAAACCATAACTCAATAACTTAACTTTATGAAAAGAAAAACATTGACTGAAAATGTAGCAGTGTTGATTAAGGTGATAAAGTATACGAGTTAGTTTTGGAGTTGATTATGTTTTAAAAGGGTAATTAAGAAAGCAGAGGATATAGGGGAGATCAATGCGGATAGTCTTGACTGTCTTGTTGTTCTATATAATATTTGAACCCAACGTCATCATATATATCATATTAGTAAAAGTTTGATAAATTAAATATATTAGTTATGATTAGGTTAACTCTCATATTTTAGTTTTAACAAATGTACATGCATGTGATGATATAAGTAACAAATAAAGTTTTATTCATGCTTAAAAACCTAATAAAATAAAAGCTCATGGTTGGATTGTTGTCGTTCCAACACCAAATATTATCTGTACAACAACATTATCGTATAGTCTAATAATTTAAACAAATCTACCTAGCTAACATATTACGTTTCATTTTTCTTTCATGGTACCCACAGGAAAAAATACAAGCTTAATTCGAGTAGTAACATCTATCGTTATGACGATGACTGCAGTTGTTATTTTAGCCGCTTCTGTTTGTATATTTGCAATGTTGAGGAAGAAAAAATTGCTTGAAGAAAATACAAAAAGTAAGTTTTTGACTTTGCACATTATCATCCAAACACCTGCCAAATTGCAACTAACTGCATAAGAAAGAAAATTTTTTGCTACAAGCTAGAATGGTCACTAAAAAGTTATTTTTTTTAAAACATTCCCAAGGTAAAGATATTGAATAATTCCAAAAAACAGGTCCTTTGCAACATTGGAAGAGAAAATTATGATAACGAAACCCTATCGTCAAAACGGTTATTGTGGCCCTAACACTAGAGCTACATTTGTCGGTTTAATAATCAAACCTTAACCTTGTTATTCCCCACCTTGTCTAGGTAAAATTATGGATACAAGCTTTGAGGAATTCAAAGAATATGATTTTGATATTTTGAGGGAAGCAACAAATAATTTCTCTGAAGACAATAAGATCGGACATGGTGGATTCGGATCTGTTTACAAGGTATAACATAAACTAATGAAGTCTAATGTTATTGGGGTTGATCTTCATTTCAAATGTGAAAAGTTAGACTTGGAGGTTTAGTTAGGCGGGGTGTCTAAAATATTTGGTTTTAGGATTAGAGTTTGATTTGGTTACCTTAACTAATTTTTATTTACTTTCCTAATTTAAGTTGAGTAGGGTAGAAGTTTTCATAGTGATGTTTAAGTATAAATAAGGAGTCTAGGGTCATTGTAGTGTGCTTATTTGTATGATTAAATTAAAGGAAGGTAGAAGTTTTCATAGTGATGTTAGTACAAATAAGGCGTCTAGGGTCATTAATTGTAATGTGAGTATTTTGTTGATTAATAAAATCAAAGAGTCACAAATTTTTCATTTTTTTTTGTGTGTGTGCGCGCGCTTTAGCGAGTTTTAGGGTAACAAATGTGACACTAATTTGTGATAATATAAGGGAGAGCTACAAAATGGGCGTCGGATAGCTGTAAAGAGGTTGTCAAGAGATTCTGGACAAGGTGAACCACAATTTAAAAATGAGATGATGTTGGTGGCTAAGCTTCACCATCGTAATTTAGTTAGGTTGCTCGGTTTCTGCATAGAAGGAAATGAAAGACTTCTCATATACGAGTTTTTTCCAAATTCAAGCCTGGATAAATTTTTATTTGGTAATAAAAGTTCTTCTAATTCATTATTGAACTTGGTAATGAAGTCCTTCCATATACATTTAATGTTTCAATTTGTAGATCCGAATAAGAGATCACTTCTCGATTGGGATACAAGGTATAACATAATAGAAGGTGTTGCTAGAGGACTACTTTACCTTCATGAAGACTCGCGTGTACGGATTATCCATCGGGATCTCAAAGCTAGTAACATTTTGTTAGATGCTGAAATGAACGCCAGAATAACAGATTTTGGTATTGCAAGGTTGTTTAACCCTGATGAAACTCAAGGCAACACATGCAAAGTTGTAGGGACCTAGTAAGTATATATACAACATTTGTGCATACTTAATTAGTTAGCTTCACACCCTCGTGACACCATTTAACTTGTCACAAAATGCGTGTAAATAGGGTTATAGACCACTAATTATTAACCACTAACTTTTATTCAAATACTGTAATCTTTTTAGTGGTTATATGGCACCAGAATATGTTATGCATGGTCACTTCTCAGTGAAACTAGACGTGTTTAGCTTTGGAATTTTGGTATTAGAAATAATACTGGGTCAACAAAACCAATGTTTTCGAAATGAGGATAATGTCTACCTTGTAAGCTATGTAAGTACCTAGTTCATTTTAGTTTGAAGACAACATATTGTTTTTTTATTTGCATTTAACATAACATTATAAAAACTTTACTGGTCTTTTAAAGGCATGGAGAAGTTGGCGAGATGGAACATTATCAAATATAATAGACCCGGTCTTGTTAGAAGGATCAAGTTCATTGAACGATATCATTAGAAGCATTCACATAGCATTATTATGTGTTCAAGAAAATGTCATAGATCGGCCAACCATGTCTTCAGTTGTTCTTATGCTCAATAGCTTGACCCTTACACTCCAAGTACCATTGGAGCCTGCGTTTTTCATTAAAAATACCGATGATCATGCTCATGCTTCGAATGAGAGGAATAAAGAGTCTGGATCGCTGGAGATTTCTAAAAATTCTGCTTCAATTTCTGAGATGACTCCTCGGTAGTAAGGAGACGAGACAACAAATATATATATATCTGTTCAAATTTTTTCTTATTTAGTTTTGTCGTTTTCAGCTTCTTTCAAAAGTTCCCTTATAGGAGGAATCATGTAAAATATTTATCATTCTAATTTTAGTAAACTCGTGAACACAGGTTAAATAAATAAAATATTTAAATATATTAAAACTTTATGTTTTAGTAAACTCATGTATAAAGGTTGAATAAATAACATATTTAAATATAATAAAATTTAATTAATTGTACAAAAATATAATAAGATAAGATATAACTAAATTACGTATAAGTTAGGATTATAAGTAATAAAAATATATATCAACTTTTTAAATTTTTGTTTTTAACTTTTTTTTTTGTTTTTTTCAAAAGATTTTTTTAACATATTGTTTCAACAAACCATTTTAATATATATATACATACATATATATATATATACACACATATATATATATATTATTTTAAAATGTTCTTATTATAACTTTCAATTTTAATTATTTTTTGGTTTATAGAAATTTTACTTTTTTAAAACTATTAATTTTAAAATAATCCGCGTTTTTAAAAAAGTTTGATGTTTTAAAAAATTTTCTTATGTTAAGAATTTGTTTCTGTAGAAATAACATAATCTCTATCTTATTTTAAAACACTTTTATAAACCTACGCCAGCTTTACCGATTAATTATGAATTTCAAACGAGGGGCCGTCGTCGTCATTTCAATCATTGTTAATCCTATATCAGAATTACTTGCACCACACCAGCTTGTACATCCACCACAACCATGAACCACCTCCGCAATTACAGTGGGACAACTCAAATCATTTTGAATTTCAAAACGAAGTTAAAGTTTAGGGCCCTTTTTCATAGAAAGTCCCCATGGTTAGTCATAACCATGCTAAAGCTCCAAGAATGTTAATAATCTCTAGATATTTTTATCAAATCGGTGTCATATGTTTCGATCGTAAATACTGGGTATCGGCATTGGCGGAGGATTGAAGGGGCCGGGGGGCTACCGCCCCCCTCTTTTTTCGTCGATAGTGTTAAACTATAGTTCGGTAGTGTAAATTTTTGGCCCGGTAGTGTAAATTTTTATATAAAACTCGAGTTCGCCCCCGTAAAAAAAGTAATTTTGCCACCGTCCCCCCTACAAGAATGTTCAAGCTCCGCCGCTGAGTATCGGACTTGGTTAATTTTTGGGGCTATATTAGGTTTTGGATACACATACATTGCAAGATGATCTAATATCTCAACCTTGTGAGATTGGACATTGGTCTTCTCACGATGTAGTGGTTGTGAGATTAGAAAATTATGTTTATCTATGGAATGCTTGTAGCAGTAAAGTAAATATTAAACATTTAAGGTTAATTTGATTAAATATTTATTGACTTAAGTTGATCTTGTTGATGGTCAAATTTCAATGCAGATGCTCATAACCAAATTCTGTGATTCAGGGTTTGATGATAGCGCGCGTTTGGTTGGATCATGGATGTATGTAATGAGGGACTAATCTTGCTATTAGGACTAGCAATCAATTCATATTCAACCAATTAATCATAAAATAAACATGTAATCGGTTAGGAGAATGATAGATAACTTTTTAGCAAGTCACACTAATCATAATAGCTCAGAAGGTAAGAAACCGAAAGCCATATAATAGAATACACAAGCAGTTAATCGTAATGATCGGTGCATTTTATATACGTTTAATTAGGAACCATATTTTCATCTGAATTTCAAATGTGAAATTCTGTAAAAATTAATTCAATTTTCCATAAAAAAATTTCTAATGGATATTTAGTAAAATACCATTACTCAAAATCATAAGTTTTCACAGCTCACCCGAGCGGCTTTGCCCCTCGGAACCTACCAGGGGCAGCTGCCCATTGGATCCGCTTCTAGCATCGCTACCCCTGAACCATAACCAAGGAAGCGTTGCCTCTTTGTAACACTCATTACTTAGGTGTTTTGCTCCTAAAAACCAATGAGGTTCAAATGCAGAAATCATATTAAACTCAAACAGATATGTATATCACGCAACAATTTTATAAAACGTTAACTAGAAATAAACAAGCCTGCACTCCCATATATCCTAACATGTTCATAAATAATAATGGTTATTAGAACATCAAGTTAACGCACTAACCCTAAAATAATACTGATAACTATAAAATTACCAACATTCCACCCCCATTTTAATGATATCCATGATTAATTTAAAACAGCTCTCACAACTAAACAAAGTTATGTTTAAATGGAAATGTTTGACAGTTTGAATTTTGATTTTATTATATAACATTCAAATATTAGAATTCCAGGGTGCCACTATGGATTAAAACCTTGCTATCCATATAAATACTTGAAGTCCATATACGCGTAAATTTACAAATTCAAATGTTTTACTTGACACAATATTTTACTAGTGTGTGTCCTAAACCTTCAAAGAATATATCAAAGCAAATCCGGACTTTTTGAAGCGGCTAATTGTATATTCTTATAGGTGGTTCCTTTTATCCGTGCACCTGCAAATGCAATGATTCAAAATAAGTATTAAAAAGTTATAATCCAACCTACTTTAACTTGCGGTCAAATTATAAATTTTGGAATGATTCTGAAGATGTGTTCCAATATTTATATGACAAGCTTTTCACAAGAAAGACGTGTATTAGCGGCGACCATATTAGCGGCGACACCAGCTTTAGCGGCGACATGTATTAGGGGCGACGTCTTTAGCGGCGACATGTCGCCGCTAAAGATTGCGATCCACCGTTCATTTTTTGACCAAAATCTTGCCATCCAAAATCAAGTACATCGAACGACTCACGATTAATCGTACAGGACCCTTTAGCGGCGACGCCATTAGCGGCGACTCATCGCCGCTAAAGGTTACTGGATATACGCGGTGGATCTTATCCACCCTTCTTCACTTTTTCCCTCCAATTAACCTAGCTAGCTCGCGCGCCCCCACTGCTGCTCATCCGCACCACCGCGCGCGACCACCACCATCCGACCAGCCACCACCACCCGCGGCCACCTCCCACCGCCCGCACACCACAGCCACCCACCATCCGCTTCGATCTCTTCTCCCCCGTGCCCGCAACCGAGCAGCCACACCCACCACCCGCGGCCACCACCATCCGACCAGCCACCAGCCACCGCTCGCAACACGTCACCCATCACCGTCGCCGCTGTTGCATTTTCCGTCGCCGCTACTACAAAGATTTCTGAATTCGGTATTTTTTTATTTTTTTTTTAATTTTTTGTTTTATAGATGTAAATGTGTATATGGTTGATTTGCGTATGTGGTTGATTTGTGTATATGGTTGAACTAATTAGAACTAATTAAATTGTTGGGATATTTTTTGAATATTTTTTGTATATGGTTGATTTGTGTATATGGTTGATTTGTGTATATGGTTGATTTGTGTATATGGTTGAACTAATTTGTGTATATGGTTGATATGTGTTTGCCAAACCATCATGAAAAGGTGTTAACTTGTTGGGATATTTTTTGAATATTCAATTTGGTTTTCATTTTCAAACTTATGATTTCAAGTTTCTACAAGGCGTTGAAGGTTGGTATATTATGTCCATATTCTAGAAGGAATGTCACATATGAGAATTTTGATTTGTCTATTGAATTCCCACATGAGTTTGGAAAATTTTTGAAAAGATCATATGTTTCTTTTATGTAAACTTGGAGTTGCAGTTATCACAAAATAAAATCCAAAAACTCATAGTCCAATCAATGAGATTTATTGGAAGATATGATTCCATCGTGAACAGATAAACCAATTATATCATAACAGACATGTAGAAAGTTTGTTATAAGTATGATGTAAGAAAATCCTATTATGGAAAAAGAAACGTCATCAAGGCCCTCTTATCCATAAACTGATTTTTATAGTATAAATGACATATTGATAATCCTTCTGATTTATGTTGAGAAGCCTTTTGAACTAATTAGATGTAAATAAGGAATTTCATTGCAAATGTTTTATGGTTAACTAAAGCATGCTTAACGATGTTTAGTTGAGAAGCCTTTTGGACTAATTAGATGTAAATACTTGATTTGTGTATATGGTTAACTAAATGGATTTTAGAGTAAATGTTTAGTTGAGAAGCCTTTTGTACGAATTAGATGTAAATGTTGAGAAACCTTTTGAACTAATTAGATGTAAATAAGGAATTTCATTGCAAATGTTTTATGGTGAACTAATTAGATTAGGTATTTTATTAAAGATGGATTAGTTAACTTTTGAACTAATTAGATTAGGTATTTTATTAAAGATGTAAATGGTTAACCATTTATTAGTATTTCTAATTAGATGTACATCTTTAATAAAGTTGTAAATAACAATTATTTCGTGATCTTATTTTAATCCCCATGATATATTCCTCCATTTAAATCGTAAATTATATTGCAGTGCTGTAATCATGTCTGTCGATAAAAGTTGGATTCTTAATCCGAACCGTAGATCACCCGAGTATCAGCAAGGACTCGGCTCTTTTATCGATATGAGTGAGAAACATATCGACAAATATGGCCTGATTAGATGCCCGTGTAGGAAATGTCAGAATACTCAATTATTAGGATGGGTTAAAATGAAATATCATTTAGAAACATGGGGCATGTGTCGGACGTACAAGGATTGGATCTATCATGGTGAAAGTTTAATTTCTGAAGTTGTAGTTGTAAATGATGTTGAGCCAACAAACGAAATGGCTGACGTTATCGAAGACGTTATGGAAGAGAGTAGTGGTGTCCGTGATGATTTTAAGGACTTGTTAGACGAAGTTCAATCAGAATTATATCCTGGTTGTACTAAGTTTTCTTCTCTTAACTTTTTAGCAAAGCTTATGAATATTAAGGTGAAAAATAAATGGACCAATAGCTCATTTGATGAGCTCCTTGAGTTGTTACAGTCTTTATATCCTAAAGGTAACAAAATTCCCTCTTCTCACTATGTAGCCAAGAAGACATTAAAGAAGATTGGTTTAGGGTATGAGTCGATACACGTGTGTAAATATGATTGTGCTCTTTTCTGGGCAGAAAACCTATTGTTACAAAATTGTCTAGTTTGTAACGAGAGTCGGTGGGTCGATACAAATACAAAGGGCAAAAAGTTACCTCACAAGGTGTTACGATGGTTTCCTTTAACCCCCAGGCTACGCCGCTTGTATTCTTCAAGGCACAATGCAAAAGATATGATTTGGCATAATACCGGACGATCAGAAGATAGTACGATGCGTCATCCTGTTGATGGTTCTTCATGGAAAGATTTTGATATAAAGTACCCTACCTTCTTGAGAGAACCCCAAAACGTCCGCCTAGGACTTGCAGCTGACGGTTTCAATCCATTTGGTAACATGAGTTCGGCTCATAGCCAGTGGCCTGTTGTACTCATGACATACAATCTGCTGCCATGGCTATGCATGAAGGAGTCATCATTAATGTTATCATTGTTGATTCCTGGTCCTAAATCCCCCAAGAAGGACATGGATGTTTTTCTAAGGCCATTGGTGGATGAGTTTAAGCAGTTGTGGGTGTCGGGCGTACGTACTAAAGACATGGTGACAAACACATTTTTCACAATGAGGGCGGCTTTGTTATGGACTATAAACGACTTTCCGGCTCGTAGTAGTCTATCAGGTTGGAGCGGGCAGGGCTACAAAGCATGCCCGACTTGTAACGAAGACACTCCTTCAATGCTTGTCACAAATAAAGTCGTTTATGTTGGTCACCGTCGGTTTTTGGATGCAAACCATGAATGGAGAACAAATTTGGACTTCAACGGGGAACCCGAGATAAGAGCCCCTCCGAAACAATTTAGTGATACTGACATAGAAACTCAACTTAGTCGGCTCCGCCACCGTTTACCGGGGAAACATCCTGATTTTGGAGGTGTTAAATCAAAGCGGGAGGAGTATGAGTTAAATTGGTCCAAACGAAGCATATTTTTTGAACTGGAGTACTGGTTTTCTCTACAGCTAAAACACAATTTAGATGTGATGCATATAGAGAAAAATGTGAGTGATAGTTTGCTAGGTACTCTTCTAATGAATGAAAAGAGCAAAGATACACCAAACGCACGGTTTGACTTGAAAAATCTAAATATTCGGAGTAGGCAATGGTTAGAGAAGAAAAATGGCAAGTGGTATAGCCCCCACCCGAAATACTCATTGAAGACTAGTGATCGAAAGTTATTTTCTTAAGTGACGGACACAAAAAAGCCTCATCATCAAACAAAGCAAACCGGCAACAACAACAATACACTAATCGTGGTGGGACTGCCTCGTATAGTAGTTATTCTTACAAGGAGGTAATGCTTTAATTATTTGTATGTGTATTGTAGATAAGTATTTATTTAATATATGATATACTTTCAAATGTTAATCAGAATAAGAGCAGACTTGAGGCATTTCAGAATGCTCATACCAGTAAAGATGGGACCTTTGATACGGAGCTAGCTGAGTAATAATATGTAAGTTTTATATAAAGTAGAGTATTGAAATATTAAAGATGAATCCTTTGTGTGTATGTGTGTGTATATATATATATATGTTAAATGAATTCTTGTTAACTAATATAGAATCAGCTCAAAGGACGGTTTGATGAGCTAAGTCAATCCCAAAACGATGAAAATTGTTCATCACTGAACGAGGTTGAAGTTTTTGAGTCGGTGTTAGGAGAACGTCGCGGACACATTCGAGGATCGGGCGTAAACCGTCTTCATCTGCAGGGTCGACTTCTTTTGTCCATCAGCAGGAACAAACACCCCAGACATTTTCAAAGGTATTAAAGTTATATACGTTTTATCTTGAAGTTGTTAAGTGTATCATTGATGTTTTATCTTAAACGGGTCAAAATGGCTAAATTTAAGTTGAATTATGTACATTTTGGTTGAAATGAGTCAAAATGATACAAACACACTTGATATAGTTAAAAACACTGTAATTTGAGTTAAAACGGGTTAAAATGGGTAAAAATAAGCTTAAACTGCTTAAACTTGAAAATGTTAAGTTTATCATTGTTGGTTTATCTTAAATGGGTCAAAATAAGTAAATTTAAGTTGAATTATGTACATTTTGGTTGAAATGAGTCAAAATGATACAAACACACTTGATATAGTTAAAAACACGGTAATTTAAGTTAAAACGGGTTAAAATGAGTAAAAATAAGCTTTAACTGCTTAAACTTGAAAATGTTAAGTTTATCATTGTTGGTTTATCTTAAATGGGTCAAAATAAGTAAATTTAAGTTGAATTATGTACATTTTGGTTGAAATGGATCAAAATGATACAAACACACTTGATATAGTAAAAACCACGCTAATTTGAGTTAAAATGGGTTAAAATGGGTAAAAATAAACTTTAAGTGCTTAAACTTGAAGGTGTTAACTATATCATTGTTTGTTTATCTTAAACGGGTCAAAATAGGTAAATTTAAGTTGAATTATGTATGTTGAAAAGGATCAAAACGATATAACAACTTATAATGTATGTTTTGTTTGTAGGCACAAATCGCAAGTTTGTTTCAAAATGCAAACTTTATGTCACAAATAACGCAACTTATTGCCTCCCAAAAAGGTAAACAACAAGCTGATGAAGATGATGATTCGGACGAGGACAATAAATAGGATAACGTTTAAGTAGTTTAAGTTTATTTTAACGATATTTGAAGTTGAAGTTAAACAATTTGTATGTTTATGTTATTTGTGTTGTTAAACCTCGTATAGATCTTAATATTATTTGTATGTTTATGTTATTTGTCTTGTTAGGAAATATGGAAATTTGAGTTTATTATTACACAGGTTTAAAAATGGAAATTAAAAAAATTAAAAAAAATTAAAATGAAAAATTGATTATTAGCGGCGACAACTGTCGCCGCAAAAGGTGTCATTAGCGGCGACACTTTTAGCGGCGACTCGTTAGCGGCGACGTAGTTCACATTAGCGACGAATCATTAGCGGCGACTATTTAGCGGCGACATGTAACATCCGGTTTCAAAATCCGAACTTGTAAATTATATTATAGTTATGATTAATTAATTAAGTTGAGTTGTTTGAGTGTTTAGTGTTCAGTCGCATAAGTCATATGCGAATGAACTTCAGTCGCACCGCTTACGTGCGATTGAGACTCAGTCGTACGAATAAGTAGGCGCATGAGCTTCAGTCGCACGATTCAACCGTGCGAATGGTTCAGTCGTGCGACTGGGTGTAAGGCGGTTATGTTGCACATGTGAATAAGTAAGGCGGTGAAAAGAGATGAAAAGCAAATTTCTATCTGCATCTACTTCATTCCCCTGTTCTCTTTACACCCAAACACCCCTGTTCTTGCCAATCGACTAGGCTAAACTCCGTTATGGTAAGTTTGAACATCACGGATCAATCCGGAGATGTTATAAGCTGTGTAAATGGTTGAATTTGATCCAACAACGTGTTTTAAATCATTGAATTGGTCTGGTTCATTTCTAAATTAAAATCCGGGAATTCAGATCCAAGTTTTTGTGAAGTTTTGATGAAATAATGGTCCAAAACCATTGTAAATGATGTGCATATGATCTGTTTTGAATATGATATGATTTGGATGGTTAAAACTCAAATTTTGAGTGAGTTTGAATAAAAAACGTCAAGAACACAGCTGCTGATCCGTTTCAGACGAATAGGCTTAATCGCATGCCTCAGTCGTACGAATGAGAGTCTAGTCGTGCGACTGAGTGCGAATGGAGGTTCAGTCATGCGATTGGAACTCAATCGCCTGGTTAGAAGGCCAAATGAGGACGAATGAACACCGGGTACGAATGAGAACTCAGTCGTGCGAATGAGTGGCTAGTCGTACGGCTGAAGGTTCAGTCACATGGTTCATCCGCATAGGTCCAGTCGCATGAGTACTCATTCGCATAAGTGTTCAATCGGTTGAGGGCCCTGTTTGAGAATAAGTTTACTGAATCAAGGTTTATTGCTATAGATATACCTTGATTAGAGGAAGGACTAGTTACCTTGTGTACGTGGATTGTGTAGACTGGGGTGAGGAAGTTGATAAGGTGAGTTCTAAGCCCTTTTCAAATGTTTGGTTTTAACATTCGGGCTAGCACACATACAACGATAAATGAATTGAATGTTTTAGTACCAGAATTGTGATAGTGATGTTGATATGTTTCTAACAGTTTGTAAAGCTGTTAGGGGGAAAGTAGGGGTAATAAATGATTACCTGAACATTGTTAATCATTACGTGATGGTAATGATTTCAGTGGGTCAGGTAGAGTGTAAAAGATGATCATCTGAACATTGTTAATCATTACGTGATGGTAATGATTCCAATGGGTCAGATGGGGTGTAATGATTATTGAAAATATGTTAAAACTAGTGCTAAAAGAAAGAATGTGTGTGGTGTAAATGAATGTGATAATATTGGCAATAAGTAAAAGAAATGTTTTTGAAATGGTAATGTGATGTAAATCTTAACAGGCCAGTTAGGGTAAGATGCCTGGGTGTGAAACTGTACAGTTTGATAGGAGTGATGACCATCACTCAGCTTTGTGAACATCTTGTGGTGACGACCCTAGATGATTAATTGGCATCCTACTGGATGAGAGATAGTAACTAGTAGTTGCTGGATGTGGGCAACCGACGTTACTGGGTATAGGAAACTGGTAGTTGCTGGATGTGGGCAACCGACGTTACTGGGTATGGGAAACTGGTAGTTGCTGGATGTGGGCAACCGACGTTACTAGGTATGGGAAACTGGTAGTTGCTGGATATGGGCAACCGACGTTTCTGGGTAGGGGAAACTGGTAGTTGCTGGATGTGGGCAACCGACGTTTCTGGATGTGGGGAACTGGTAGTTGCTAGGTGTGGGCAACTGACGTTCGGTGGGACAGGTCCAGTGGGACAAAGTAATGATAAAAGTTGAATTTATAATATTGTCAATATAAATATAACTTTTGTGTGTGTAAAGATGTTGTTAATGTTTTAATGAAAATTAGAACTCACCAGTTTATCTAATGTTTTGAGTATGTTATGTGTGCTAGGTAAGGAGGGATCCTCTAATAATAGAGGAAAGCAAGTATGAGCTGAACGAGGACGCTATCCCGGAGTAGTTGCTGGCATAGGATATAGGGCTTGTTAATACTGTAAATAGGGCAATGTATAATTAAATACAATTATATGTAAAATGTTTTAAAAGTTGGGTTAATATATAATATTGTTTAAAGTCTTCCGCTGTAAGTAGAAAGCTCTGATGTGTGTTTAAAATATTAATCCAACTGCATGACGTGCCTCTGGTGCCCTGCCGGGTTTAGGGCGTCACAGGTTGGTATCAGAGCAGTAGTTAAAGGGATCTAGTGTCATAATAACTAGACTTTAACTAGAAAATAGATATGCCAGCAGGGATAGCTAGATAGAATAGTTTATTAAAACTAGAGAAGGTGATGGGACTATCATGAGAAGGAATAATGAGAATAGTAAAAGTAAAGTAAACAATTAATAGTACTTGGCCAACATTATTAATAATTTACTTTACTTATAGTATTCTGGTTATATACTTACATGCGAGTACCAAATAATCCTGATCTTGTTTTAATAGGTTATGGCTGAGAGGGAAAGTGAAAGAATGCAAGGTGGAACCTCGGAAGGAAATGTTGATGAGAGCACAGAGGTGCTCAGTATGACGAGACAGCAATTCCGTGATGCAATTGCTGAGGAGGTTCGTAAAGCCTTGAATGTAGCTAGACCTGATGAAAGTAGGATTGTTGATAAAGCTGAGGGGTCTGGCGAGAAGAAGGGAGTTACGTATAGTCAGTTTAAAGAGTTTAATCCTCCACGATTTTTTGGGGTTATGGATGTGGTAGCCACCTATAAATGGCTTCATGAAATGGAAGTCGTGATCAAGTTAAGTGAGTGTAGGGAGGATCAGAAAGTAAAGTTTGCAGCCCACTCGTTTGTAGGTGAGGCCCTGTATTGGTGGGATACGATTATCCAAACGTTAGGTGAGGAGGCTACTGATAAAATGTCGTGGCCTGAATTTAGAAAGTTAGTGTCGGATAAGTTTTGTCCGAAAGGCGAGATGGATCAAATAGAAATGAGTTTCCTGCAGTTTCAGGCAGGTAATATGTCCCATAGGGGGTACACGTCTAAGTTTGAGGAGATGGCGCGATTGGTGCCTCATCTGGTAGTTCCTGAAGAGAAGAAAATTTTGAGGTATACACAGGGGTTACCTCAGGAGGTTAGAAAGTTGGTTAGATCATCTGCTACAAGTAATTATCAGTTGACGGTAAACTTAGCAGCAGATATGTATCAAGAAGTTTATGGTAGTAATGTTGCTCCTGATGGGAGTAAAAGGAGGCGTGAAGAACCTGTAGTGCAAAGAAGATTTGAGAATCCAAGTCTTCAGAAGAAGGGTAAGTTTGGAAGGGGCCAATTCCAAAGGAATGTTAGAAATGAGCTACCACATTGCGGGAAATATGGCAAGCTACATCAGGGTGAATGTATGATTGGTAGTAGGACTTGTTTTAGATGCGGGAAGTTGGGGCATTATGCAAATAAATGTATTGAAAGTCCTCGTAAATGTTATGAGTGTGGAGAAATGGGACATATTCGTAGTGAATGTCCAAGATTAACCGTTAGAAAGCCTGAACCGGTTAGATCGATGAAAGGGTCAGGAGAAGGGTCAAGTGTGGCGAAGGGGCGAGCCTATTCTATGTCAGCTAGTGAGGCTAAAGCTCTGCCAGATGCAGTCTTAGGTACGTTTCTAGTTAATGGGATTCCAGCTAACGTGTTATTTGATTCTGGTGCAAGTGGAAGTTTCGTATCTGTTGATTTTTGTCCTATACTTGCGTGTGAAATTCGACCATTAGAGGTAGCCTTTATAGTTGAAACTGCTAATGATAGATCTGTGATGATTAGTAGTATGATTGATGGTTGTTATATTGAATTAGAAGGATATAGATTGCCTGTTAAACTATATCCTATGGTGTTAGGAGGGTTTGATGTAGTTTTGGGTATGGATTGGTTGGCAAACCATGAAGCCCATATTGTATGTAATAAGAAGTTAATTCAGTTAAGAGCACCGGATGGGAAAATGATTAATGTATATGGCGATAGAGAGGAGTCAGCTGTGAAAATAATATCTATGATGAAAGCTGATAAGTTAATGAGCCGCGGGTGTGCATCTTATTTAATATATGTAATTGATTCTCAAAAGCCTGTAAGAACGATAGAGGATATTCCTGTGGTTAGAGATTTTATAGATGTCTTTCCAGAAGAATTACCGGGTATTCCTCCAGATCGTGAAGTTGAGTTTAAAGTTGATTTGATTCCGGGTCCTAAGCCAGTTGCCAAGTCACCTTATAGACTAGCTCCATCGGAATTGAAGGAGTTAATGAAGCAGACTGAAGATTTGCTTGAAAAAGGTTTCATTAGGCCTAGTTCTTCCCCGTGGGGTGCTCCAGTATTATTTGTAAAGAAGAAAGACGGGAGTATGCGTATGTGTATCGATTACAGAGAGTTGAATAAGTTGACAATAAAGAATAAGTATCCACTTCCACAAATAGATGATTTATTTGATCAGCTACAGGGAGCTAGTTAGTTTTCTAAAATAGACCTTCGTTCGGGGTATCATCAGTTGAAAGTTAAGGAAGAAGATATACCAAAAACAGCGTTTTGTACACGTTACGGTCACTATGAATTTTTAGTTATGTCCTTTGGGTTAACAAATGCACCTGCTGCTTTCATGGATTTGATGAATAGGGTGTGTAAGACAATGTTGGATCGATCAGTAATTGTGTTTATAGATGATATACTGATCTATTCAAAGAATGAGGGAGATCATGCCTGCCATCTTCGTGAAGTGTTGGAAAGGTTGAGAAAAGAAAGGCTTTATGCAAAGTTTTCTAAGTGTGAGTTTTGATTGCGGGAAGTACAGTTTTTAGGACATGTAATCAATGCAGAAGGCATTTTAGTAGACCCTACTAAGATTGAAACAGTAGTGAAGTGGAGTCCTCCAAAGACGCCATCTGAAGTTCGCAGTTTCTTGGGTCTGGCTGGTTATTATAGAAGGTTTATTCAGGATTTTGCCAAAATCGCATCCCCGTTAACGAAACTGGCGAGGAAGAATGAATAATACGTTTGGGGACCAGAACAAGAAAATTCATTTCAAGAACTGAAGCAGAAATTAACCCAATCACCAGTGCTGTCGTTGCCAGATGGAAATGAAGATTTGGTGATTTTTTCGGATGCTTCGTATCAAGGCTTAGGTTGTGTATTGATGCAGAGGGGACGAGTGATTGCTTATGCTTCCAGACAGTTGAAAGAACATGAAAAGAATTATCCGACACATGATCTAGAACTGGCAGCAGTGGTATTTGCCTTGAAGATATGGAGGCATTACTTATATGGGACGAAATGTACGATTTACACGGATCATAAGAGTTTGAAATATTTCTTTGATCAGAAAGAATTGAACATGCGCCAGCGGAGATGGTTAGATTTGGTGAAAGATTATGATTGTGAAATACTTTACCATCCGGGTAAAGCAAATGTGGTTGCTGACGCGTTAAGTAGAAAGAATGAACACCCTTCGATCCGAGTTAAGTCATATAAGTTAGTAATAACCCCAGATTTTATGCACCAGTTACGAGAAGCTCAATTAGAAGCATTGAGAGAAGAGAACGTGAAGCAGGAACGAATGAAGGGTCAAACAAAGGATCTGGAAGAAAATAGTTTTGGGGTTAAGACAAAATGTGGTCGTATGTGGGTTCCGATTAAGATGAGAGAGTTAGTGCTAGATGAAGTTCATAAATCCAGATACTCTATACACCCTGGTGCTACAAAGATGTATAAGGATTTGAAACAAGAATATTGGTGGCCCGGTATGAAGTTTAATGTGATGCAGTATGTGAATAGGTGTTTGACGTGTCTTCAGGTCAAAGCTGAGCATCAAAAGCCATATGGTAAGCTTCAACTCTTAGAGATCCCGAAATGGAAGTGGGAAGAGTTGACAATGGATTTCATAACTAAGCTTCCGCGTACAGCTAAAGGTTATGATACCATTTGGGTCATAGTGGATAGATTGACACGTAGCGGGCATTTCTTACCAATCAAGGAAACGTATAACTCCGAGAAGTTAGCAGAACTGTTTATTCGAGAGGTTATTGCCCGACACGGGGTACCATTATCTATTGTGTCGGATAGAGATACACGTTTTACTTCGAGATTTTGGAGAAAGTTTCATGAAGATATGGGTACTCGTCTGTTACACAGCACGTCTTTCCACCCAGAAAATGATGGGTTGACTGAAAGGACTATCCAAACAGTTGAAGAGATGTTACGAGCTTGTGTTATAGATGTTGGTGGTAGCTGGGATAGTCATCTGCCATTAGTTGAATTCTCCTACAATAATAGTTATCATTCTACAATTGGGAGAGCCCCTTATGAGATGTTATATGGCAGAAAGTGCAGGAGTCCGATATGCTGGGGAGAAGTTGGGCAGAAAGAGTTGGGCAGTTTGGAAATTGTACAGGCTATGAATGAGAAACTGGATCAGATCAAAGCTCGGTTTAAAGCGGCTCAGGATCGACAAAAGTCTTATAAAGATAAAAGACGAAGGCATATAGAGTTTGAAGTAGGAGATGGAGTTATGTTGAAAGTATCTCCTTGGAAGGGAATTATCAGATTCAGAAAGAGGGGAAAGTTAAGTCCTCGTTTTATAGGACCGTTTAAAATTATAAAACGGATTGGGGAAGTGGCTTATAAACTAGAATTACCTGATCAGTTGCAAGGAATCCACCCAACCTTTCACGTGTCACAGTTGCGCAAGTGTTTGTCCTATGAGAATGCTTATGTACCTTTAGATGATATAGAGGTGGATGATAAGTTGAACTATGTTGAGAAACCTACTGCTATAGTAGACAGAAAGGTGAAAAGGCTGAGGAATAAAACTATTGAGTTAGTTAAAGTGCAGTGGTCGAATAGAAAGGGATCTGATTTCACTTGGGAATCAGAAGATGAGATGAAGAGAGATTATCCCTAGTTGTTTGAATAGTTGGTTTCGGGGACGAAACCTATTTAAGAAGGGGAGAGTTATAACATCCGGTTTCTAAATCCGGACTTGTAAATTATATTATAGTTATGATTAATTAATTAAGTTGAGTTGTTTGAGTGTTTAAGTGTTCAGTCGCATAAGTCATATGCGAATGAACTTCAGTCGCACCCCTTACGTGCGATTGAGACTCAGTCGTACGAATAAGTAGGCGCATGAGCTTCAGTCGCACGATTCAGCCGTGCGAATGGTTCAGTCGTGCGACTGGGTGTAAGGCAGTTATATTGCACATGTGAATAAGTAAGGCGGTGAAAAGAGATGAAAAGCAGATTTCTATCTGCATCTACTTCATTCTCCTGTTCTCTTTACACCCAAACACCCCTGTTCTTGCCAATCGACTAGGCTAAACTCCGTTTTGGTAAGTTTGAACATCACGGATCAATCCGGAGATGTTATAAGCTATGTAAATGGTTGAATTTGATCCAACAACGTGTTTTAAATCATTGAATTGGTCTAGTTCATTTCTAAATTAAAATCCGGGAATTCGGATCCAAGTTTTTGTGAAGTTTTGATGAAATAATGGTCCAAAACCATTTTAAACGATGTGCATATGATCTGTTTTGAATATGATATGATTTGGATGGTTAAAACTCAAATTTTGAGTGAGTTTGGATCAAAAACGTCAAGAACACAGCTGCTGATCCGTTTCAGACGAATGGGCTCAATCGCACCTCAGTCGTACGAATGAGAGTCTAGTCGTGCGACTGAGTGCGAATGGAGGTTCAGTCGTGCGATTGGAACTCAGTCGCCTGGTTAGAAGGCCGAATGAGGATGAATGAACACTGGGTACGAATGAGAACTCAGTCGTGCGAATAAGTGGCTAGTCGTACGGCTGAAGGTTCAGTCGCGTGGTTCATCCGCATAGGTCCAGTCGCATGAGTGCTCATTCGCATAAGTGTTCAATCGCTTGAGGGTCCTGTTTGAGAATAAGTTTACTAAATCAAGGTTTATTGCTTTAGATATACCTTGATTAGAGGAAGGACTAGTTACCTTGTGTACGTGGATTGTGTAGACTGTGGTGAGGAAGTTGATGAGGTGAGTTCTAAGCCCTTTTCAAATGTTTGGTTTTAACATTCGGGCTAGCACACATACAATGATAAATGAATTGAATGTTTTAGTACCAGAGTTGTGATAGTGATGTTGATATGTTTCTAACAGTTTGTAAAGCTGTTAGGGGAAAGTGGGGGTAATAAATGACTACCTGAACATTGTTAATCATTACGTGATGGTAATGATTTCAGTGGGTCAGGTAGAGTGTAAAAGATGGTTATCTGAACATTGTTAATCATTACGTGATGGTAATGATTCCAGTGGGTCAGATGGGGTGTAATGAGTATTGAAAATATGTTAAAACTGGTGCTAAAAGAAAGAATGTGTGGGGTGTAAATGAATGTGATAATATTGGCAATAAGTAAAATAAATGTTTTTGAAATGGTAATGTGATGTAAATCTCAACAGGCCAGTTAGGGTAAGATGCCTGGGTGTGAAACTGTACAGTTTGATAGGAGTGATGACGATCACTCAGCTTTGTGAACATCTTGTGGTGACGACCCTAGATGATTAATTGGCATCCTACTGGATGAGAGATAGTAACTGGTAGTTGCTGGATATGGGCAACCGACGTTACTGGGTATGGGAAACTGGTAGTTGCTGGATGTGGGCAACCGACGTTACTGGGTATGGGAAACTGGTAGTTGCTGGATGTGGCAACCGACGTTACTAGGTATGGGAAACTGGTAGTTGCTGGATGTGGGCAACCGACGTTTCTGGGTAGGGGAAACTGGTAGTTGCTAGATGTGGGCAACCGACGTTTCTGGATGTGGGGAACTGGTAGTTGCTAGGTGTGGGCAACCGACGTTCGGTGGGACAGGTCCAGTGGGACAAAGTAATGATAAAAGTTGAATTTATAATATTACCAATATAATATAACTTTTGTGTGTGTAAAGATGTTGTTAATGTTTTAATGAAAATTAGAACTCATCAGTTTATCTGATGTTTTGAGTATGTTGTGTGTGCTAGGTAAGGAGGGATCCTCTAATAATAGAGGAAAGCAAGTATGAGCTGAACGAGGACGCTATCCCGGAGTAGTTGTTGGCATAGGATATAGGGCTTGTTAATACTGTAAATAGGGCAATGTATAATTAAATACAATTATATGTAAAATGTTTTAAAAGTTGGGTTAATATATAATATTGTTTAAAGTCTTCCGCTGTAAGTAGAAAGCTCTGATTTGTATTTAAAATATTAATTCAACTGCATGACGTGCCTCTGATTCCCTGCCGGGTTTAGGGCGTCACACGACAAGTCGCCGCTATTAGTATTAGCGGCAACAGTGGCTATCAATAGCGGCGACAGTTAATGTACTTATTCCTTGTAGATCAAAAGATTTTTTTAACATATTGTTTCAACAAACCATTTTAATATATATATACATACATATATATATATACACATATATATATTATTTTAAAATGTTCTTATTATAATTCCAATTTTAGTTATTTTTGGTTTATAGAAATTTTACTTTTTTAAAACTATTAATTTTAAAATAATTCGTGTTTTTAAAAAAGTTTGATGTTTTAAAAAATTTTCTTATTTTAAGAATTTGTTTCTCTAGAAATAACATAATAAAAAATCTCTAACTTATTTTAAAACACTTTTATAAACCTACGCCAGCTTTACCGATTAATTATGAATTTCAAACGAGGGCCCGTCGTCATCATTTCAATCATTGTTAATCCTATATCAAGAATTACTTGCACCACACCAGCTTGTACATCCACCACAACCATGAACCACCTCCACAATTACAGTGGGACAACTCAAATCATTTTGAATTTCAAAACGAAGTTAAAGTTTAGGGCTCTTTTTCATAGAAAGTCCCCATGGTTAGTCACAACCATGCTAAAGCTCCAAGAATGTTAATAATCTCTAGATATTTTTATCAAATCGGTGTCATATGTTTCGATCGTAAATACTGGGTATCGGCATTGGCGGAGGATTGAAGGGGCCGGGGGCTACCGCCCCCTCTTTTTTTCGTCGGTAGTGTTAAACTATAGTTCGGTAGTGTAAATTTTTGGCCCGGTAGCGTAAATTTTTATATAAAACTCAAGTTCACCCCCGTAAAAAAATTAATTTTGCCACCGTCCCCCTATAAGAATGTTCAAGCTCCGCCCCTGAGTATCGGACTTGGTTAATTTTTGGGGCTATATTAGGTTTTGGATACACATACATTGCAAGATGATCTAATATCTCAACCTTGTGAGATTGGACATTGGTCTTCTCACGATGTAGTGGTTGTGAGATTAGAAAATTATGTTTATCTATGGAATGCTTGTAGCAGTAAAGTAAATATTAAACATTTAAGGTTAATTTGATTAAATATTTATTGACTTAAGTTGATCTTGTTGATGGTCAAATTTCAATGCAGATGCTCATAACCAAATTCTGTGATTCAGGGTTTGATGATAGTGCGTGTTTGGTTGGATCATGGATGTACGTAATGAGGGACTAATCTTGCTATTAGGACTAGTAATCAATTCATATTCAACCAATTAATCATAAAATAAACATGTAATCGGTTAGGAGAATGATAGATAACTTTTTAGCAAGTCACACTAATCATAATAGCTCAGAAGGTAAGAAACCGAAAGCCATATAATAGAATACACAAGCAGTTAATCGTAATGATCGGTGCATTTTATATACGTTTAATTAGGAGCCATATTTTCATCTGAATTTCAAATGTGAAATTCGGTAAAAATTAATTCAATTTTCCGTAAAAAATAATTTCTAATGGATATTTAGTAAAATACCATTACTCAAAATCATAAGTTTTCACAGGTCACCCCAGAGGCTTTGCCCCTCGGAACCTACCAGAGGCAGCTGCCCATTGGATCCGCTTCTAGCGGCGCTACCCCTGAACCATAACCAAGGAAGTGTTGCCTCTTTGTAACACTCATTACTTAGGTGTTTTGCTCCTAAGAACCAATGAGGTTCAAATGCTGTTGGATCAAGAAGAAGCCTGGTGCAACCAAAACCAAATCACTTGGTCTATTTTGGTACATCTAACAAAAACTTCCGAAGCTAAGTATGGAGCTTCCGAAGGAAACAGAGTTCTTCCGAAGGAAACAGAGTTCTTCCGAAGAGAAAGTGTAAGCTGAACTTCCAAAGACAAATTCTACTTCCGAAGACAAATTTTACTTCCGATGACAAAGTGTCTACTTGAGAAGTTCAAGACTTAGAAGAAAAGATCAGAAGAGAACTTTCGACGAAGAAATCCTCAAGCCTCGGAAGAAGTAGTGTCTTCCAAAGTATAGGTGGCTTCGGAAGAAGTTGTTCTTCTGAAGCCAACTAACCTTCGGAAGACAGTACTATGAACCAGTGGACATAAGTATGGTCCTCCTGACAGTCCGCTGTAGACCTCTGATATACTGCATGGCATTTTCTCAAAAGCCATGTAGTTGACCATACTTTATTCCACTGTTCACCTTTATTAGTTAGTACAATTACTATCTTTAGTTAGTAACAAAAGGTAAGTCATGGACATGTCATGACTACCATATCTTAGATAATACTTTATCTAATATACCTTAACTCTAGCATTGTAGTATATGCTTTAGTCATAGGTTCCCAGCTGGTATCAAAGTATATCCAGCTGTAGGTAGTATTATATATGGTTTCCCATTCTAACTCATAAACATGCTTGTAAGAGTCTTGTAACACTTTGAGTTGAGAAGTAATATATACAAATACCTTGAAAACTATATTCTTGTGTTCCTTGTTATTTAGTATATTATTATCAACTCTAAGAAAAGACTCTGCTTCATCTGATCTGAGTGTAGTATTAGTGAGCTTAAGAGAAAAACCAAGTTTTAGTGACAAACACCGATCCTGCAATTGGCATCAGAGCTCTTACCATCCAAATCAACCTGTTTTTCACTCCTCCTAACAACTCACTCAAAATGGCCCTCAACAAGTCCGAAGTAGAAATGGGAATGATGACTAAAGCACCTGTCATCACCCCTAAAAACTTCAGATCATGGAGCAGACACATGGAAGGATTCATTAGATATCAAGATAGCAAGATGTGGCAGTCTATCGTCAATGGCCCGTACAAACCCAAGGTGGCTACTCCAGGAGGAAACGGTGCCATGATAGAAAAAGCTGTGGAAGATTATTCTGATGAGGACCGGAAGAAGATGGATGTTGATAGCAATGCAATGACTATTCTTATGACTGCAATACCCAATTCCATTATGGTGGGGTTTGAGCATTGCAAGTCAGCTAAAGAATTGTTTGATGCACTTGCTCAGATGTACTATTGTTCTAATGACTCCAAGAAGGACTCACTGAAACAGCAATTTAAGAACTTCACCTACATTGATGGAGAGACTCTCAGCCATTAATATTTCAGGTACATGGATCTCATTTCTTCTCTTCAGTCTGTGGGAATCACTCCTGAACTTAGAGACCTCACAAGAAAATTCATGAGTGCACTTCCTAATGAGTGGACGTTCTACTGTGTCTCTATCAAGAGAATAGAAAATCTGAACACTCTTACCATGACCGAACTCTACGGAATCCTTAATGGATACCGTTTAGAGATGGAAAGCAAAAAGGGTCATCAGACGAGCAGGTCCTCGAGTCTCCCCGCTAGCAATGCATTAATGGTTGCTGAAGGCATAGGACCCTCCCAACCTCAACAGCTCCTGAAATACAACCAGCAAACATCCTGCTCATCTGGACCTTACATCACTTTTCCTGAGACCCCAAGGTCTTAACAGGCTCAGCACAGTTCTTTTCAGGACAGCTGTACCTTTGTCTCAGGAAGTGGACACTCTGGCGATTTTCAGTACTGCTTTGATGATCTAGAGTGTTTCAATCCAAATGATGTAGAGTATGTGGACATAGTCCAACAAATGGCTCTTTTAACCTACAGAGCAAAGAAGTTCTTTAAGAGAACTGGAAGGCAGTTTCCCCACAATCCAACAACCAGCAAGTTTGGATTTGACAAAGCTAAGGCAAAGTGTTACAACTGTAACCAACTTGGTCATTTTGCAAGGGAATGCAAGGCTCCCAAGGCAAATCCGGGAACCCCACAGGCCTCCACACATCCCTCTACCTCAAAGCCAACTGGAAAGTCAACTGAAACAGCTGCACTAGCTCAAGAAGTTAATTGGAGCTTTATGGTGCAAGATGTGACTCCTGCTCAAGCTCTCATGGCAGAAACAGATGACAATAAGGTATATGAACATCTCTGTACTCCTAAATGTATTGCTAAGGTTAAATTGTATCAGGATTACAATATGGAGATTAAGTCTGATATTGAGTCTCTAAATGTTTTAAAATCTGATTTTAAAAGGGTTGAATCTGACTATCAAAGAAAATTGAGGAGTTGGAAAAAACTGTGTCCTTACTAAAACATGAACATTTAAACTATAAGACTCAAATAAAAGATCTGATATCCAAATTGTCAGAGGCTCAAGCCCAGCTTGTTACTGCTGAGGCTCAAGCCAGGAAGTATGCTATTTCCGAGCAGAACTTCCAAGCTATTATTGCATCATCCTCCCACTCCAAAATCTGTTATCAGAACAAAGGAGGGTTGGGGACCAATGAAATTGCTCCACCACACTCTTATGAGTCTATCAGACAACCTAGATGTGGTACTAAAGAGCAAGAGGTCCCAACTGCTGACCCATCTTCTTCTGAGTTGAAGAATGATGCAATAATAGAGGCTACCACAGGAAGGAACAGGTAAATCAACTCACCTCTCCTTGTAAAGATCAAACCCTAACCACTAAAGCCAGAAGAAGTAAAGCTAAAGTAGCCAGAAGAACTGCTAAGAAAGTGGCTGAATTTAAGCTGAAAATTGACCCAAAACAAAAGGGTGTATTCATCTCAGCTGGATTTCAAGTGGTAGGTACTTCTGATTCAGGAAAGGAATGTAGTACCAGCATTCCTGTCCTACCAAAGGACCAGAAGTTAAAAGGGAAAGGTTGATGATGAAAAGAAAGAACACAAGAAACAACAATCTTCACATTCCCAGAAGACTAACATTGCATGTATAATGTGTGGTCTACAAAATCACATGGTTAAAGATTGTTACTACAATCCTGCAAGCACACATTATTCAAATCATGTTAAGAAAGAAGGAGTCAGGGAAGATTTCTCATTTGGACCTTATCAAATGGTTTAAGTGATGAAAAAGGGAAAGCTAGTTTCCGAAGCAAGGTTGCTTTCGGATGAAAACACTTCCCACAAAGGGAAAATGGCTTCGGAAGCAAAAGCTGTCAAAGTTCGGAAGAACAAAAAAAGTTTCCTTGAAACCATCCCAGAAGAAGACTGCTTCTGAAGAAAAGGTGGAGAAGGCTTCTTCCGAAAAGAAAGAAGCTTCAGAAGAATGTCATGCTGCAAATGCTTCAACAAGCTCATCCTCTATGATCAACCAAATGATGGATCGGAAGATCAAGAAAGATACTGCAGCCCAAACCTCTTCTTCAACAACATCCATTGAACCTTCATGCTTAACTTTTGGTTCAATCATGTCAATATCATTGGATGAACCCAAGACCAATAAGGCTTGGGTTTCCAATCTAAACTAATTATTTCATCTTATGTGCAGGAACATCCATATGACAAAAATAACAATGTTTAGATTATGGATAGTGGATGCTCAGGCACATGATAAGGAACAGATCTCTCCTTCAACAATTTCAACATTTTGATGGAGGTCCTGTTCAGTTTGGAGGTGAGACCGGAGGATATATTTCTGGCAGAGGAAGTATATCCAACGGGAAGTTAAAGGTTGACAAAGTTCACTTTGTCAAACAGCTTAAACACAATCTGTTAAGTGTTTCTTAGTTTTGTGATCAAAAGCACCAAATGCTTTTCACAGAACATGAGTGCATTATCCTCACACCAGGGATGACAATTCCTCCGGAATTGGTGCTTCTTAGATCTCCCAGAAAAGAGGATATGTAGCTAGATATGAACAATGCTTCCCCACTGGGTGAAGTATCATGCTTTCTTTCCAAAGCCGATAGTGATGAGTCAACACTTTGGAATAAACGTATGTGTCATGTAAATTTTAAGACAATGAATAAATTGGCTAAAAATAACTTGGTACATGGTTTGCATAAAAAAGGAATTTTTCTGCAAAGATAACTGTGTCGCATGCCTGAAAGGTAAGCAACACAGGGCATCTCATAAATCTAAAAGTGTTAACTCTATTACTACTCCATTACACTTATTGCACATGGATCTATTTGGCCACAAGTATAATGAGCATTGAAAGGAAATCATACTGCCTTGTGATTGTTGATAATTTTACAAGATTTACATGGGTATTCTTTTAAGAACTAAAGATGAAACTGCTGAAATACTAAAATATTTTATCCTTAAAATAGAAAATCAAATTGATCACAAGGCTAAGATTATTAGAAGTGATCAAGGGGCTGAGTTTAAAACTTTGCTCTTGACTCATTCTGTGACTCAAAAGGGATTGCCAGACAATATAGTGCTCCAGTATTGAGGCTGCTAGAACTATGTTAGCTGATTCCAAACTACCTCTAACATTCTAGGCAGAGGCAGTCAGCACTGCATGCTATGTGCAGAATAAAGTTCTTTTAGTTAACCCACATGGAAAAACCCCTTATGAGTTATAGAACAAAAGGCCAACGTTCATTGGCTTTCTAAGGTCCTTTGGCTGCAGGTGTACCATACTTAGCATAAAGATAATTTGGCAAAGTTTGCTGAAAAGTCAGATGATGCTATCTTTGTTGGATACTCTTCTAGCTCTAAAGCTTATAGAGTATACAACATTAAGAATCAACAATTTGAGGAGTCATCTAATATAGTTGTTAATGAGCACACTCCTTGTGTTACGGAGAATGGCCCTGATCATATTTTTGATTAGAATTGTTCCAAACTATTCTAAACCATCTTGTGAGAATGTTTCAGCTGGAATAAGTACTCAAAGCATTTCTGAAGACAATCATCTATTTGAGTTACCCAGACCTATTCCATGTTTTCCAAGATCCACAACAAATCAAGCTCCCACTATGGCAGAACTGAAAGTATAACCATTTCAAGAGATAGTGGAGCCTCAACCAGTGACTCACCTGTTGATCCTTCAACTTTATCAGGTGACACTATACAACACCGGCTGAAGGAAGCAACATTATGAAGGAATAGGCAATTGTTAATACTGATTCACAGCCAACAACTGATGATGTTTCTCATTCATTCAATCAGTCCTCATTGAGTGACTTTGAAATAGCTGCTGGTCAAAGTGCCCCAGTTCCTGAGCAGAATATGTCAAATCTAGATTTATCTCTGCACTGGAAGTGATTCCTCGGCTAAGGATTCACAATACTCATCCAACTGAAAACATCATAAGGGATGTTTCTAAAGGTGTGAGAACAAGAGGGCAGACTCATCATGGGAATGTCTGCTTGTACTCATGCTTTTTAACCCAGATGGAACCTAAGAATGTGGAAGATGCCTTGAAAGATAGTAGTTGGGTTGAATTGATGCAGGAGGAGCTGCTTCAATTCAGAAGACAAAAGGTCTGGAATCTATGCCCACTACCATCTGGTCAAGTACCCATAGGCACTAAATGGGTTTTCAGAGAAACAAGAAAGATGATAGAGGCTTGATCATCAAGAACAAAGCAAGATTAGTGGTTCAAGGATACACCCAAGAGGAAGGAATTAATTATACTGATGTCTTTGCACCTGTTGCAAGACTTGAGGCAGTTAGGATCTTCCTTGCTTATGCTACATCCAAGAATTTTACTGTCTACTAACTTGATGTCAAGTGTGCCTTTCTATATGGGGATATAGATAGGGAAGTCTACGTGCGCCAACCTCCAGGATTTGAAGACCCACAGCACCCCAACTATGTGTACAAATTGGATAAAGCTCTATATGGGCTGCACAAGCACCTAGGCTGTGGTATGAGACTCTGTCTCAATTTCTTCTAAAGAATGGCTACACTAGAGGTACATTGACAAGACTCTCTTCATCAGAAAGTCTGGAAAGGATATTTTGCTTGTTCAAGTTTGTGTGATGACATCATTTGGTTCTTCAAATAACCAAATGTGCAAAGACTTTGAGAGCATTATAAAGAAGAAGTTTGAAATGAGTTACATAGGAAGAATGGACTTTTCCTTGGAATTCAGGTGAAGCAATTGAAGGAAGGATTCTTCATCAATCAATCCAAGTATGTCAATGACATCTTAGAGAGATTTGAGATGAAGGATTGTAAACCAGCCAAGACACCCATACCCAGAAACCATAATCTTTGTCCTGACCTTGAGGGGGAGGATACTGATCAACATCAGTATAGGGCAATTATTGGTTCTCTGATGTATTTTACTGCTAGTAGACCTGGCATCTGTTTGCTACTTGCATTTGTGCAAGATATCAGGCTGCCCCAAAGGTGTCTCACCTAGCTGCTACAAAGAGATCATCAGATATCTCAAAGGAGCACCTCAGCCAGGTCTCTGGTATCCAAGAAATAGTTTTTCAATCTCTACGGATACTCTGACAATGACTATGGTGGTTGCAACATTGACAAGAAATCAATATCAGGAGGATGTCAATTTCTTGGTGGAAGGATCATCTCATGGCAATACAAGAAACAATCCTGTGTATCTACATCAACTGCTGAAGCTGGATACATTGCTGCTGCTAGCTGCTGTGCTCAGCTGCTGTGGATTCAGAACCAGATGTTAGACTATGGATTCAACTTTACGAGTACTCCTATCCATATTGATAACAATAGTGCTATCTCCATCACTGAAAATCCAGTAAAGCACTCCAAGACAAAGCACATGATATCAGGTATCATTTTATTAGAGATATTCATGAGAAACATCTGATCAAGCTAATCAAAGTTGACTCAATTGAACAATATGCTGATTTGTTCACTAAAGCTTTTGATGAA
>CM044002.1:52555099-52557941 GCA_024085815.1 Flaveria linearis | reverse complement strand
TGTTGTACCATCTTTTCTGAGCAACCTCAGCTGTTGCCTGAGTAATCCCTACCTCTGGATAACTTTGGGCCTAGGGATTTCAGCTTGGATGTTGCCAGTACAAACTTGGTTTCAAACTCATTCTTCATTTTATGATGCTCTCAGTAAATTGCTCCTTCTGTTTGAGTTGGAACCCCTTTTGTACCAGCAATCATCAGTAAAGATGATTGAACAAGCCACATATCACATGGCTTTTTCTTCATCTTATGCTGATCATCAGCTGAAGAGGATTTAACTGCTGAAGACTTGTTCTTCAGCTGTTGTCATCAGTACTAGCAGTTTTCGTCCTAGTGACTGCTTTCCTGGTATACTCTCTAGCTGTCTTCAAACCTTTCCTACTGTTAGTTTTTCTCTTTAGTGCTAACAGTATTTGAGGTTTGAACTTCAGATGTTGTCACTTGCTCTCTAGTTACCTTCAGTACTACTAGTGACACCACCTGAGTTGATCAGCCTTTTGGTCATGTGACAATCTATCTCTGATGATGCTGATTTAGAGGATAGTAAGTCACATGATGAGAAGGATTGGTTATTGCTCTCCCCATCAGATTCAACTTCTGCTCTTGGAAGCTGTTTGCTTGCTAAACATTTCAAAACCCTTGCAAGATTGCACCCCTCGATCGCACTCAACTTGGGTGGTTGCAAGAGTTTCCTTGATGGTCTTGTACTTCTCTAGAAGTACATCTTCCCTAGCTTTACTATCTTTGATTGGCAGTTGAGCTTGTAAATCTTATCATTTTTATCTTTAGAACCCTCAAAATCAGCTTTTCTTTTGGAAATAGTGTGCTCAAGCTCAAGATTTTATCTATTAAAGCTACATTTGCTTCTCTAATAGAAGCAATGCTGCTATGCATGACTCTGAACAAAGCTTGGCTTTTGCCTCAGTGGATACCTGAGATGAGGCTTGGATGATGACCCTTCAGCAGAATCAAGGGCCATCAGAGCAAGATTCCAAAAGGTTGATCACCACCATGTTGACCAGCACCTTGGAGTAGTGGTTCCTGACCAGATAGCTCTTCTGTAGACTACTCCAGTCCACAGCAGTTGGGGTGAAAAAGCTTTGTTGTGAGGTGTGTGTGGTGATGAGATTGGGAAGAATGAGGCTCTGGAAGAGCATGAGGTGGTTTGAGCCGGGGGTGCTTGAGTCTGACCAGGCTGGGCATGTAGTAACAGGGTAAGGATAAGGCATATGACCCTGTGGCACAAAATAAGCAGGTGGTGCTTGTGCTTGAGATGGATGGGGAGAACTGTAGGAAGGTTGCCCTTTGTGCTGTGAGCTATTGCTGGAAAAGTCACACAAGGGTGCAGATGAGTTAGATCCAGATGATCTACACTCTCTTGCAAAGTGTCCAAGCCTTTGGCACTTGTGACACCTCAACTTGCTCTTGTCAAAACCAACTTTGGTTTTGCCAGAGAGTCCTGGAATTTCCTACCAGTTCTTTTGTAGAACTTCTGAGAGCGGATATTTATCATTGCCATTTGGTTCAAAATATCCATCTCTTCCAGATCATCACTGGAATGCCTTCAAATCCTCCATCAGAAAACACAAATTGTCACCACCACCTCCTGAACTACTAACACAACAAAAGCTTGTTCTGAGTTGGTAGAGAAATCGATATGCTCATCATAAGAACTTCTGATGAAGCATATTCTGACTCATGACTTATCAAGGCAGCATTACCTTGGACAAAGTCATCAGCGAGCTTGCCAGAAGAGGACAGCTTCTCTTTTGCTCTACCTCTCTCTCAAAAGTGAGTAGTTCCCATGAAGTTGGGTGAGAGTAGAGTGTCCAGGTCAGCACTGGAGCGTAGGACAAGGTATATGTGTCCCATCTCTCAGGAAGTGACCTGAGGAACCTGTTGTTCATCTGGCTGTTGGTGTACTCTTGTTTGACCATCTTCAGCTCAGAGATCAAACAAGAGAACGCTCAAACTGCTGGTCAGAGTCTCACCCTTTCTATATGAGAAAGTCTCATATTGTTGGGCGAGGATTTCCCTATTGTTTGCTAAGACCGAATCAGTTCCTCCAAATTGTTCCTTTAGAGCAACCCATAGGTCATGAGCAGACTCATGATGCAAGAGCCCTGAATATATCTCGTTTGGAATGGCCATGGCTAAAATTCCATGGGCTCTAGCATCAATTTCAAACAGCTTTAGATCTTCGTCCGAATACTGTTCAGGTTTCTTCGCAACCTGTTCATTAGATTCCGGGACGCTCACCATAGGCTTGTATGGCCCATGCACCACTGACTTCCAACAACCAGCACTGTGACAGCCAAGTGGTGTAGCATACGTTTTGCCATATGTTATACTCGTTCCTAACAGCATCGGAGGCTTGGTTGCGGAACCAGTATTGGAGGATCATTGTTTGGTGTTGTCATCTCAGGGTTTGGTAAAAAAACAAGTTTAAACACGACAATCGTAACTCAAACCACCAAAAGACCTCAAGATTTTGGTCGGAAACAGCAGAAACTCACTCTCTATGACTAACTCTTGCAAATTGCTATTCGATCAAACTGAGAGATCAAAAGAGCAGTTTCAAATGATCAATGGTAAGATCGATCAATGATTAACCTGCTCTGATACCATTTGACAGGATCTCAGCCTCTCTTGTTGATCAATTAGATTATGTTTGCAGCGGATTTAGCACATTAATTAGCAATTATATCAAGAACATAAAAGATATTGCAATTAAAGCATAAACATAGAGAGAGAAGAGTTCTGCGAAGCAATAAATGTTCTATTGGTCGCACGTTTCGGCAATTAAAATGTATGGCTTGCCATCCTTATATAGGCGGCAAAAGCAT
>CM044002.1:51657184-51914999 GCA_024085815.1 Flaveria linearis | reverse complement strand
AACCCCACCACCACCGGAGCCATCATCATCGGCGACGGCCTCTCCGGCCTAGCCGCCGCCGTCCGCACCCAGATCGCCACCACCTACAAACAAGCTGCAACAAACAAACAACAGCAGCCATAAAAAAGCTGCAATCAGAAGCAACAAACAAGCTGCAATCGGTCGCCGGTCGGTGTGGCGCAGAAAGGCAGCCAGGCGCGAGCTGCGGGCAGCGGTCGAACACGTGTAGAAAGCAGGTAGCGCCGCAGCAGGTTCGATTGGGGTGGGGGGGGGGGCGATTTGTATTGTTTGTCGATTTGGGGTGGGGGGTGTGTGGTGAGCCGATTAGGTTAGGTGGCATTGATGGGGGTGTGGTCGAAACCCCATCACCACATGCCACTTGTGAGTAGTGTTTGAAAGTTAAAAGATCACATACAACCTTGTGCATTGTAAGGTAACCAAGAGGACACAAGTGTTTCAATCACTCTTGTACCTCCGTACTTAAAATTAGTCATATCAAAGACAAGTCTATATGATATATAACGTGATAGATGTACTATTGAAATTAGCTTATGCATACTAAAGTTCAAAACTTTCATCATAAAATACAAGAATGTGTACAATATTTAAGTAAATGTGGCATAATGATCCATCAAATCAATTTTGATTGTTTTTTAAGCTAAACTAGTTGTATCCAACATTTGGTACATTGGGATTCCTTCTTATATCTTCCTTTTTGTCTTTATTGTTCTTCATTATTCTTATAATCCCATTTTGTCCCACTCTCAAGCCCCTTTCACTTTTTCCATTGTGGGTCCCTCTTCTTCCCTGGTGGTCCATTTTCTTTAATTTTTTTACTTCCTTTTTCTTAATGGATTCTTTTCCTTTTGTTGGAAGTTAATAAGGTTGTAATGTGATAGAGATTGATCAATCTCACCCCACATAAAGAAGCCTATCCAACTTTGCTCTTGTCAATAAATTACAACTTTAAGAAAACATATTAAATATATAGTATATTGATTTGATTTTCAATTACATTGATACAAAGTATTTTATTCATGTTAACGGGTTGTAAAGTTTGTTAACCTATGTCTACTTTCATAATTTTCTTTCTCCCAACAATTTATGTTGTAACATAATTAACGTATATCTAAAAGTTCTACTGATTGATAGATGCAAATGACATTAACAAACCATTATTTAATATAAAACGAATTGTTATTTAAGCATGTTTGAAGAAATGCATCTTCACAGTACTATTTAAATGTAAAATTATATACCATTGGAATCTATAAACATAAAATCAACTATTCATATTCAAACCTAATACGATTTAGATCATATGTAGCGGTTGTTTAATTAAAATATCACATAGGTGCCATATAGACAACAATCATTTATCTAAAGTACTTTTAATCAAATGTAGTAGTTAACTGGTGTTTGAAGCATTAATACAATAGTGTAGGCAAATTGTCTTTGGAGCCCATTAAAGCTTAACATCTCATAAAACCCTTTTAACTATCATGTTTGTTGGGAGCCTCAATTGTGTTCACGTCATCATTATTAACGCTCCCTTCTTGTCCACCAAGTATAGTCTTATGCCAAGTTGTATATAAAGTAACTATTGATGATTTCTTGAAAATTAAAGGGGTGAAAAACATTGCAACTCCTAGGGATGTACAATTCGATTAATTTCGCGAAAACAGAAAAACAAAAAAAAAATGTTAGGCTAGATCTGAAATCATGGTTCTTGAGTCAACCGGTCGACAATCAAGTCAATTATAGAAAGATGAAGGTATTCGTATCAAATATTAAAGGTGATGCATACGTCTAAGTGTTATCTTTTACTCTTGTACATGAGGCATTCTCGAATTACATGGTTTGAAGTGTTTTTTATCTTTTACTATTTTCTATTGTGTGTTTTAAGTTTTCTCATTCTCCTTTAATCTTGTTTGTATTTATAACCTTTGCATTCGTTGTTTTTGTTTTAGTATGCCATCCGTTATTTTCATACTAAAATACAAAATTGATTCATTTCATTTGATCTAGCTTCGCATGCCTTCAAACTCGCCTTTACCAGCGAACTAGCAACATGATTGCTGCAATTCTAAGTTCAAATCATACATCTGTATTGTTAATGGATGCCCCCCAAGCATTTGAATATCAGAAAGGCCTAAGACATGTGATCCACTTTCGCCCTTCTTGTTCATCATTGCTATGGAAGCATGGTCTTGTTTAATGAAGAATGCTGTTTCCATGGGTTGTTTGAAGGGATTCAACTACCAGGTCACGGTCCTATTCTTTCTCATTTCATTTTCGCAGATGATGTCATTATTTTGGGCAATGAAAGTGTGAGGATTGAAGAATATTTCTAGGCTACTTCGAGGCTTCTTTTTAATATCGGGCCTTAAAGTAAACCTAAAGAAAAGTTCCATTTATGGAGTTGGCATTCCTGATCATATTCTATGAATCTCGCCAGTTTCATCTGTTGTAACGTGGGAAATTGCCTTTTGTATATCTCGGACTTGTAGTTGGTGCCAACATGAACAAGATTAAGAATTGGGACCCGGTGATAAATATTTTCAAAACTAGACTCTCTAATTGGAAGGGTAAATCGTTATCGATTGGGGGACGAACCACTTTGATCAAATCGGTGCTTGAATCTTTACCTACATATTACTTCTCTCTGTATAAAGCTCCTGTTCGGGTTCTTAACAGTTTAGAAAAAATTAGAAGGCATTTCCTTTGGGGTGGCATTGGTGAAGAGAGACACATACATTGGTCTCGTGGAATAATGTCGCACTACCGAAAGATAAAGGAGGATTGGGAATCACGCCGTTGAGAGTCTCAAATCTGCCCTTCTTGCAAAATGATGGTGGAGGTTTAAGAATGAAACACACTCTTTGGTGGAACGTTATCTGGGCTATACACCACGGATCTAGATCATGGAACCCGTTACCTGCAAAGCTTGCGATGCCGGGTGTGTGGAAAAACATTGCTGCTATTAATAAAGATATGACAGCCTTAGATATAGATCCGAACTGCCTGATTAGTGGGATTTTGGGGAAAGGAGATGACATTCACTTCTGGACAGAAAGATAGATAACCGAGAACCGCTGATGATGGTCTTTCCATCTTTGTTTGCTCTAGAATCTAATAAAAAGTCCGTGTGTGTGAATGCTATTCACTCCAGGAAAATGTTCTAGCATGGAAATGGAGATGGAAAAAGCAGTGAGTTCGTCTCCGGAAAAGGATGAACTGAAGAACTTAGAGGAGCTGCTGTTATCGGTGTATCCAAGTGGTGAAAAGGATCGATGGAAATGGGTTATTAGCGATCACTAAAAGCGCTGCTAGCAACCAAAACGGGGGGACATAATTTTCAGAAGTTTCAATGGAATGGATGGGCACCAAAACAGTAAACATTTTCAACTGAGAGCTTCTTTAAACAGGTTGCCAACGTGTGATTCGCTCATCAAAAGGATATACAACTGGAATCAAATTTATGTCTGTTATGCGGTATGGAGGAGGAATCTGTGGAACATATCTTTACATCATGCGAGTTTTCTTTACATGTATGGTCAAAGGTTAGTTCTTGGAGTGGTATCGGGCCATTTTATGCCTTTTCGTTCAAAGACATCATGAAAACTCCATATCTAATAAGGGGGATAATGATTTTAAGAAGGGGATTCACACTATTTTCATGGCAACAACGTGGTGTATTAGGAAGCATAGAAATGACATACTCTTCAATGAGGTAGCTCCGGCCACTTATAAGGTCACATGTAACATCAATGTTCTTGCGTCTTTGTGGTTAAGGGCAAGGAGCAACAGAAAGGCTTGATTGCTCTAAGGAAGTTTCCTACGGATCCGGGATGATTATTTGTATACATTTATGACTTGTTAGTTGTCTCTCATTTTATGTTGTGTCTTGTTTCCTTTCTTTTGTTCTCTATCTTGAGGGTTTTTAGCTCCTTGTTAGCCTTCTTATTTTATATTTATATTTGCTTTGCCGTCAAAAAAAGATTCATTTGATTTAATGTTATCGGAAGGCGCAATAAAAAATTCTAGAAGGGTGAAAACACTCTCACCTGTTACCCCTTCCCCACACTCGATAGTTACCTACGTGTCATCATTGGAATGGCTCAAATAAAAAATAAATAAAGCTATTGAAAATAGAATCAATAAGGAGCTCAGGATGTTCTCATTTGACCCAATCTCCATGACGTTTCGCTTTTCACCACTCCAAATACCTAATCTATAAATATATTCTAGTTGTCCTTAGGTGGTTAAATGATGTTTCTCACATCAAAATGTTATATTTTAAATCCTATAAGATAGCAATCATGGTGTGTTAATAGAAGATAATATGAGAATTGTTGTTTAATACATATATACTCTAACTAGCTATAGTAACCCGTGTGTTACACGTGTTGAATAAATAAAAATTAATATAATAAAATTTATTAATTATAAAATTATTTTAAGATATAATATCACTGAAATTATGTATTAGAATGACTGTAAGTTATAAAATAGTGATATCAACTTTTTAAAACTTTATTTTTTTAAAAAAAATAAACGTTTGTTCTAAAACAAACCGTATAAAATTGTCATTTTAAAAATTTTCTTAAAAATTTTCTTATTATAACTCTTAAATTTAATTATTTTTGGTTTTAAAAAAATAACTTTTAAAAATGCCAATTTTAAGTATTTCATATTTTTTAAAAAGTCTTATGCTTTAATTTATTATTTTATAAAAAAATTATTTATTTAGAAATAACATTAATAAATAGATCTCTTTAAATCAAAAAAGTGTTAAATAGTATTATTAGTAATTAAGGTATTATTTAATAGGAGAGAGATGCGGGAAAATTTTGGTGAGTTGATTGTGGTGTTGACACGTGTCATCCCATATACCCTTTTATTAGAGTAGGAAGATTATATAATTTTAAATAAAATAAATAAGTCGATCATGTTTTTCTAATACATACCTCTAGACATTTTTTTTTCTATTTTAACTGCTAATATGTCTTTAAGGCTACGTTTTTTTAATATTTGTTTTAAATCGTCACATCTTCACATCTAGCGTTATCATTTTTTTCTACATATTTACACATAATTGTCTTTCAAGCGTTATCATTCTTTTTTTCTACATATTTACATATTGTCTTTCTTTTGGTATATTCTGTTTTCTATTCATAAAAAGTTCATTAAAGGTCAAATATTTCTTTAAAAACTCACTCAAGATGACATGTTTCCTTCATAATATGTGCTTGCTTTATGCTTGATAATTTACTTGTACAAATATTCTCTGAAACATATATCCCAAATTACTATCATTCTTTTGGAATTTGTCCTTAGATTTATTATTGCATATGGTTTTGTCACAATGTGTTTGCATCTTTTGTTACCAGGGTGTTTTTGGGAATCAATTTTTGGTCACACAAAATGAAGATATTTTCTTTATTTTTTAATTTTCTAATAAACCAAAAGATATATTAAAATCCATAATCATCAAAGCAAATACATTAGGTAGCGAATTAGCAATCTTGATTTCTGTACAAAGTTTTTTTTTCGGTTATAAAATCATGTGATATGTAAAAACGATCAAGTTCAAAACCTAAATAAGCTTGACATTAGTATTACGTGAGACATGTTGTAACAAGGGGTGAGCACAATACATACCGACCTGAAAAACTAGACCAAAAACTAAGACCGGACCGACCCAACTCATTCTACATACATGTGGTCCGGTCTTCAGTCCTAAGTTTTAAAATATTTCGGTCCTTGGTCCGGGCCCAACAAAAACCCGTATTACCCAAAAAGACCAATTAATTATATATAAGAAAAACCCAAAATATTTAATACATTGTGGGTGGAATACCAAATGACGGTAATTAACTTCTTCAAAAAGTTATTATTGTTCACCCTCTTTTTTTGTTTTGCTACTTCTTTATCTTCTCATCATTATTACTAAAATCAATGTGCTTATCTTCTCTTAGACATCCTTATGCTCCTAGAAGTTTTTAAACCTTTATAATATGGTTTTTTATGTACTAGATTAAATTATATTATCATGACTCATGAGATATATACATTAAATATTGATATACTACATTGAAGTAGATTATGAAGCACCAATAGCAACATAATTCTATTTCGGTTGATCCAACCCAATTTGTAGAACCAACCCCTTAGATTGAAACCGGACTGGACCAACCCATCTTATATGATCCGGTTCTTGGTCCTTATATTTCATACATTTCGGTTCTCGGTTTGGACGTTTGAGCCGTCCGGTCGGGTTTGACCCATTGCACACCCTAGTTGTAAGTTAAAGTTATTGTCTTAAGGGCACAAGCTATCTAGGGGAGTTGAAATTTTAGTGTTTCCCAGTTGAATGGTCAAATCAAACAAAAGCTTGAAATATTTACATGGACTAGAATACCAACAAGAAATTGGGTCATCATCGTAAACTTTAATTGAACGAATGGTGAATTTCAACGTATCACATGTGTAATTTCTGTAATTTATTTAAGAACAAATAAACAACAAATCAACTATATTTTAATAATTCAAACTATAAGTTATTAGTTGATAATAATTGATGCTGATAACTTGACCAGTAATACTCATGACTTTTACTTTTGTACATGGAACTGAATACCAAACAAGAAAGTGTGTCAACATCGTAAATTTTAAGAGAACGGATGTGAAATTTCAACATATCACATGTGCAATCTGTGTAATTTACTTGAGAACAAATAAAGAACAAGTCAAACTAGATTTTAATAATTCAAACTATAAGTTATTTGCTGATAATAATTGGTGCTGCCAACTTGACCGGTAATACTCATGACTTTTACTTTTGTGATGGATGAATAATCTCAAATTGGTTCTAAATTTTTGTGCCCACCAAGCTGATCAAAATAATAAAATTTATGTCCGATGCAAATTATCCAAAAGTGAAACTTTCGGTTTTTTGTTTGGTCCAATTTCACACGACCATTAAATTATTGCTCATCGCTGCAACTGCCATGTGTGATACAGATTTCTTAATTAACAATACTAGGTTTTTCTAACCCCGCGCCACCATGAGCCTAAATATCAAAGGTGAATACAGCAACAACACACTGCGGCAGTATTTGACGTAACGTGATAACGTATAGACTGAAGTCAAGATGATTTGTGTTTGGATTAATTTACGTCGAATCATAAGTAACTTGAATTTTTATCGTTAAACAAAAACGTATTACAGTTGACCCTGTTAGCCGATAATATTCACACAATATTATTGGCTTGATTTTGTAATTATCGTTGTATATTGTATTACTTTTAAAGATTAGTTTTCCTTAGATAGTTCCATAATTCTCTCCCTTGTATAGTTATTTATAGGCATTGTAATCTCTTTTGTTAATAAAGGAGTTCCATTATCTTACATGGTATCATTCCTAGAGTTGATTTCGATCACCTCCTTCACCATTCTTCCCTTTCAGCTACCCTTCAACTTACATTTTCTTCACTGTTCTTTGTTGATCCATGGGTGACAAGGCACCTCTCCCCACCCAGTGGCTTTGCGGTACAACCGACGCCAAACCAGCCACCCTTCATCCCATATATACCGTTACCAACATCCAGAATAAGTTCGTATCCTTGACGGCATAAAAGTTCTTACGCCTGATGGGTGAAGCTTTTTCTACTTCACGCCACAGGCTACGATGTTTTTGTCATATCGATGGCACGCCGTCGCCAGACCACCATCACCAGAATATCCTACATGGAAGAAAATAGACGCGGATGTACTCCAGTGGATCTATGGTACTCTTTCTGATGATCTCCTTGTCCGTGTATTGATCGATAAGTCCAACGCCTACGAAGCCTGGCAGCGGTCAAGCGCCTCTTCATCAACAACAAAGGTTCTTGTGCCCAAGCTCTTCAACAAGAACTCACTAACCTCAAACTTGCATCCCATGCCATCGCTTGACGCATACTTCAAACGGATTCATGAATTGTGTGACCAACTTGTCATTGTGGACATACCCGTCACTAACAATTAACGGGTCCTCTACCTTGTCAGCGGCCTACCACGGAAATATGACACCATTGATGCCATCTCAACAACTCTCTCCTCTCCTGGGAGGATGCTGTGGATCACTTCAATCAAGGCCGCCCGTCTTGCCGCCATAGAAGCTCTCAACAACACTCCGATAATTGTTGATGCCATCTCCAACCCATCCCCTAACAACCCCAGCCATGAAAACCCACCAACATTCACTCTACCCAACCTAATAACCGGAAGAACAATCGGCCCAACAGGAATACTAACAACAGCAGTCGATCCCAAGCCCAATCCCGACACCGCCGTAACATGGCCCAGCAGCATTACTTTCCTCCCCATTGCCTCCCCCCCCCCCCCCCCCCCCCCATTTTGGACACCACCACCCTACCCTTACCCTTCTTACGGTTGGGCTCTACAGTGGCAACCCAGGCCCAGACCACTTAGCTGAAGTGGAACCGCTTCAGCCGACCTAGTTGGCTACTGCAGTTGAAGCCTTTCCTTTGACCACGATAACGATCAATGGATTTTATATACGGTGCTTAGTCTCATGTCACTTTTAATAAAATATACTCGATGATTATTCCACGTCTGCTCCAATAGCGTTAATAATAATGGTAATGGCAATAGAGTTCCTGTTTTGGGTTCGGGATCTTCCACTTTAAATATTTCCTCAAAACCTTTACATTTAAAATTAGTTCTTTTCAATCCAAACATCGTCAAAAACTTAATTTAGTGTGACAATTCAACATTGATAAAAATACATGTATTGAGTTTGACCCGTAAGGATTTTCTGTGAAGTATTTCAAGGATGACACGATCCTGAGTCGTCATAACAGTTCCAGTGATCTCTATCTGCTCACAACTCCTGCTTTCGCTACTGCTTGTTTGTCTCCCCCGTAGATTCTCCTCTTTGGCATTATCAGCTTGGACATCCGGGTCAACCAGTCATAGAGTCTTTATGATCCAAGCATTTTATTCATGCAATAAACAAAAATTTCCTTTTAATTATCATTCTTGTCAGTATCTAAACACAAGAAATTGCCTTTTTTGATTCTGTATCCCGTACTTTAATGCTTTTGTTATGTTTTGTGGATATCCCCTGTTACTAGTCATGCAGGATACAAATATTACATGCTTATAACGGATGATTTTACCCAATACACTTGGGTTTATCCATTAAAATTTAATCTAAAACTTTCTCTAAATTTACGTATTTCATCAATTCGTTACAACACAGTTCGCTTGCCAATTCAAACTTTTCAATGTGACATGGGTGTGAGTTTGTTAACAAAAATTTTCATAATTTTGCTACCAAAAACGGGATAAAATTTTGTTTTTCGTGCCCTCACACGTCACAAGAGAATGGTAAGGCCGAACATACGATTTGTCATCTCAACGAGATCATGTTAACCCTCCTCAATGATGCCTTTCTTCCCTCCAATTTTTGGGTGGAGGCTCTTCACACGCTTCCTACCTTTGTGTGTTTGGTTGTTTATGTTACCTGAACCCCTCCTCTACTTGGTCACATAAACTCACTCATTGGTGCGTCACCTGTGTCTTCCTCGGCTACCAGGCAAATTTTCATGCATATCGGTGCCTTAACGTGTCCATCGGCGCGACATGTCACTTTTGCTGAGGATGTTTTTCCCTTTGCTACTCCATCCAAACATGCACCCTCTCACACCTTCCTGGATTCATCCCCTCTTATCTTTATCCATCCACAATCATTCACAGGCCCATCTACAAAATGCACTAGCCCACTTCTCCACACTCCTGCCTCTCCTGGCCCACCCGTTTCGCTAATGACCGCAAACTCAACCCATCCCTCTACCGGCCCACAAATTTCACCCACCAGCCCACTTCCATCCTTTCCCACTACTGGCGTACTCAACCACCCATCTGATCTACCACCACTCCCAACACGACCCTCAACCACCCCTAACCGACCACCTCAGCCACCACCACCACAGTTCATATCCGCTTCCACATATTCAATGCAAACCCAATCTCAATTGGGTATACTCAAACCCCGCACTCCCTTTTCTCTTCATACCGAAGCATATCCATCCATTTATCCACTTCATAAATCTCATGTTGCCGCTCTCGCCGACCCAAATTGGAAACGTGCCATGGCTAACGAGTATGAAGCTCTATTGGAAAATCACACGTGGGAACATGTACCGAGGCTCGAAAATACATATATCATTCGTTGTATGTGGTTATTCAAGCATAAGTTTAATGCGGATGGTTCTCTCGAGCGACACAAAGCTAGACTCGTGGTAAATGGTAAGAGTCAAACAATGGGCATTGATTGCAATGAGACATTTAGCCCAATGGTTAATCCCACTACCATTTGGATTGTCCTCAGCTTAGCCGTTTCAAAGGGTTGGTCCATGAATCAACTTGATGTTAAAAATACTTTTTTACACAACCACTTGAAGGAAACGATGTACATGTTCCAACCGTCAGGGTTTACTTCTACTTCCCACCTAAAGTTTGTATATAAACTTAATAAGTCCCTTTATCGCCTTAAACAAGCTCCTCGGGCTTGGTATCAACGGTTTGCAGGTTACCTTCTCAAGCATGGTTTCAAGAGTAGTTTGTGTGATACTTCTCTTTTTATTTATAAAAAGGGTGACCAGATTGCCTATTTACTATTATATGTTGATGATATAATTCTCACTGCATCTAGCAACACCCTATTACAGCAGGTTATCATATTTCTAACATCAGAATTCAAGATGACGGATCTTGGATCATTGTATCATTTTCCTGGTATTGTGGTTCAGCACGGTCTGTTGATTTGTCTCTCTCAGTCCACCTCCACCTATGCTGTAGATATTTTATCCTGAGCTAACATGTCAAACTGCAAACCAGTTAGCACTCTTGTTGAGGTTGGTTCCAAACTGAGTGTCACTTCTGGCGCCGAGTTTCCTGATGGAGCTCTGTATCGAAGTCTTACAGGGGCACTTCAATATCTCACCATTACTCGCCCTGACATTTTATATGTTGTCCAGCAGTTTGCCATTTCATGCATGCACCCCAAGGGCTGCACTTTCAGTTTCTCAAACGCATCCTTCGGTATATTAAAGGTACACTTACTCAAGGATTGCATATTACACCCTCACGGTCCACTAAGTTAATCGCTTACTCAGATGCAGATTGGGCTGGGTGCCCCGACTCACGTCGCTCCACATCAGGTTATCGTGTTTATATGGTGACAATTTAATTTCGTGGTCCTAAAAAAGACAGCCAATTATTTCTAGATCTAGCGTCGAGGCCGAATACAGGGGTGTGGCCAATACAGTGGCCGAATTAGTTGAGTACGTATTTACTACTTGAGCTTCAAGTACCGGTTACCCAAGCTACACTTGTTTATTGTGATAACATTTCGTCTGTATACCTTGTTGAAAATCAAGTCCAACACCAGCGTACAAAACATATCGAACTGGATATTCATTTTGTCCGTGAGAAGGTTCGCCTTGGCAACGTCAAAGTCTTACACGTTCCCGCCTATTATCAGTATGCCGACATATTCATAAAGGGCCTTCCCAAGCATTTATTTCAGCGCTTTCGATCCAATTTATGCCTTCGGTCTCCTATGGCTCAAAATGTGGGGGTGTGTTAGCCAATAATATTCACAAAATATTATTGGCTTGATTTTGTAATCATCATTGTATATTGTATTACTTTTAGAAGATTGGTTTTCCTTGGATAGTTCCATAATTCTCTCCCTTGTATAGTTATTTATAGGTCTTGTTATCTCTTTTGTTAATCAAAAAATTCTATTATCTTACAGACCCGACTCTTTTCTAAATAAAATTATGTCGAAACGTAGTGCAATTCAACACGTACATAAAAAACATGTGCAACTACGTCGTATGTTGCATGATAATGCATGGATTCCGATCGTCTCTACTCATTTCTGAACTAAATCTACGTCTAAACATAGAAAAACTTAGATTTATGCCATCGAATAAAAATGTTTATATTTGACCCAATTTGTTTCAGAACAAAGTTTATGTCAAAACATAAACAAACGTCAACACGTAGGCGAATGTCGAAACATAGACCATCTCAAAACATATATAAAATATGTATACAAACCTTTTATACCCGACTCGTACCAGTACATAAACTCGAAATTTTAAAAATCTGAATTTATCTTAGAACATTTAATAAAATTCTAATAAACAAATCATATATATTATTATTTAGAGTTAAATTCGATTTACTGTTTGAGGTTTTCGTTGAAAATAACCATTTTCCTCTAAAATATTAAAATCAATATAACTCCAAAAGTTTCACAATTTGTTTTAATTTTAATCCAAAAGTTTCATTAATTGTTTTAGTTTTATCCAAAATAATGAAACTTTTGGAGGAAAATTAAAACAACAAATGAAACTTTGGAAGATAAATTGATATTTTTAATTTTTGGATGAAAATTATTACTTTAGTCAAATATCAGGGAGTAAAATTGAAATTAATTTTATTATTTAAATATGGTTATTATTATTTTAAGAATGTTATTACTATAGAATCCTTTTTGAGTTAATATAGATATATTTACTATTATTTAAATATTATTGTTATTAACTTATTATTACTGTTGAATCCTTTATGAATTTATATAAACTAGCAGGTATTCCCGCGCTTTGCAGCGGGCGTAGAGTAAAACTTATATAAAACATTAGATATGATTAAACACAACGTAAGAGTGTGTTTGGTATTTTAACCAAAAATTAAAAAGAAACAATCAAATCTTGAAAGTATTAAATAGATAATATATATTTTGTTATAAATATTAGTTGGCGACACAACTTACTTGCCACTTAGGTTGATAGTCTAATACTTTATAAAGATCAATCAAATCTAAAATTACTTGTAATAGTTTAAAGGATCTTTAAATGGTGTATTGTTATTAAAAAGACTAACTCACGTTCTTTTTTTCATCAATCGAGAACGTAAAGCAATAGTTTCTAAAAATAAATCAAGTTGTATGAACTTAAAACTTTAAAATAATTATCATAAGATATGGCAGTTTTATAAATAATATATAATGAATGATGAAGTTAGATTTTAAGTGGTGAACATCCTTACTTTAAAACATAGTTCTCCAAGCTTATAAAATAGTACTCATGAAATGATAAATTAGCTACTGTAACTAACTCTCATCAATTATATAGATAAGTAATAACATATTTTCACATGTATTTTTAATTTTCAAGTTTAAATATAAACTTAAAGGATATACAAAGAAACTTATAAATAAGACTATCACCGCTAACAAAAATGAAAATTAATAATATCAGCGTGGGTTGTAATTTATTAAAACTGAGGTCATAAAATTTGAATAACAAAACTGGATACCTAAATTGGGCCATGTTGAGTTTTTAAACACGTCAAGAAAATCGATATACGTTAAACATTGTTCTAACTCATGTCTGGAAATGGGTCGGCTTTATCATTATCCGAAATACTATTATGAAAAACTTTCAGAGTCACTTTTTGTTTAAAACACAATCAAACATGTGACAAGTCGAATTTCACCTAGTGGGTCATGCCAATTAGTACCTAAAAATCTAGATTCCGTATCCTTACAAAGTTATTTATGATCCGTATCTTTATAAAATTATTTATAATCTTGATATCTTTTTCTACTTTCTTTAAAAGCGTTATGTAATATAAATCTAAAAGCTTTAATAAAGTTATCGATAAATTCCAGCGCTAGCCCGTCTTGCACTACTAAATTAATAATATGTGCAACACAACGAGTATGGAAAAAAAATCATTGTTGTCAACCGGAAGATTTTTTTAATTTTAATTTTTGAACCGCGATTGTGTTGTTGGATGCGTTATCAAATGCAAGTGGAAAAAAGTTTACTTTGTAAATTAAAATTAGTTATTACATTATCCAAAAAGTGAAACATAAATTCTTCGGTATACGGATACGGAAAAGATCAAATGTAATCGTATGCTTCAACATTTTCCATGATTTGAGATCTATCCAATGAGCGGTGACACAAAGTTACATTCGGGTAAACCGAGTGGAGCCGACCAAACGTCACTAGTTAAGTTGACACCGGTATTTAAATTTTCAGATAATACAATTAAATCATTTTTTCTTTTTGAGTTAATTACACAAATAGTCCCTGTGGTTTACCTAAAGTAACAAGTTTGGGTACTAACTTTTTTGAGTAACAACTTTGAGTATCGTGGTTACTATTTTGTAACACATGTGGGAAACTCTTTCTTAGTTAGTACCCAAACTTGTTACTTTAGGTAAACCACAGGGACTATTTGTGTAATTAACTCTTTCTTTTTTCTATAATTTTAAACAATAACGTCTAAGTGGTATGACTTACGTGGGTGTAATGAGGTTAAAGCGTCTGTCAAATCGAGTTGGTCAATCGAGGATTGTTAAGGTGAGTAAAAGGTAAAGCTTCTTGAATCACGAACTTCGCCATACAATCTCGAACCGTATTAACGCCGTAATTAAAGATTTCACCGTCTCCACTCAATTGTGTTTGTTGTGAATCCGAGTTACTTTTCAACATCTTACAAAACTTCTTGCTAATATGTTTGTTTAAAGTCGTGTTTGAATTTTAGCAAGCAAAGCTCTACAAAACTTATAACCAGCCTTTATAGACTCGTCACTCAATTCAACCATATCGCAAGTGCACCAAACATCCATGTTACGATTGTGTGCAAGAACATGAACAACGGTTGGAGCGGTGGACCGAGCCTTGACCAACAGAAGATTGTGAGTGAGCCATATCAAGACAGTGAAAGTGTAAAACGATAGTAAATGGGAGTATTTTTTTACGTTTTTTTTTGTAGTTTTTGCGTTATTGACTTAGGTTCTTAATTGTATCAACCGACACCTATTTATACTAACTTATGGAGCTAAATACAAAAAAAGGGTTAAAAAAAGTTCTTATAGCCATTAAAATGGCTAGTTTTTTTTTAAAAAAAACAAAACGGTCGAAACCGGGTTTCAGGGCTAGTTTTTTTTAAAAGGCAAACAAAACGGCCGAAACCGGGTTCAACCCGAGTACAACAAGGTCGGGTTCTCTAAAAAAATCTTATATCTAAAACCGATTCCAACCCTACGAGTTTATATGGGTCCGAACCGGGTACACCCCCCATCGGATCCTACCGGTACCTGGGTCGGGTTTGAACCCGGTTTTTTTCCCCATCTCTAGCACAAAGGTCTGTATGTAAATAAGTTTTTTGGGCCTAAAACCTAACCTTATGGGCTATAATGTAAACTATTTCCTTCACGTGATGTAAATAGCCAATGCTTTTTATTAAAAACAATAGTCGAACATTGCAAAAGAAAAAATGATTATTTTAATAATTTTATACGTTTAAATTATAAATTATTAATTTAACTATGAAAATTTCAGCTTTTATATGTACGTAACTGTTTCAAAACCAATAATAATACAATAATAAGAGAACCACAATAAAAACATAATTAACATGTGCATTTGGCTTTAAGTATCATATAAGGTGGTAACATAAGTGTCGACTCCACTGACTCATTAAATCTTTAGTGTATTATATACTAACAATTTATATGTTTCTTACTATCATTAACATAAATTGTTTTTGAATAAAAAGTGTCTCTACATATGCATACATTTGAAGTCTAAATGCGTCAAATAAGTTAGAAGATGTATTTATAGCATTTTATATTATAGTTTTAAGTAACATACTAATTTATATTTTATTTTGTTTCATCTTTTTAAACAAAGATAGCTCACATCTAATTTAGGCCTAATCAGGATTAACCCAGGTGACATTCAAAGAGCGTATGATTCTTAGCATTACGTTACCAATCATACTGACATGTATATGTTTACTTAAACATGTAGCTTTGTTTTTAAAACAAATTTTTTTTTCAAAAGTGCGATTCGCAGATTCATTTGATACACTTTTATTTAACATGACAATAAGTTACATCAACCCGTCATAATTGAATCTCGAACCTTTCACCTCAAGAGAAGTAACCGCCTCCACAAAAATGTCACTATTTATATATTACTAATTATTAACTGTGTTATACTTAGTGGTTTGTATGATACGCTTAATTGATTGTATCCACTTTTGTCTCATTTTTTAATCCTTAACTTCTTTCTTATCTTAATCCAATATTTTTATCCTTTTATAATTAGACCCCAATATATATATATATATATATATATATATATATATATATATATATATATATATATATATATATATATATATATATATATATATATATATATATATATATATAGAGGAGGGATCAAATGAAAACCACCTTTATAATTGAAAACTAAGAAAACCACTCTCAACCAATCAAATCTTTTCCTTTTAAACTTTTTATTTTTTATTTAAAAGGTTAGTAAGGTATTTTGACACCATTTTAATTTTGGTAACTATTTATTCTTTTGAATCTCAATCTTATACACTCACTCCTCTCAGATCTCTCAATTTCAATCTCAATTCATCCGATTCACAATCAGATCGCAGATGGATACCTCCGCCTGCATAAAAGAGGTTAACAGATCGGCATCGGTGGCGTTTGCCCCCGACGCGCCGTTCATCGCCGCCGGCACCATGGCCGAAGCCGTCGACATGTCGTTTAGCTCCTCCGCGAACCTCGAAATCTTCCAACTTGATTTCCAATCCGACGATCGGAAGCTCCCGTTAGCTGGCGCTATACCTAGCTGATGAACTGTAAACACCAGAGTGATTTCATGTTCTGTGAGATCTGTGGTACCATGCTCTCTTTTGATTCCAGAAAGTATGTTCGATGCCCCCTCTGCAACTTCAAAAAGAAGACCACAGGTATGGAATTAGGTCATTAACAATATGGAATTGATGTAGCTGTTGATTGTACATAAATCTAAATTTGATTAATTAGGATGTTATTTTGTTTTTCTGCATCACTGCTTGTCCTCAAGAACCATTTTCTATAACAAACACTTCAATTCACAAATATTACATCCAAGAATTTTATAGTTTAGTTGCCCGTTGATTAATTACTAATACTAAAAGTATACATTTTTGCATTCTGTGAAATGTGCTGCTCTTAACGTGACTCTGATATCACTAATAGGAGAACAAGAGTCGAAGGTAGACGAATAGTAGTATAGGCTTAAACCGTAACCGAATAAGAGAAAAACTGTAGCTTTTGGGGTGCCGAAACTTGTAAATACCTTGTCATCTATCTTGTTAGCCAGAAAAGTTACTTTCAAAAGTAACTTTTGGGGAAAATAAGTAATTCCAAACATACACTAACGTTAAGTTATTTCAGAGATTGCTGGAATGGAAATAAAATACACCGTTAGCGAAGAGGTATGTACTTACTGCTGACATTATGCATGTGTTCACTGGACTTTAAAACGTCTTTCTAATCATTTGAGCTTACCATTACCATTGGTTGCTGACATTACGCCGCCTGAACTTGAACTTGCTCGCAGCAAATTAGACGAGAGTTGGGCTTGTCATCCATCGAGGTTTCTGGAGAAAGAACGCGATCAATGGTATCTATGTTTTAATAGCTTTTATTTTTTTAAAGAAGTATACACAAAGGTTTAACTGTTATTTTTGATAAGTGGAATAGGGAAGAACTGGTAACATCAAGATGAAGAAGAAGATGATGATGAACCTGCTCTGGTACGTATATGTAACCGTAATGAAGATGACAATGAACTGGATGGAAAATGGAAATCTATGTAAGATACATATATGTACCCACTTGTGACGTACGTATATGTAAGTCCAAATGAAGAAGAAGATGATGATGATGAGCTCGATTACGTATATGTACCCTAATGAAGATGGAGATGAACTAGATGGAAATGGGAAACTAGGTAAGATACATATATGTACCCACTCATGACGTACGTATAAGTTTTTTGTTTAGATGAGATGAACTATATGCATGTATAAGTTTTTTGTTTACATATATGTACTTCTTTTTTTACGTATACGTGAGTTGAACTTGTATTCACACACATATATATAAATATTTTTTGGCTTTTCAATGGTTTTCTTTGTTACTATATTTTGTTACATGTATGTAAGTATTGGTACGTATATGTAACTAGGCCATCTAGTTTCCTTGATTTAGTGTTTGCAATTGAAGTTACATATATGTATGTGGGTATTTAGTGTTGTTGTATTTATACAAATTATTATTTTGCTACTGTTACATATATGTACTAAGTAATCACAACTAAGTATTTTTGAAGTTTGATTGTGTTACGTATACGTAACAAAATTTTCATGTACATGAAACACTGATACATATATGTAACATAACGTTACATATTGAGACTATCAGTTTTTTATGTTACAAAAATAAAAAATAATTTAGTGTTGTTTTTATAAATAAGTTTGTATTTAATGAATAACATACATGAGAGAGAAAAGAGTAATTTTAGGAAATTTTATTTGATAATGGATTGTTCTAAATTTAAAACAATATGGTTTTCCTATCTTACCCTTAATGACTAATAATGCATCCTTAATTATTCATTTAATTACAATCATGCCACTAATTGATCTAAACCATTCATCAATTAAATCAAAGGCTATAAAGTGGTTTTTATAGTTTTCAATTATAATGTGGTTTTCATTGGAACCCTCCCCTATATATATATATATATATATATATATATATATATATATATATATATATATATATACTTTCAACTTTGATCCTCTATACTTTTCATATTCATAAATTTTTGTTTTACAGTTCGTTTGAAATTTTACGAGTTAATTCACCGCAGCTTGCGTATGTGATTCAATGTTTTTACCATTATATTTTCCCCGTTTAACGACCCCGTCGCAACACATTGGTTCTAGATCTACTTACTTATTTTTTGTCTGTTTTACGTTCCGCCTACGTGATTTAACATTTTTACATCTACTTTTCGTTTTTTTACTATGAGCTTTTTGGTTGTTCGTGATTACTGACGGTGATATGCTATTAGTGATACTTGACATGATTTATATCCCTGCTACTAACACATGAGGTTTAAGACTAGTTAAACTAAACTATCAACCTTTTTTAGAAGGACATTTAAACATGCAAGGAGAAATTTGTATATATATTAAAACAATAAAAAAAGTTTAAAAAAATTACACACGGGTTTTGGTCAGACATAGGGGTGCAGGTGCGTAGGCAAGTTAGCTCTACGAGCAGCTCCTGACATGCACGTGCCAGTCGATGGGTTTAGGATGACTTTAAGTCTTTGAAAACAGGATTGCGATCCTTGACTTTCTAGGTCATAAATTAATGTGAATTATTATATGTTTATTTAGAGAATGATTTCGACACCGGATCGGACCGAGCGGTCCAACCAGGAATCGGAGGGTGGGCCTAATCAATTGCTATCAGATCGTTTTGGAGGGGTTGGACCGGCTAGTTCATCCCGAACGGTGGTCGGACTGGATTTTGATTTTTTTTTTGAATTTTAATTGGTAAAAGCGACGGGTTAAACACTAAATTATTATGTTGGGCATAAGATTATTGTTAAGTTTTATATATAACTGTAAAATACACACATAAATTATTTACATTGAGTTATATGTATAACTATATATATAATTATGACGTCATCCTGTTCTTAAATCTGATGACCATCAAACTAGTAAGGCGTCCGCTTCGACGTACGAGCCAGTTTTTAAACCATTTTTAGAGGGTCATAGTATTAAAATGCTTACTTATAAAAATTAACATTATCTTACGTGGATCATGGCGCATAAGGTCGAGCTCATTGAAAACGAAAAAAATTCAGGAAGTTATCAGAGGATTATACACTTCATATAGGCATACACGACCCCTATACACTTTATATAGATCTATATAGCGCGTATAAAGACATATGAAACTGAAGAAGATGGTCCTTTGTGGGTCAATCAAACCAAGTTGTGACTCGTATTGTAGCCGTATAGTTAATGAAACTAATCCTACGTCGTTGTCCATGGTAGCGAAGGAAAGAAAAAGAATCAAAGTATGCAACATCGAAACTTTTGAACCAATTAAAACCCCTCCATTAAATATAATCGACTTTATTTACAAGGGATTCAACTTTATATATGTAGTTATGCGTTCATCTTTATAATAATTGGATTTAGGGCACTCACATCTCATTCTTTATTTTCATCCTTATAAGAGCATTCACAACCCATGCCCTATAATCATGTGAGTGTGAGTTCTTAAATTATATGGGATAGTTTTGAGTGGTTGTGAGTGGAGGAGAGAGAAAATGTTACTGTTCATCTGTAAATTTAAGGATTCACCGTTCAACTCTTATAAATTTTTTAATATTTTTAAATGTGGTTGTGAGTGAAGGAGAGAGAAAAGGTAATGAAAAATGTATAAAAATATATTATTTAATTGAAAGGAGAGAGAACAAGTAATGATTTTTAGTGTAATTATATAGATAAAGATAAGGAATGAGATGTGAATGCTCTAATTATACTAAAATTACTACTTCTTCTCTTTCCTTTCAATTAAATAATATATTTTTATACATTTTTCATTACATTTTCTCTCTCCTTCACTCATAATCATTTTTAAAAATATTAAAAAATTTATAAGGGTTAAACGGTGAATCCTTAAATTTACAGATGAACAGTAGCATTTTCTCTCTCCTCCACTCACAACCACTTAAACCATTCCATGTAATCTAAAAACTCACACTCACATAATTTTAAGGAATGAGCTGCGAATGATTGAGTTATACTCTAAAACTGAGTTGGTTTATTTATTCAATTATTTAATAGTGGTTGAGTTTGGGTATGATTAGTATATATTTAGTATAAACTAGTATTAAGCCCTCGCGTTGCGACGAGGAATATAAAACCGTGTCAAGTAACATAAATGTCACACTATCGTCAGGGACCACCAACATTATAAAAGCTCGTATTAGAAAAAATAAAAACGAAAAATATAAAACTTAACAAAAGGTAGATGTAAAATCGTTGAACCACGTATATGAAACGTGAAACATTAAAAACTAAGTTGATTTACCACACGCGCGTTGTGACGGGGCCGTTAAAGAGGAAAAAATAAGATAGTGTTTGGTATGCAGGAATGAAGGACAGAATGAAATGAACAAATGAGAGAATAAATAAAGACATGTTTAGTTAGTGAAGGTAATAAAATAAATTATTACATAGTTGATTCTATTCCCTTAAATTAATTCAATCCATCCCTTTTTTTTCATTCCATCTGTTCTTCTATCATTAGTCACCAACACCATCCACACATCCACCACAACAACCACCACCTACCACCAAGATCGTTCGTCACTGACAACCGCCACCGACCACCACCAACCACCGGCCTCCAGCGGCGCTGTCCCCCACCGGCCACCCACTACGCCTCACATCACTAACAACCGCCGCCGCTGGTCACCACCGCTCTGAAAAACCACATTCAGAAACCACCGAAGGCCACCGTCGCCACTGGGAAATACCGCCGGCCACTACCGTAGCCGAAAACCACACCCGCAGGAAACTACCGCCGGCCACCACCACCGCCGAAAACCTCCCTTGGCCCGCTTCCGCCGTCAGAATCAACGCCGCCGGAAACCATCCTCGAGTCGCCGCCGCCGGAAACAACCCTCGATCCGCCGCCACAGCCGGAAACCACCACCGGGCACCACCACCGCAGGAAACCACCCTCGGGCCGCCTTCGCAGCCGGTAACCACCCTCGGTCTGCCGCCGTCTCCGCCGGAAACCATCCTCGATACGCCTCCGTCGCCGAAAACCACCCTCGTCTGCCACCGCCGCCGCCGGAAACCACCCTCGGTACGCCTCCATCGCTGGAAACCACCCTCCGTCCGCCGCCGCCGCTGGAAACCACCCTCGGTACGCCTCCGTCACCGGAAACCACCATCGGTCCGCCGCCGCCGCTGGAAACCACCTTCGAGCCGCCACCACCGCTAGAAACCACTCTCGGGCCACCACCGCCGCCGGAAACCATCTCGGGCCGCCGCCGGAAACCACCGCGGTCCACCGTCGCTCCGTAGGAAACCCCCTCCGAAGGCCACCACCACCACCGGGAACCGCCACCGCCGGATACCACCTCCGAAGGCCACCACCACCATTAGAAACCGTCGCAAGAAACCCCCATAGGGCACCACCGCCTCCGAAAATTACCTCCGGCCACAGCCGGTATCGGCCATTGGGATGATTCTGTTATTCCTGCAGTGTAACCAAACAAGACATTGAAATGTAGTGATTTATTTCATTCTCTCATCCATTTCACTCTCTTCTTCGTTTTATTCTTTCATCCATTCCTTTACCCCATACCAAACATACCCTAAACATAAACATTGAACCACAAATGCACGTTGCGATGTATAGACTCATAAAATTTAGACTGAAAATAAAACAAAAATTTATAAAAGATAAAAAGTATAGGGGAGAAAGTTGAATTTGAAAAATTGTACTGGGTTAAATTACAAAATATATAAAATATTGGGCTAAAAGTAAAAAGATTAAAGATAAAAAAACACCTCAAAAATGAGTACAACACATTAAATTTAAGGTACAAACATTTATGCATAACAATGTTGGTAATTATTAATGGGTCCTAATAGGGACACCGTAGGGGTTTTTGGGGGTAGGCCGGGCCAAACGGTCACGGTTAGGGCTTGCGGTCACGTTTCGATGCCTAACCGTGACCGCAAGGTCTTGCGGTCACGGTTTCTGTGTCTGTCTTCCGACACCCCGTGACAACAAAACGATAAATGGGTTGGAAAAGTTGAAAAACCGGTCACCAAGCCGTCACGGTTTGGCCTAACCGTGACCTCTAGGGTACGAGGTTCAGTTTAAGGTACGAGGTAGACCGTGATGTTGACAAAAGGGCCGGGATTCGCGCCACGAACCGTCACGTGGAGGCCAAACCGTGACGGTTTGTGCACCAGATTTTCACCTTAAATACCTTTCAGCTTTCAACACTCGCCATTTAATCCACCACTCGAAATTTTTTCATCATAAGCTATTTGAGCTTTCATTCATCCAACACTCGAGATTTTTTAGCATTCGTCAATCCAAAAACACGTTAATTCGAAAACATTGTCAGGTTCGGAAGATCATTATTAAAAGCCGAAGCTTCCAGATTTGAATGAGGTCCACATATCGAAGATTCGAACCAGGTTGAACTAGTGTATGTTTTATTATAATTTATTATTTCAAATATCAAAACATTATCTTTTTTAGGAATATTACGTATACGGGAGTCACCCTCCGTGGGGGGAGGTGGAAACCAACCCGTCGAACACATTTGCTCAAGAGGCGTACAACTCTTTATTTGGACCGACAGGTTACGGTGAAGGGTACAGATATCCCCTTTGCAATTCTTACGGGCATGCCCCGAACACGTACCACTCACAAACAGAGCTGGATTACGGACATCCCCCGTACCAGTCAGAACTAGAAATTACACATGTGTCGGATACTTTTAATGGGAATGACACAGATGAGAGTGACGGTTCGGTTCACCTCAAAGAAAACCATGGGGACACCGTGGAGCATGATGGGGATGAGGATCGGATAAGAAAGGCTACGGTTTCTTATAAAACCGATAAAGTACGAAGAGTTTTTTATTCTTTTGTTTATTTTATTTCTTATAAAACCGATAAAGTACGATGAGTTCTACTGCACCTTCACATTCCGTCCACGTGAGCAGGGACTTGCGGAGCTGGACGAGGACGACATAGCGGACGGTCGTGCTCCCGCGGAGGTTGCTTTCCGGTTGTTCGAGTCCCTCCACCGCATGTCACTTACGCGGTTCGCTGTCGTCAGCGGCCTTTACACGGAGGTGGAGGTCCGACAGCCGATGTACACCACGGCCTTGATCTGCGGGGCCGACGACTCCGATCAGGTCTGGTGGCCTGCCATTGGCGACGGACCGTACGGTGGTGATATGAGGTCCTCTTATGTCACACCCCAACCTTGACGGCGGAATCGTCGAGGCGTGAGAGTTACGATTGTTCACAGCCACATAACGCTATTATTTGTTCCAAATATATTAATCAAGATTCAATTGTAACAATACAAGTAAACGTTTAAACAAAGATACATCCAGATCATTCGTTTATTTCTCTAAGTCCAATCCTAAGTGTGATAAGCTTCAAAGAGTAACCTGAAACATGTTAAAAATAAAGGGTCAACATATTGTTGGTGAGCATTCTATAGTTTTTCATACATAAGTATATAAAAGATGGCAATTCATGTTGTAAATTAGAGAACAAGGTAACTAGGGATGTAAGACAGAATGCACAATCAAACCTTGACAAAGTTTTACAAGTCTCAAACGTTTACAAGAATATACGATTAGCTAAGTGTACTTGGATCAACCAAGCAGGCTTGTCAGGCCCATAGATCTATGACGTCGCCAGGCTAGCAATAGTTAATGATTGTACATATATTCGACATTACATGGTAGCTACAAGATTCAACTAATCACAACACACAAGCAAATTGCCATAAGTTTACAAGAATCAAACGTGTTTACAAGTGTAACGTTTATACGGTAACATGTTTCACCCAAAAGTGTGTGAAATAATAAAATGGGTATAGAAATACTCACATGATTGATGAGATTAGAATCTGAATGTGATAGATTAAACACCAACGATTTCCTTACGATTAACCTAAGGAACGGTGTCTCGAATTAGAATAATAATGATTTGGGAATTTGGGAAGTATTAGGATTTCCATTTGGTTTTGAATGGTAGTTTGAATAACTAATTTATTTAGTTAAAAATGTTTGAAATAATTAAAATGAATTTATTGAAAATGATTATGTTTAAAATAACCGTAACAGTTTATGTATCTGTTTGATTCATCGTTAACGTGTGGAAAATAAACAAATAATTAATTTTATTTAATTATATGATAATTAGTTAAAATAATTAATTATTTAAATAACTTAAAAGAAATGAAATCGGTATTAGAATGATTTAAATATAAGATTTTTACATTTAATCATGATTTAAATAATAATAAATATTGTTTAAATAAATTAAAAGTAATTTAGTGTCAAATAATAATTTAATAAATTAAATTATTGAAAGTCCACTTTCGTATAAATAATTTTTTATTTTATTTGAAATTTTATTTATTAAAACATTTAATAAAAATGGATAAAATATTAAAATAAATTTCAGAAAAATAGTTAAGTTGTTTTAAAAATTTAATGTTTATAAAACATTTTTATAATTTTTTTTTTGGGTATTTTTCTAGAATTTTAAAAAGCTTAAAAAAGGTTTTTAAAAAAAACATATTGAGGTGGCCGGGTTTCGAACCCGGGACCTCGGGTATGGCATAGGGTGCAGAGACCATTGAACCAAGGCTGCGTCCGCGAAAGAATCTGGGTTCTCGAATCTTAAAAACACTGATTCAAATCACCCCCAAATTCAATGAACCCTAGAATGAACAGATCCAAAATCGAAGGTCAATTCGATGTTGTTTGTGGGAATAATCATGGGGCTTTGATTCCCCCTGTAAATACGAACCCAAAGAGTGTTTTATTACCTGTTATGGATGTGTAATTCGATGGATACGAGTTCGAGTGAGGTCGCGGCTGTGGAGCTTTGGATTTAATAGGTTGGAGTTGATTATAATCAAATTACTCGCACCAGTAGCTTCTATTAATGTTTAAGGTTCAAAGCCCTCAATCAATTTGGATTAAGAGAACTCCGAAGGTTGTTCTCGATCAAGTTGCAGGTCGCGATGGGGAGGTGATCGAGGGATCTGTTTGTGTGATTTCTAGGTGGAATTGATAGTTGTGGACGATTAGGAATGTCTAGGGGGTTGTTTTTATAGGTTTAATTTGGTCATTGTTGGATTTTTGAGCGGTATTGAGTTCGAATTAAAGTTATTCGAATGTTGGATCATGAGCTGTAAAACCGGGCTTTTCGTTCAAATTAAAGCAGATGTTGTTGTTCAAAATGCCCCCACGAATCTTTTGGTGCTTTTTGGGATTTAAATGGTTCGGTTTTAAGGTGGAATGGGAGTCGCCGGAGCCGCGCCGGACTTCGCCGGCCGGCGACCGGATAATCGGGGAAGGGGGGTTGGGTTTACAGATTTTACAGAAATGGTCCCTGTGGTTTTAGTTTTGATATTTTATGTTTAGAACTTTCAATTTAAAGTTTCTAAAATGACAAATTGGCCCCTAGACTTATTATTATTATTATTATTGTTATTGTTATTATTATTATTATTATTAATATTATTATTACTATTAACATTATTATTATTATTAATATTATTAACATTATTATTATTATTATTATTATTATTATTATTATTATTATTATTATTATTATTATTTATTATTATCATTATTATTGTTATTATTATTATTATTATTATTATTATTATTATAAAAGATTAAACGCCGTGAAAATACGAGATGTTACAGTCTCCCCTACTTTAGGAAATTTCGTCCCGAAATTTGTTTACGAGGAGGCTGTGACGACAAGATGAGGCCGCTTGGATTACATTTGATCCTCACGTTCTCAAGTGAATTAGAAAATGAGCATGAAGCCTCAGATAGATCTTAGTGATTCTCTTTTTCTTTCTTGATGCAGTTTGTGTTCTCATTTTCTGAGGTATACATTGAATAACTTTCAGGTTTTGATAAGGTATCAAAAGAAGAAAATTCATCATCGATTAAGCTGACCGCTTTAGTGTTTACTTTATGTGCAATGACAGAGCCATTAGAGGTAAAAAGAGAGTCTAAAGTGTGTGGCTCCTAGTTATCATTATAAGCTTTTACGTTGATTAACAATGAACGCTAATACAAGATGTTACCGTCTCCCCTACTTTAAAGAATTTCGTTTCGAAATTTAGAATGAACTTAAATAAGCAAAAGAGTTAAAATGAAAGATAAGTGTTCAAACTAACAGTGATTGACGTTTAATTACAGATGAAACGCTTCACTTGATGGAATCTTACAAGATTCTTGGCATAATGCATGCCAATTTGAACCCTGTGAGACGTTTTGAGATGAAATGTTGGAAAGCGATGCCGAGTTACCATCGCATATTATACTTATAAATCACAACTTCCAGAATATAATTTCATGGTAAGGTGATGTTTAGATATCAATAAAAGACCAACAATGGTAAGAAATGTTAACCGTCGGAATTTTAAGAATCCCAAATGTCACCATATGAAACGATCTTAACGCATATCTTGTGAATATGCATTTCTCCTCTGACCAACCATCGGTCTAAGAATAATACGTTATGCGAAGATCTTGGAATAAGTTTACAACTATGATTAAGAATTTTATTAAGAACAGAAAATGAATCAATCATTCAAGATATCGATAGATGTTTTAACGTCATACCATGGTATACGAATATTTGAAACAGATACCGGTAAATTTCTCGACGTTGTGAGATAATGGGTCGAATTGAATTTTTAGCCAATCGGTCTATAATGCACCAATTGTCATCATGACATTTAAAATAAGAGGCACTTAGTGGATGAAAGGTTAAACAGAAGATTTACGGGAACACGGAGATTAGGTTTTGTCATATGTAAAGGTAAGACACTTGGACACATGCCAAGTTATATCTTTTCTTTTATGCCAAACCCATGACTACAGATTACGAAATTTTTATGAATCATTATATCCACATCGCAGTGAGGATAATAACGAGTCTTGTTGTTCAAAACCAAGTTAGAATTTCAATGATTTTCAAGATTAAAGATTCAAAAACGATTCAAGAAATGACACAGTCAATAAGAAAGGTATCTGTAACCATGTTTTACAAGGTAACAAATTGTCAAATGCAGATTGCATACGTAATTCATCAATCTCGTAAATACAGTCGAGAACATTCGTATGACTAGAGAGACATGATCACAAGTTGATAATATCTTTATTTGACAAAGAATTGTTTAGGAAGACTATACTTATGGGTTTGATGATATCTCAAGATGAAAGTTGATAAGTAAGGAATAAATTGTTCGATGTAGCTAGATCGAGTCAATATATGAAGATAAAAGGAAAGAATTTGATTTAAGAATTTACATGCTTCAAGCTTGGAATCAAGATCAAATTAAAACGATCGGGTCTCCTTTCAAGTTCAGAGATCATGCTTTGGCTTGATAGGTCGAATCACCAACATTGATTCACCCTTCAAGTTACTACACGCTTCTCGTCACTTGATTACAACCATGGTAAGTTGAAGATCAAAAAAAATGAGAGCAGTCATCAAGGTGTGGTTTTCACTCCTAACTTGATGGTGTATTCCCAAGATATGACCACTAACTTACCAATCAAAAAGTTCGATCCTAACTCGTTGTTGAGGATCCACATAAATAAGACGTGGTAACTCACCATTAAGGTAAGGAAAATCACTCCTATCTTAACGGTGAAGTTCTTACAAAAACAAAATATAACAAAATGAACTTCTTCATCAAAATCCAGAATTCACTCCTACTTTGACGAGGACGTTTCATTTGAGAAAATACAATTCATGAAATTATCATCAAGGTATGGAATTCACGCCTATCTTGATGATTGAGCTTCATAATAACAAGGAAACATCAAAGATTATCATTTGTCACCAAAGTACGGGTTTAAATCCTATTTTGGTGAGGTCATGTCATTTGTGAAAAGCCATTCCAAAGAGAATACTTGAAGTCAATCCTCAAGATAAAGTAATCACCCTAATCCAGAGGATTAAATTGCATAAAACACACAATTGGAAATCATTTATCGAAACGAATAGAGAATCATCAAAGTAAGGGAATCACCCCTGTTTTGATGAGTTAGAATTGTTTAGGAGGTACAAGTGTTCTTAGTCATAGACTGACTTACAAATTCTTGCATCTCTCACGGTACAGACAGTTTAAGGTTCGGCTTAACCATGAAAGGAAAAGGATATCACTTAGAAATTTAGAAAATTTCAAGTTACATCAATGTAACTAAAAGGAAAATCATGCTTACAAAATTTAAGGTCAAAGTTCGAGGTAACAGGATTTGTTATGATGGTGTTCAAATCTTGGATAATTTCAATCAGGGAGACAAAATCAAGAATGATTCGACAACATGATGAGATGTGAACATTCGATTCACAATTGAAAGGAAAATACAAGGACTTCTCAAGATATGAGGTCAACCATAGCCTTATTGAAGACACGCGTACTTATAAGTGATCAATCATCACAAGGATTTCGAGTCGAGTAAACGGATTCAATGATTGAATCAGATCACTATTTACACTTTGCTTAGACAAAGTATCCAAAGATGTAAGAATTTCACCTTACAGCATTGAATGTCTTTAGTCATGGGACACATCCTTAGGAAGATTTCAGAACCATAAGTAACGGTTTAAAGTTTTAAAGATCATACGGTTTAGATTCTCAATATCTTTGGGTATATTGAAATCCATGTTTTCGTTGGTCAAAATAAGGAGATAGTTACATGAAATGCTGGGTTCTATACCATTGCACGTTACACGTTGAGTGTTTAAACGTAAGAGTTGAATTGTAGAATGGGTTTAATATTAACAGGAATATTATTTAGGTTAAGGATGAGAAAGTGTTCAAACTTTGATGATAAACCAGTTCAAGGATTTAAAGATTTTTAAGACACAAAAGGATGGTTCCATTTGGTAACGCATTACCATTTGGAATCGTTGACACGTCAAGGTAAATTGACTCATTTGCCTTAGAGATTTGTGTATTTTGACCATAGTTTATCACTCATCCCAGAAATCCCCAGGTAGCGTAACGGTTCCCTCAATGAGATTTATACGAATATGCTTGCCTTAGCCCGAAGGCTTTTTGCCAGGAAATCCAGAATACAGGTGTCTATGTGTCACACAATATTTCTTAGGTTCATGAAATCAAACCTTGATGAGATTTATATAGATTATACATAACGTCTAAAGATCCAAGTCATAAGCATAAGTATACGATTCCACGTGTCGTCGAGAATAAGATTGAGAGGTTTTATGTTCGGGGAGAGTCAAAGATAAGTTTAGGGAGACAAGTAACTAAGTTTAGGCAATCCTATGCTAAGGCATCAAATTGCACATAAGAAGGCATAGCATTATGTAATATGCAAACCATGTATTTACAAGATAAAAATACTATAAGGTGCATGTATAAACTATAGTCTAGGTCATCATTAATAACCTAAATCCCTATAGTTATGGGCTCTGATACCAATCTGTCACACCCCAACCTTGACGGCGGAATCGTCGAGGCGTGAGAGTTACGATTGTTCACAGCCACATAACGCTATTATTTGTTCCAAATATATTAATCAAGATTCAATTGTAACAATACAAGTAAACGTTTAAACAAAGATACATCCAGATCATTCGTTTATTTCTCTAAGTCCAATCCTAAGTGTGATAAGCTTCAAAGAGTAACCTGAAACATGTTAAAAATAAAGGGTCAACATATTGTTGGTGAGCATTCTATAGTTTTTCATACATAAGTATATAAAAGATGGCAATTCATGTTGTAAATTAGAGAACAAGGTAACTAGGGATGTAAGACAGAATGCACAATCAAACCTTGACAAAGTTTTACAAGTCTCAAACGTTTACAAGAATATACGATTAGCTAAGTGTACTTGGATCAACCAAGCAGGCTTGTCAGGCCCATAGATCTATGACGTCGCCAGGCTAGCAATAGTTAATGATTGTACATATATTCGACATTACATGGTAGCTACAAGATTCAACTAATCACAACACACAAGCAAATTGCCATAAGTTTACAAGAATCAAACGTGTTTACAAGTGTAACGTTTATACGGTAACATGTTTCACCCAAAAGTGTGTGAAATAATAAAATGGGTATAGAAATACTCACATGATTGATGAGATTAGAATCTGAATGTGATAGATTAAACACCAACGATTTCCTTACGATTAACCTAAGGAACGGTGTCTCGAATTAGAATAATAATGATTTGGGAATTTGGGAAGTATTAGGATTTCCATTTGGTTTTGAATGGTAGTTTGAATAACTAATTTATTTAGTTAAAAATGTTTGAAATAATTAAAATGAATTTATTGAAAATGATTATGTTTAAAATAACCGTAACAGTTTATGTATCTGTTTGATTCATCGTTAACGTGTGGAAAATAAACAAATAATTAATTTTATTTAATTATATGATAATTAGTTAAAATAATTAATTATTTAAATAACTTAAAAGAAATGAAATCGGTATTAGAATGATTTAAATATAAGATTTTTACATTTAATCATGATTTAAATAATAATAAATATTGTTTAAATAAATTAAAAGTAATTTAGTGTCAAATAATAATTTAATAAATTAAATTATTGAAAGTCCACTTTCGTATAAATAATTTTTATTTTATTTGAAATTTTATTTATTAAACATTTAATAAAAATGGATAAAATATTAAAATAAATTTCAGAAAAATAGTTAAGTTGTTTTAAAAAATTTAATGTTTATAAAAACATTTTTATAATTTTTTTTTTGGGTATTTTTCTAGAATTTTAAAAAGCTTAAAAAAGGTTTTTAAAAAAAACATATTGAGGTGGCCGGGTTTCGAACCCGGGACCTCGGGTATGGCATAGGGTGCAGAGACCATTGAACCAAGGCTGCGTCCGCGAAAGAATCTGGGTTCTCGAATCTTAAAAACACTGATTCAAATCACCCCCAAATTCAATGAACCCTAGAATGAACAGATCCAAAATCGAAGGTCAATTCGATGTTGTTTGTGGGAATAATCATGGGGCTTTGATTCCCCCTGTAAATACGAACCCAAAGAGTGTTTTATTACCTGTTATGGATGTGTAATTCGATGGATACGAGTTCGAGTGAGGTCGCGGCTGTGGAGCTTTGGATTTAATAGGTTGGAGTTGATTATAATCAAATTACTCGCACCAGTAGCTTCTATTAATGTTTAAGGTTCAAAGCCCTCAATCAATTTGGATTAAGAGAACTCCGAAGGTTGTTCTCGATCAAGTTGCAGGTCGCGATGGGGAGGTGATCGAGGGATCTGTTTGTGTGATTTCTAGGTGGAATTGATAGTTGTGGACGATTAGGAATGTCTAGGGGGTTGTTTTTATAGGTTTAATTTGGTCATTGTTGGATTTTTGAGCGGTATTGAGTTCGAATTAAAGTTATTCGAATGTTGGATCATGAGCTGTAAAACCGGGGCTTTTCGTTCAAATTAAAGCAGATGTTGTTGTTCAAAATGCCCCCACGAATCTTTTGGTGCTTTTTGGGATTTAAATGGTTCGGTTTTAAGGTGGAATGGGAGTCGCCGGAGCCGCGCCGGACTTCGCCGGCCGGCGACCGGATAATCGGGGAAGGGGGTTGGGTTTACAGATTTTACAGAAATGGTCCCTGTGGTTTTAGTTTTGATATTTTATGTTTAGAACTTTCAATTTAAAGTTTCTAAAATGACAAATTGGCCCCTAGACTTATTATTATTATTATTATTGTTATTGTTATTATTATTATTATTATTATTAATATTATTATTACTATTAACATTATTATTATTATTAATATTATTAACATTATTATTATTATTATTATTATTATTATTATATTATTATTATTATTATTATATTATTATTTATTATTATCATTATTATTGTTAATATTATTATTATTATTATTATTATTATTATAAAAGATTAAACGCCGTGAAAATACGAGATGTTACAGTCTCCCCTACTTTAGGAAATTTCGTCCCGAAATTTGTTTACGAGGAGGCTGTGACGACAAGATGAGGCCGCTTGGATTACATTTGATCCTCACGTTCTCAAGTGAATTAGAAAATGAGCATGAAGCCTCAGATAGATCTTAGTGATTCTCTTTTTCTTTCTTGATGCAGTTTGTGTTCTCATTTTCTGAGGTATACATTGAATAACTTTCAGGTTTTGATAAGGTATCAAAAGAAGAAAATTCATCATCGATTAAGCTGACCGCTTTAGTGTTTACTTTATGTGCAATGACAGAGCCATTAGAGGTAAAAAGAGAGTCTAAAGTGTGTGGCTCCTAGTTATCATTATAAGCTTTTACGTTGATTAACAATGAACGCTAATACAAGATGTTACCGTCTCCCCTACTTTAAAGAATTTCGTTTCGAAATTTAGAATGAACTTAAATAAGCAAAAGAGTTAAAATGAAAGATAAGTGTTCAAACTAACAGTGATTGACGTTTAATTACAGATGAAACGCTTCACTTGATGGAATCTTACAAGATTCTTGGCATAATGCATGCCAATTTGAACCCTGTGAGACGTTTTGAGATGAAATGTTGGAAAGCGATGCCGAGTTACCATCGCATATTATACTTATAAATCACAACTTCCAGAATATAATTTCATGGTAAGGTGATGTTTAGATATCAATAAAAGACCAACAATGGTAAGAAATGTTAACCGTCGGAATTTTAAGAATCCCAAATGTCACCATATGAAACGATCTTAACGCATATCTTGTGAATATGCATTTCTCCTCTGACCAACCATCGGTCTAAGAATAATACGTTATGCGAAGATCTTGGAATAAGTTTACAACTATGATTAAGAATTTTATTAAGAACAGAAAATGAATCAATCATTCAAGATATCGATAGATGTTTTAACGTCATACCATGGTATACGAATATTTGAAACAGATACCGGTAAATTTCTCGACGTTGTGAGATAATGGGTCGAATTGAATTTTTAGCCAATCGGTCTATAATGCACCAATTGTCATCATGACATTTAAAATAAGAGGCACTTAGTGGATGAAAGGTTAAACAGAAGATTTACGGGAACACGGAGATTAGGTTTTGTCATATGTAAAGGTAAGACACTTGGACACATGCCAAGTTATATCTTTTCTTTTATGCCAAACCCATGACTACAGATTACGAAATTTTTATGAATCATTATATCCACATCGCAGTGAGGATAATAACGAGTCTTGTTGTTCAAAACCAAGTTAGAATTTCAATGATTTTCAAGATTAAAGATTCAAAAACGATTCAAGAAATGACACAGTCAATAAGAAAGGTATCTGTAACCATGTTTTACAAGGTAACAAATTGTCAAATGCAGATTGCATACGTAATTCATCAATCTCGTAAATACAGTCGAGAACATTCGTATGACTAGAGAGACATGATCACAAGTTGATAATATCTTTATTTGACAAAGAATTGTTTAGGAAGACTATACTTATGGGTTTGATGATATCTCAAGATGAAAGTTGATAAGTAAGGAATAAATTGTTCGATGTAGCTAGATCGAGTCAATATATGAAGATAAAAGGAAAGAATTTGATTTAAGAATTTACATGCTTCAAGCTTGGAATCAAGATCAAATTAAAACGATCGGGTCTCCTTTCAAGTTCAGAGATCATGCTTGGCTTGATAGGTCGAATCACCAACATTGATTCACCCTTCAAGTTACTACACGCTTCTCGTCACTTGATTACAACCATGGTAAGTTGAAGATCAAAAAAAATGAGAGCAGTCATCAAGGTGTGGTTTTCACTCCTAACTTGATGGTGTATTCCCAAGATATGACCACTAACTTACCAATCAAAAAGTTCGATCCTAACTCGTTGTTGAGGATCCACATAAATAAGACGTGGTAACTCACCATTAAGGTAAGGAAAATCACTCCTATCTTAACGGTGAAGTTCTTACAAAAACAAAATATAACAAAATGAACTTCTTCATCAAAATCCAGAATTCACTCCTACTTTGACGAGGACGTTTCATTTGAGAAAATACAATTCATGAAATTATCATCAAGGTATGGAATTCACGCCTATCTTGATGATTGAGCTTCATAATAACAAGGAAACATCAAAGATTATCATTTGTCACCAAAGTACGGGTTTAAATCCTATTTTGGTGAGGTCATGTCATTTGTGAAAAGCCATTCCAAAGAGAATACTTGAAGTCAATCCTCAAGATAAAGTAATCACCCTAATCCAGAGGATTAAATTGCATAAAACACACAATTGGAAATCATTTATCAAAACGAATAGAGAATCATCAAAGTAAGGGAATCACCCCTGTTTTGATGAGTTAGAATTGTTTAGGAGGTACAAGTGTTCTTAGTCATAGACTGACTTACAAATTCTTGCATCTCTCACGGTACAGACAGTTTAAGGTTCGGCTTAACCACGAAAGGAAAAGGATATCACTTAGAAATTTAGAAAATTTCAAGTTACATCAATGTAACTAAAAGGAAAATCATGCTTACAAAATTTAAGGTCAAAGTTCGAGGTAACAGGATTTGTTATGATGGTGTTCAAATCTTGGATAATTTCAATCAGGGAGACAAAATCAAGAATGATTCGACAACATGATGAGATGTGAACATTCGATTCACAATCGAAAGGAAAATACAAGGACTTCTCAAGATATGAGGTCAACCATAGCCTTATTGAAGACACGCGTACTTATAAGTGATCAATCATCACAAGGATTTCGAGTCGAGTAAACGGATTCAATGATTGAATCAGATCACTATTTACACTTTGCTTAGACAAAGTATCCAAAGATGTAAGAATTTCACCTTACAGCATTGAATGTCTTTAGTCATGGGACACATCCTTAGGAAGATTTCAGAACCATAAGTAACGGTTTAAAGTTTTAAAGATCATACGGTTTAGATTCTCAATATCTTTGGGTATATTGAAATCCATGTTTTCGTTGGTCAAAATAAGGAGATAGTTACATGAAATGCTGGGTTCTATACCATTGCACGTTACACGTTGAGTGTTTAAACGTAAGAGTTGAATTGTAGAATGGGTTTAATATTAACAGGAATATTATTTAGGTTAAGGATGAGAAAGTGTTCAAACTTTGATGATAAACCAGTTTAAGGATTTAAAGATTTTTAAGACACAAAAGGATGGTTCCATTGGTAACGCATTACCATTTGGAATCGTTGACACGTCAAGGTAAATTGACTCATTTGCCTTAGAGATTTGTGTATTTTGACCATAGTTTATCACTCATCCCAGAAATCCCCAGGTAGCGTAACGGTTCCCTCAATGAGATTTATACGAATATGCTTGCCTTAGCCCGAAGGCTTTTTGCCAGGAAATCCAGAATACAGGTGTCTATGTGTCACACAATATTTCTTAGGTTCATGAAATCAAAACCTTGATGAGATTTATATAGATTATACATAACGTCTAAAGATCCAAGTCATAAGCATAAGTATACGATTCCACGTGTCGTCGAGAATAAGATTGAGAGGTTTTATGTTCGGGGAGAGTCAAAGATAAGTTTAGGGAGACAAGTAACTAAGTTTAGGCAATCCTATGCTAAGGCATCAAATTGCACATAAGAAGGCATAGCATTATGTAATATGCAAACCATGTATTTACAAGATAAAAATACTATAAGGTGCATGTATAAACTATAGTCTAGGTCATCATTAATAACCTAAATCCCTATAGTTATGGGCTCTGATACCAATCTGTCACACCCCAACCTTGACGGCGGAATCGTCGAGGCGTGAGAGTTACGATTGTTCACAGCCACATAACGCTATTATTTGTTCCAAATATATTAATCAAGATTCAATTGTAACAATACAAGTAAACGTTTAAACAAAGATACATCCAGATCATTCGTTTATTTCTCTAAGTCCAATCCTAAGTGTGATAAGCTTCAAAGAGTAACCTGAAACATGTTAAAAATAAAGGGTCAACATATTGTTGGTGAGCATTCTATAGTTTTTCATACATAAGTATATAAAAGATGGCAATTCATGTTGTAAATTAGAGAACAAGGTAACTAGGGATGTAAGACAGAATGCACAATCAAACCTTGACAAAGTTTTACAAGTCTCAAACGTTTACAAGAATATACGATTAGCTAAGTGTACTTGGATCAACCAAGCAGGCTTGTCAGGCCCATAGATCTATGACGTCGCCAGGCTAGCAATAGTTAATGATTGTACATATATTCGACATTACATGGTAGCTACAAGATTCAACTAATCACAACACACAAGCAAATTGCCATAAGTTTACAAGAATCAAACGTGTTTACAAGTGTAACGTTTATACGGTAACATGTTTCACCCAAAAGTGTGTGAAATAATAAAATGGGTATAGAAATACTCACATGATTGATGAGATTAGAATCTGAATGTGATAGATTAAACACCACGATTTCCTTACGATTAACCTAAGGAACGGTGTCTCGAATTAGAATAATAATGATTTGGGAATTTGGGAAGTATTAGGATTTCCATTTGGTTTTGAATGGTAGTTTGAATAACTAATTTATTTAGTTAAAAATGTTTGAAATAATTAAAATGAATTTATTGAAAATGATTATGTTTAAAATAACCGTAACAGTTTATGTATCTGTTTGATTCATCGTTAACGTGTGGAAAATAAACAAATAATTAATTTTATTTAATTATATGATAATTAGTTAAAATAATTAATTATTTAAATAACTTAAAAGAAATGAAATCGGTATTAGAATGATTTAAATATAAGATTTTTACATTTAATCATGATTTAAATAATAATAAATATTGTTTAAATAAATTAAAAGTAATTTAGTGTCAAATAATAATTTAATAAATTAAATTATTGAAAGTCCACTTTCGTATAAATAATTTTTTATTTTATTTGAAATTTTATTTATTAAAACATTTAATAAAAATGGATAAAATATTAAAATAAATTTCAGAAAAATAGTTAAGTTGTTTTAAAAAATTTAATGTTTATAAAAACATTTTTATAATTTTTTTTTGGGTATTTTTCTAGAATTTTAAAAAGCTTAAAAAAGGTTTTTAAAAAAAACATATTGAGGTGGCCGGGTTTCGAACCCGGGACCTCGGGTATGGCATAGGGTGCAGAGACCATTGAACCAAGGCTGCGTCCGCGAAAGAATCTGGGTTCTCGAATCTTAAAAACACTGATTCAAATCACCCCCAAATTCAATGAACCCTAGAATGAACAGATCCAAAATCGAAGGTCAATTCGATGTTGTTTGTGGGAATAATCATGGGGCTTTGATTCCCCCTGTAAATACGAACCCAAAGAGTGTTTTATTACCTGTTATGGATGTGTAATTCGATGGATACGAGTTCGAGTGAGGTCGCGGCTGTGGAGCTTTGGATTTAATAGGTTGGAGTTGATTATAATCAAATTACTCGCACCAGTAGCTTCTATTAATGTTTAAGGTTCAAAGCCCTCAATCAATTTGGATTAAGAGAACTCCGAAGGTTGTTCTCGATCAAGTTGCAGGTCGCGATGGGGAGGTGATCGAGGGATCTGTTTGTGTGATTTCTAGGTGGAATTGATAGTTGTGGACGATTAGGAATGTCTAGGGGGTTGTTTTTATAGGTTTAATTTGGTCATTGTTGGATTTTTGAGCGGTATTGAGTTCGAATTAAAGTTATTCAAATGTTGGATCATGAGCTGTAAAACCGGGGCTTTTCGTTCAAATTAAAGCAGATGTTGTTGTTCAAAATGCCCCCACGAATCTTTTGGTGCTTTTGGGATTTAAATGGTTCGGTTTTAAGGTGGAATGGGAGTCGCCGGAGCCGCGCCGGACTTCGCCGGCCGGCGACCGGATAATCGGGGAAGGGGGGTTGGGTTTACAGATTTTACAGAAATGGTCCCTGTGGTTTTAGTTTTGATATTTTATGTTTAGAACTTTCAATTTAAAGTTTCTAAAATGACAAATTGGCCCCTAGACTTATTATTATTATTATTATTGTTATTGTTATTATTATTATTATTATTATTATTATTATTATTACTATTAACATTATTATTATTATTAATATTATTAACATTATTATTATTATTATTATTATTATTATTATTATTATTATTATTATTTATTATTATCATTATTATTGTTATTATTATTATTATTATTATTATTATAATAAAAGATTAAACGCCGTGAAAATACGAGATGTTACATCTTATATACGAGACCCCTTTTTATAGATACATTCACCGACTCATCGCCACATCCGTCGCTGGTCGTGGGGCCGCCGACAGGGTCAACGCCGCCGACCTTTTCTTTCTTCGGTGTGTACTCACACACCGACACTGCCATCTCGCGCATGCCCTTGCTGATTATTTTGCTAGTTATTATCACCGGCAGTCGCGAGGGGCGTTGGTGGGCGGGAACATCGTTTCCCAGATCGCTTACGCGCATGCCATGTCCCAGCTCCCGCTACCTCCGACTCCAGTGCGCGTGGCCGGCCGGACCACCGCCACTGGGATGAGGATCGTTCGGAGGTTCCCCGACGTCACTTGGCACCTGCTCAGTAGATACCATGAGCTCGTGCCATGGGTGCCCGAGCCGTTGGTGGACCCCCCCGAGCTGGAGGGGGCTGAGGTCCACCTTCAGGATGCCCACGAGCCCCTTGGCGGTGGGATGATCAGCCCATTCCCTCGCCGCACGACCAGGACCCGCCCCAACATCCTCAGCGCGTGTACCATGCCGTGCGATTGCCTGCTCTGGTTCTTGATATGCTTCAGGACACACGAGACAGGGTCACAAGGCTGGAGGATATGACCACGAGGCTGCAGGATATGATGGACTGGGTCATCCAGGATATGGTTGCGGACTATGCCGCCTCGGTACGCCGTTGTTGTCACAGCCACCGAGGCGGTTAGACCATGACGGTGCTGGCCCATCTGGCGCGGGCGGGTCTGGTCAGGGCAGCGATCCGGAGATGATGGATTAGATAGGTATTTTGTTTGTATTTTATTTATTTTTGTATGTAAAAACTCGTTGTATATATATCTATATATATATATGCAGTTTCAGTTATTATGACTTGTATATTTGGTTGTGTTTCTTTGTTTGTTTGTTTTATATTTATAATGTTGATAATGTTAATTGTATATGTTTGATAACAACTGATTTTTACGATTAGGTTAACCATGTGATAAAATAATAACAACCAACTTGTTTAATAAATAATTAAACACAAAAATTAATTGTAATATGATAAATTAATAATAAACACAAAACACAAACACGTATGTTAGGATTAGGTTAACCGTGTGATAAAATAAAATAAAAACAAACTAGTATGATTAGTCAAATTTAGAAAATATATACAATATGTCTGTATAATGACAACCGATTTTTACAAACTCGTAAACAAATTAAACACAAAACCGTCACATTAATAATAAATAAATACTTGTAATAAGATAAATTATTAATAAACACAAAACACAAACTTGTGAGTTACGATTAGGTTAAACGAGTGATAAAATAAAAATAAAACAAACTGATATGATTAAAAAAAATATAGAAAATATGGGCAATATGTCATGGTTTGGCCAAACCGTGACATATAGCCTCTTATCCCTAATCAATTCCCCATTAATTACATACCCAATCATTGGGCAACGGATCCCCAGATCTAACTGTCACGGTTAGGCCGCACCGTGACAGTTAGGTCTCACACCCGATCAAACGGTCACGGGGAGGCCTAACCGTGACCGTTTGAATCAGTTTTTCTCAGGAAAACGCGGTGTGTGCAGAATTTCCCTTATTAATATATATAATAAGGGTTGATGTAATTTCTTTATGTGGTTTTTGATATTAGTAAAAAGTGCTGACTAGAGTACCGTATTTTGTTGTTTGTTGCTAGAGCCAATTTTTGAACATCATTGTTGATGCACCAAAAACATGTCAAATGACAATCAAGAATACATGACATAACCAAAGGCTTCAAATCGAAAGCTTCAATTAACAAAACTTTATTCCAATAAATAATAATAGTAATAATCAAGTTACCATCTAAACAAAAACCAAGAGACATATATATGAAGAAACAATCACAATTAAACTAGCAAACAACCCATGAAATTTGACAACTAATTAGAGCATTTAAAAAAAATTTATTGATAGAATCTTTCCCCTTTTAACTAACCATCGCAGCCACCATGGCCGTTACTTTCATCCGACAGACCCAAGGGGTCGGATCAACACCTGGATCAAATAGAACATCAAACGACAACCCGTATGTAAGCCCTCGGACGCTCGGATCATGTGTTAAACAAATTTGCATGTTCATTAATTGTTGTATACTTCTATGAGGTTTATATTTGTTGTAAAGGGCCAATGTAGCCCAAAATTTAAGGGCCAACGTAGCCCAAAATTTAAGGGCCATAGTCGCCCAAAATCTAAGGGGATAATATACCCCAGTAAATGTTGCAACAAAGCTTTCACAAATTACTTATAAACTTTAGAGGAAATTATTATTTTAGTTCTGTGATTTGGTATATATTTATTTTAGTTCAAATTTTTAATAATAAACTTTTTAATCTAATAATTTCATTTTTGTAACAAATTACATCCAGTTCGGTAACATCATTAGTTGTGTTAAGTGAATGTAAAATAACTATAGTGTCCCTTTAGCATAAAATAAAAAAATAAAAACTAGTATATTTTTAGAATAAATATCTCTCCCTCACTCATTCTCTCTCTCTCTAAGAGATAAGATAGGAAGAGGTGGCTAATTGCTTCAAATGACAGTGGAAGTTGGTTCATCTGATGATGATTGTAGTGGAGAGAAGACAAAAATGTGAAGAAAGAGGGGGTAGGGTATGTGTGCAATGTTTGTTATGTTATTAGGAACATTGACTGTCGTGTGCAAAACAGAATACAATCTTGGTATTGTACAATTGCATATGAGCTCCACTTGTTGATTTGGTTGTTTATCCCAAACTTACACATCATTAAAAACAACTTCCACATTTATATTCCCTTAATTTTGTTGTACCTAGTATCGATATTTAGACACTCCAAATTATAAATTAACATCCCAAATTTATGTAAGTATCGTATAGCACCATACGCGTCGTATACGGGGGACGTATAGCCCTATACGGGGAGTATAACCCCTCTGACAGCCGCCTGAAATTTTCCTCGTAGTCAGTGTCAAAATTTGCTATACGCGTCGCATAACCCCATATGCGTCGTATAGAGGGTCGTATAGGGCTATATGGGGCGTATGGGGCGTATGGGGCGTATGGGCGTATGGGACGTATGGCTCTCTGACAGCCCCTTGCATTTTCCTCGTTTTCAGTGTTTTCGACACTATACGCCGCGTATATACCCATACGTGACGTATAAGGGGGTGTCGATTTATCCAAGTGAGTGTTCCTGTCTTAGTACCCTTCATTTAGTCTTGTTGCATTTAATTTATGTGTTGTTACAGACACCCAATTAATCCTACATGGACTTCTGCTTCTCACTTGGTCCATGGACCTGCAGAAAGAATTAGCAACATCTCAACTAAAGTTGGAGGTCTATTGATGTATTAGTTCCATTACCATGGGGCAAGCACACAGTCTGTTCAATGCTTTTAAAGGTGAACCTGAATTACAGTGCACAAGAAATGGTTGGCGATAAAGGTGCCCTTGTCTTCGATAAGAATTCAGATCGTATCATGTTAAATAAAATCTAGATACTAAGGATCGAGGTGAAACACGAGCGCGTCATCAGCCACTTCCACGTTACTGACCCCGATCCACAAATGACAAATCAAGAACTGCAACAGCTCTCTGGAGGGTATCCTGCTTTTATAGGCACTGTTAATTATTATACTTTGTTAACTAGTACTTGGTGGTTAGTAGCGCTTTAAATAAAATAATTAATCACAAAGCATGCCCTTAATATTATGATAGTTTAAATGCCAAGATTACTCCTTTGTTACAAAGTGTTTAGTGCTAGTGTAGTGATGCTCGCAAGATAACTCGATTGGTGCTGCCAAAAGACATGTGTGAGTGTTAATCCTTATTTATTACGACAACCCATTAACCCAACTAGTGGTCCACAGCAAGACACGTCACTACTGTAACTTAAAGTTACAGTGGTAAAACTAGTGATACAAAATGAACGTTAATTTTTTTAAGATATAGCAAGACTATACTCAAATTAATGATATTAAAATAAATTATTTAATGATGTAATTTGTTTAAAAGAAATAACATTATACAAAAAAGTTACAGTCGTAAAACTAGCGATACAAACGAACGATAATTTTTTTTTAAGATATAGCAAGACTATACTCAAAATAATGATATTAAAATAAATTATTTAATGATGTAATTTGTTTAAAAGAAATAACATTATACAAAAAAGTTAAAAAGGTTTTAAAATTTTTTTAAAAAATGGTGGAGTTTTTTAACATTTTTTTTCAAATCTTTAATGGCATGCCTCTTCTTATATTTATATGGGTTCAGTGGCATCTTGACAATCTCCAATAGAGATGTAATTTGGTGTTTTTAATAGAGAATGTGTGATCTTGAGCAAAGAGAAGACGATAAATTTTTTGTATAAGAATATTGACTTTTGAATATGTGAGGGGAACTGAGAAAAGAGAAAAGAGAGGGTGATTTTAAGGGTGTTATGTTTTGCACACCATTGATTAGACATTTCATAGTAAACGGTCGTTTACTATGCTGTAAACGGTCGTTTCCTTATCTGCAAACGGTCGTTTCCTCGAATGCAAACGGTCGTTTCCTCCACCTGCAAACGGTCGTTTATTCCCATGCATACTGCCGTTTACAGCCCTGTAAACGGTCGTTTGTTTAAAAGAAACGGTCGTTTACTTTTTCATTCAATTCCACAAACGGTCACATGCATACTACCATACGAACCCCAACCACTCCACTCAATAAATTCAACCATTTTTCACATTCATCTTCATTTTTCACCACCATCATTCTTCTTCAACATCATCTTCATTTTTCACCTTAATTTTCATTCATCACCTTCATCTTCTTCACAATCATCTTCCTTTTTTTTATTGAACAAAGGTAGTTTATTAAGGTTGGTTTTCTTACTTTTCTTGTTATTATTCTAATAAACTAGTTTAATATATATTTTATTGTGTTACTAATTTTAATTATTGTAGGTAATGGCTTCAAGTTCACGTCAAGACACAGCGTCGGTTCGTGTTTCTAATCATCCTTGGCTCCAGTTTCGACGAGGGTCAGATGAATATAAAAGACTTCAGAAACTTTTAGATAAAGAATTTGAGTCTTCACGTTCGATATCTTGGAGTTTGTTACGGACGTGGAGGAATTTACTCGTGCTCGTGACATGATGAACGAGCCGTGGAGAAGATTTTTTGCAATTAGTGGTCCACAATATAAGGAGCTTTGTTTGGAGTTTTTCTCCACTTTTAATTTCGATTCGAACAATCATAACTACAGGTATACAAATTTAATTGGATTATATATAATTTCATGTTTACATTTAATTGAAGTTATATTTTTTTAACAGTGATACCGATGCTATCAGTTTTGTTCTCGGGGGGTGCCACGTAATTATTCAGTGGCCGATTTTGGTGTTTTGATGGGTTTATATACAGTTCAAGAGACCCATCAATCTGATTTTTTGGAAGGTCTTACACAATTTCCAGAAGATTATAATGATGAAATATTTGGGAAGAAATTGGTGATGGCCAATATATACCTAACAATAAAACAAAAGCTACAAGAATGAACGATCCGTTGTATAGATATCTTCATCGCGTTATTTGTCATACTATAGCTGGACGTAGGATGACTAGTGGTGGGGTGACTAAAAAGGATTTGTTCTTTTTATTTTGTTTGATTAAAAGAAGGCCTTGTAATCTGGCATATATGCTTGCTGATTATTTTACTTCTTGCACGGGTACAAAGAAAACCGGACATATTTGTGGTGGTACATATGTTACTCGACTTGCCGAGTCTTTACATATTCTCACCCCTGACAACGTGGCAAGTTTAAACGGGCCGGTACTTATGTCCGGATTTGTTGATCGTGAACATCTTATACGGATGGACATGATCGCAGATTATCCACAAGTTAGGTGGAGGTTTAAACATAATAATCAAATGTGGATACCTCCATATCAAGATCCTCCTGATGATCTGTAATTTTTTTTATGTTTTAGTTATTGTAATAAAGAATTTATTTATGTTTATTAATTGTAATAATGAATTTATTTATGTTTTAGTTATTGTAATAAGAATTTATTTATGTTTTATTAATTGTAATAATGAATTTATTTATGTTTTAGTTATTGTAATAAAGAATTTATTTATGTTTTATTAATTGTAATAATGAATTTATTTATGTTTTAGTTATTGCTTTGTAGATATCATATACAGGAGAATATCAGAAAGCATTGCAGACCATCTTTCAGGTCTCAAACTGAGTGGGATAATTTATGTATTACTGGAGATTTCTGCTTCAATCTCCAACAATTGAGGCCTATTATGAAAATCGAACGCGATTGCAGACAAAGTTGATGAACAAGCATCGAAGTATTTTCCTGATCTATTAAATTTATTGTTTTTATTTTAATGAAATTGAAACTAACATTTTTTATTTCTCTTTGCAGATGTGTTTAATTATTTGGATGTTAACTGGTTGCAAAATTATAAAAAGATGTTCGTGTCTGCATGGATTGATAAACATCTAAATTTTGAAGAACGAACAACAAACAGAGTAGAAAGCCAACATGCTCTGTTAAAAAAACATTTGAATTCTGACAAGTCAATTTAGATAAATTTATAACAAATTAATAGAAAAATATAATTAATAAAAATTTAACATAATTAATAGAAAAACTTAATACTTATATTTATTCATAAATTTAAAATAATAATATTAAAAAAACACAAACGACCGTTTAGGTCATAGTAAACGACCGTTTACTATTGTGTAAACGACCGTTTGCAGATCTGCAAACTACAGTTTAAAACCATGCATACGACCGTTTGCTAAACCCTAAACGACCGTTTACAACTTGACAAACGACCGTTTGTCAAGGTGGTGTAAAATTCCCAACCGGTGGTGTATGGATCAATGCTGCCGATTTTAAAGCATCTCCAATAGGGCCAAGACGTTTTTATCCCTCAAAAAGTCACATCATCGGCTTTTTAGATAAAAAAGCATTGGGGGTTTGTTTTTTACCAACTTTATTCATACATATAAACTTAAAAAAATGTCATTTTTTGGGTCGGTGGGACAAGAGTGAAGCGGGATGGATTGATATTAGAAATAAAACTTAATTACACGGGTGGTCCCTGTGGTTAGAACAGATTTCACTTTTGGTCCTTAGCTTTCTGAAACTACATGTTTGGTCCAATAGTTGGCACAAACGTAACAAACTTGGTCCCTGAAGTGGATGTCCGTTAAGTTTGACCGTTAAATGCATGTAAAATGACCCAATTACCCTTTCAAGCTCATCGTCTTCTTCAACCTCATCATCTTCTTCAACTATCGTCTGCACCCCCTTCAAGCTCAACACTCAACTGCACCCCGTTCAAGCTCGACAACGACTCATACAACCTCATCGTCTTCTTCATCTCCTCCGACGACCTTTTCGACAACGCCGTCGGCACCGCCGAAGGCGACACACAGTTCATCCTAATCCCGTGCACTCCGAGCTGCTTGCTCGCCGATCGCACCAATCCAACCACCGCGTGTTTCGCCATCACGTAGTCCGTCCGTACACTTGCGCCTCTAGATCCGGCGGCACTGGCGGTGCAGACGATGGAGCCTCTCACGGGCGTTGGTGAGGAGGACATCGTCGAATTGTTCTAGATCTAGATCTACAACGGTTTGTTGTGAGGTGCTTATGGTTCCGGCGTTGCTGAACATGATGTCGAGTTGACCGAAGGTTGTGACGGTGAAGTTGACGACGGAGATGACTTGTTGCTCGTCGGTGATGTCGCAGTGGAAGTAGGTGCAACGGTGGGAGCCGGCGGAGATGTCGGCGATCACGACGGTGGCGCCGTGGGCAGCGAAGAGACGGGCGGTTGCTTCTCCGATGCCGCTTGCTCCGCCGGTGATTATGGCTACTTTTCCGGCGAGTTTCGACGGTGGTGACGGTGAAGAGCTTGTTTCTGCCATATTAAAAAGTGGCAAGGGGTATTTTAGTCATTTTAAAAGTTTAACAGTCAAACTTAACGGACATCCACTTCAGGGACCAAGTTTGTTACGTTTGGGCCACTATTGGACCAACCTTGTAATTTCTAAGAGTTAGGGACCAAAAGTGAAATCAGGCCCAACCACAGGACCACCCGTGTAATTAAGTCTAGAAATAAATATAAGAAATAGTGATGATGGTGATAATGTTTTTTGATATTTTTAAAACATCTTATTGAAGAAATTTTTATGAGTTTTAAAAAATAAGTGTTTTTCTGATGTGACTAGACATGATTTCTAGTGTTTTTAGAGTCTTCTATTGGTGATGCTCTTATTGATTGTAAGTACCAATGATCTCTTAGCCTAGTGGTTAAGGGGGAGATGAGAGGCTTTGCCTCTTTTGGAGATCCAAGGTTTAAACCTTGGCATGGGTGAATATTACTAACTTGGTGATACTAACAACTAATAACTAACCAGTCGTTCAAAAAAAAAAAATTAGACATGAGAGAGAAGTGATAGGGTAGGTGCCACCTAAGCTTGTTTTTTCATCTACCCATTGGTGATGCTCTTAGTAGGTCGGAGGCCGAAGGAAAGCTTGTCATGGGATTTAGAAAAGCTTCACTTGCATTTCCATCTAAGAAAGATAGGTTTATTTTGTTACAGCCTAGAGGTGAGTGATACTTGCCATAAGTCAAGGTAGAAGTCAACATAGTACGTTTTATATCTATCAAGTTTCAGATAAATTAAGTACATTAAAGAGAAATAACTACAAAGGAAAACGCTAAACTAAGTATCAGATATTTTAAGTACATTAAAAGAAATGACTACAAAGGAAAAGGCCAAAATAAACTTACTCCACATGCCTCAAATGAGGATTAAACCCACTATCTTAAGAGTAAGGGACATACATCTTCGTCATTAGATAATGCTAATGGTTGTTTGTTTTAATCAATTTAAGGAACTTTGAATATTGCATTCCAGAAGTAATCGGGATTCGATTAAAATTAGAGTTTTAGTGAACAAAATTGAAGTAGATCTTGAGTTTTATAATTATCCTATATGTTTAAAGTTGAATGAATGAATAGTGTTAATGGGTATTTTTGATATTTCATGGGGAAAGACACGTGGTAACGTACCGCTTCCCCTATCTTCTTCTTTTCTCAGTAATACACGTGGTCAAAGTCGCTGCCTAGAGATCGTTAAATAGACACGCCGATGACTGTTTGTGACTTATTTCCGGCTCAAATCGGAAGGTGCTGTCAATGTCTAAGGCAAAAATCCAAACCCTAATCGGGTTTCCAGACATCTTCATCTAATAGAGATCAAGAAAAGTATGCGTTTTGATTTGCACTTGAAGCCGTATTGTGAGCGTATTCGTTAGCATCTGTGCTTTTGGTTGCCTGGGAGTGGCTTTTAATTTGCAAAAATGGAATTTATGTCCAAGGTTTGGTTATTTATTACTTTGTTAATACCCTGTGTATTACAAGGGTTAAATAAATAAAAGAGTAAATTATCATTTGCATCCCTGACGTTTTTTCATTTTAACCACTTACGTCCCTATAGTTTCAAAGTCTTGAATCGCCCCCTAACGTTTTATTTTTATCCCCGTTTGAATCCAAATGACTAACTCCGTTAAATTGTCCAGTTAACTTGTGTGAAATGACTAAATTGCCCCTCAATAATTTTTTTAAAAAAAACTTTGTAGGACATCTTCACCCTCGTTAAAGGCAGGAATCTCTTCCTTCAAGACCCCCATCTTCTTCACTCTCCTCACCCTCTCCTCCCTCTTCATTGCCGGAAAACACCACCAACCGCGTCGTCTGCACTTGGCCCGGCGTCGTCTGCGACAACACCACCCACCGCGTCGTCGAGCTCCACTTCCCCGGCATGGGCCTCTCCGGCCAGCTACCGGACAACACCCTCGGCAACCTCACCCAACTCACCACCCTCTGCCTCCGCTTCAACGCTCTCTCCGGTCGACTCCCACGCGACATCTTCACCCTCGTTAACCTCAGGAATCTCTTCCTTCAAGACAATCTTTTCTCCGGCGAGATCCCAGATTCGTTTTCCCAGATGGTCAATCTCGTGAGGGTCAGCTTCGCCAACAACAATTTCTCCGGTGAGGTTCCGAATTCGGTGAATAACTTGACCCGTTTGGATCTGTGCTGGGTCTTCTGTTGATTTTGGTAATTTTGTTCTTTTTGTGTTGTAAGAAGAGAAGCCAAAGGAGAACACAACATCAAAGGATTTGGGGAAAACAGAGCATGTTGAAATTGAAATGCCCAGTGAGAATGCGAAATCGATATCGAATTCGCAGTGGTTGTGAAAAGGTTGAAGGATGTAACAATGGCGGATAAGGAATTCAGGGAGAAAATTGAAGGTGTTGGTGCCATTGATCATGAGAATTTGGTCCCATTAAGAGCTTATTATTGCAATGGGGATGAAAAGCTTCTTGTTTATGATTTCATGCCTATGGGAAGCTTATCTGCTCTGTTACATGGTAAATTATCAGTTTATCACATCAATGTTACGATTATCTGCGACGGTCTCCCATGGCGACATCAAATCATCGAATATACTCTTAACAGGGTCCTACGAAGCCCGAGTCTCTGATTCGGCGGTGCTGGTGATAGGGCTGCGTGGTGCTGGTGGTGATAACTGGGTGGTTGTGGTGGTGGTGATAGGGGGGTATGGTGGTGGTGGTTTGAAGAGATGATGTTGATGGATGGGACCCACAAGGGTTTTATTGTTATTATTTAATTTTAAGGGTAGTTTCGTCATTTTTATAATAATTTTAACAGAAACATTAACGGTGTTAATTATTTGAACTCAAATGGATATAAAAATGAAACGTATAGGCTCAAATGAAGATAACATGAAACGTCAGGGGCCGGATGGCAATTTTGAAACCGCAGGGACGCAAGTGGTTAAAATAAACAAACGTCAGGGATGCAAATGGTAATTTACTCTAATAAAATATTAAATAGCTATTAATAAAAATTAATCACTTATAAAGTTATAAAACGATCTTTGATATAAAATAGGATTGACATTACGTACAACTAATAAAAGGACAATGTCATTTTTTAAACTTTTATTAATTTTTTTCTCATAAAAATGTTGATTTTTAAATAAACCGGTTCAAAATAAACCGTTTTTAAACAAGTGTCATTTTTAATAATTCCTTTAAATTTTGATTTTTTTTGTTTCATAAGAATTTATTTTTTAGAAAACACAAGTTTTAAAATATATTAAGTTTTAGTTTGATATTTTTTTTTAAACATAATTCTTATTTTATAAAAAGTTATTTACTTAAAAGTTGTATTCGTAGAAAGATCTCGTTTTTAATATAATAAAAAATTTGATATTAAAAAAATAAATAATATTATTAGTAGTTAATGTGATATTTATTAGAAGAGAAAATCGGAAAAATAAAATTTAGGTGGCCTAAAATTGTGTCATGTGACTTACAAATTTTTTTTTATTAGCATAGATAGATTTCAAATTATGTTATGATATACTGATATTACGTGTCATCAACTTCTTTCAAGTTAGTTTATGGTTTTCTTTTAACTAAAATAGTTCCTAATGGATTATTCGAGTGTCTTTGAACCTCTCTCGCTACCCATTTCGACTTCTTATGTCAAGCTAAAGGTTTTAACTTTTCTCTTGCTTGACTTGATATATTAGATCATGTTTCTATCAACTGTCAACTAAATTTCATCATGTGTGTTTGAAATTTAATTCTGTATCTACATTTTACGTTGAGATTTGTTTGTTTACAGTTTAATAGCAAGAGGGAAACTTGATTTGGTGATTATTCGAATGGGTTTCAAGTAATGTGAATAAAATAAATTTCTTCACGCTAAATAATTCGTCGATTTAACTTTCTAAAGCGAACTAAAGAAATTGAGCAAATCACATTCAACATCAGACTTCCCGTGACAAAGCATACTCTCTTGATCTTATCAACAAAACATTTCAATGTAGAGGATCTTGGAATAAATTCAATGCCAAAGAGTTGACGAAAATTGATGTTTTTTAGGTGAGGCAACAAACAAGTTTCAAGTGTATGATATGGTGGTATATGAGTTGGTTTTTGAGCTAGAGATTTAATCAAAGTAATCTATGTTATACTATATAATGCAGGAAGGATGGGTAGGTTGGTCATTTTCCACATCTTGTAAGACGCGCCCTTTCACTTCGTCCCTCCACCCTCAATTTACTCCGGCCAGTCGTAACCGATGACGGTTGACAATCCGGCGGTGACCGTTTCCATTCCGTCGGTTATTCATTGCCAACTATCTGTTCGTATTCGGCTTCTTTCAGCAAAGCCCCGATTCAAATCCCTTCCCCGATTGTATTAAGATTCGGTTTTTGTTGATGGGGTTTTTAGATCTTGAACTAAATTAGTCTTTCTGATCTCTTGAATGATTGATCGCGTACGTTGATCTCGCGGCCTTCGTATTGGAGGTGTTGGGCGGAGGTTGAATCGGAGACGAATGGCGTCGGTTGGGGAGGGTGGTTAAAAATATATTAAGTGGAGCAAGGGAATCAAAAAAGTAAGTGAAGAAGGTGTTTTAGTAAGGTAACTTATGATAAATTTCTCCCTGGATACTTAAATATTATTGTTTCATCTAATTATTGGTTCATTTAAGTTATTTTCTCTAAAGATGGATCAAGCAGATGAAGTATTTCATCTAAATATTGACTCATTTAAGCTATTTTCTCTGAAGATGGATCAAGCAGATAAAGGATTTCATCTAAATATTGGCTCATTTAAGTTATTTTCTCCAGATTGTGAATTTTTATATGATTATTTTCATGTTTATTTTGTTTATTCTATTATGTCTGTGCCCTAAGATCTATGACCACACAAATTGTTAGTCAATTTTGTTCTTGAAAAACTGTCAGGAGGTTGACTTGCATCCAAAAATTCATGAAGATTACCATCTATGTGTATTTGTGTAATGTTAATGAAGACTCTTTTTAGCTTTAGCAATATTTTTGTATGGTGGATGCTTTGAGACTTAATATGTAGTTTCTACACTTAATATGTAGTTTCTACACAAGGCTTTGTTTGGTTTTTTTAACTGACATGGTTAATAAAAACATGAGGACCAGAATGTTAATGGTGGGATTAATTGTTATTTAACCTCTCAAAAATATATATGTTTGTCTTTCTTGTGTAATTTGATTATATGTATGTACTTTCAATGACTGCAGAACAAGTTCAAGTGTTAAGTTGTCATTCTTGGTTAGTGGTGCAGATGATGCAAACTATTCTCTTAAAGAGTATATTTTCTTGACTTTGCCTTTATTTAGTCATGCAAGCAAGTTAGTTTTACGATTATTGCTATTAGGGCCATTACTATATATGTTATTATTTTAATATGCCTTGATTTATCTTGACCCAAAATAAGTTGTAACATAATGATGTGACATCAAATGGTAAAGCTCACATAAAGGTATTTAGAAGATGCGTGTGGTTTTGTTGAGACATTTTATAAGAGTTTAAGTCTGCTTTTGTTCAATAAAAACATTTTATGCTTTTTACAAAGGTTTTAATCCTTAATTGTTTTGATCTTGAATTTCCCATGGATGTAAGGTAGATTGAGACTTTAATACTTACCAGGCTAACTTCTGAAGGTGCTTGGGTTTTTTGGCCGCATCAAGAATTCAGGTAATTAGTTTACACTCATTTCATTATGCATATCGTTTTTACATGATTGTGATTTTTCATGGTCTCAAAGTTTTGTAATTGTAGTGTAAAATCATAAATTAAGGTCAATTGTGGCCAAAAGACTTACAATTAAGTTGTAATTTTCACCCTCCTCCCTAACTTTGATGGCTTTGCTATGGATTATATGTTTATATGGAAATCTGTACAACCCATGATGTTTTTAAGTTCTTAGTTAAAATTTTGTGTGTGTATGCACCTCACTGATCCTGTTGCAACAAGAAAATAAGCCACTTTTGTCATGTTTATATTTACTTATTTCTCACATGTAAGATTTTTATGACATGTTTCTTATGTTTCAGATTCTCACTCAATTAGTTTATGGATACTTTTTTGACATAATTTTGTTTCTTTTATGAGATTGTGCTAGATATAGATTATGTTCTTTGTTTATACATGGTCTTTGGCTGTCTTGTTTTTCATCGCAACCATCTTAATCATTAATTTACTGTTTTTTTGTTGTTATGTTTTAGGAATTGAGATTCTTTCTAGGGGAATTTTGAGGTTACAAGTTTCAACAACTGAGGTTAACATATATCCATGTCTTCTAAGTAAAGCATAAGATATACACTTTTTATTTCTGCTAATTATGAAGAGACATCATTATGATAATATGTTATCATTAAATAGTTCTTCTAATTACATATGTATGTGCAGTGATATGTAGTTGTTAGTCTGTTTTATTTGTAGAATCATAAGTGGCCTTTTTACTAATCCAGCAGTAATATATACACCCTTAGAGAAAGGATTTTGATATTTCTCTTAACCATCATTGTTGTTTACATGATTTCATTTGTCACACTTAACTATGATCTTCCATTTCTTTTTATAAATTTCTGTTTCAGTTTTATGCTTTATCATCAAATGATCCAAAAGATTAGTCTTTCATTAGAGAGGGGCAAATCGACTCATATTACGTATCATGTACATTGAGCCATGGATTTAAACAGATGATAAACGGACATCAAGAACAATAATGATTCAAGTACCCATTATTTTTTTTTAGTTTGGCTTTGGTTATGATTAGTGTTAATTAGAGGCAACAATTCATTAGGTTTGTGTTTTGTTTCACAAAAATATTAGTTGAAAAAGAAAATAGGCCAAACAGTTTTTATATATCTTTTATAGTGTCAAAGCTGGGATGCAATTCATGCAAAGTTATGAAATGTAACTATTAGGTTAGCTACTAATAAAAATGCTAATAAAATATGTGAAATATGCAGACGAGTCAGTTTGATTACAAATGAAATATTTATATAAAGTTACAAGCGTGGACTATTCATTATGATATGCTATAAAACAGAGGAGTCAGTGAATTTTCCATAATGAATATTGTTTTTTACATGCTTGTGTATTTTAATTGCCTCAATTTTAGATTTATAGTGTAAAATCATAAATCAAATTCATCTGTGCTCAAAAGAATTACAATGAGGTTGTAATATCTATCCCTCCTTTTTGATTTTTTGTGGCTTTACAACTAATCATATGTTGATGATGTTAGAAAACTATACAATACAACTAATCATATGTTGACAATGTTAGAAAACTATACAACCCTTGATGTTTTTGAAGTTCTTAATCCAAATTTGCTTTGCGTATATGCACCTTAGCATTCCAATTCTAGAGCTTAAACTTTTCAACTGGTATACGAATATATCTTGAATTCTACCTATTGCAACAAGAAAAGAAGACACTTTTATGATGTTTATATTTCCTTGTATCTTACATGTAAGATTTTTGTGACCCGTTACTTATGTTTTAGAACCTCAAGTAGTTTATGGATACCTTATGACAAATAGTTTTGTGTCGTTTATGAGATTGTGCTAGATATAGATTTGTCTTTGTTTATACATAGTCTTCAACTATTTTGTTTTTCATCACAACCCTTAATCATTTACTAACTGAACGTTTGTCATTATGTTTCGGGAGTTGAGATTCTTTCTAGGGAATTTTGAGGTTACAAGTTACAGAGGTTAACAAAATATCCTTATGTTTTCTTAGTAAAGCATAAGATATACAATCTTTATTCTGCTAATTATGTAGAGATATCATTATGATAATATGTTATCATTAAATTTTATACCAGATATTTTGGTTTTGTGATTCCATTGGTGAGGCAACTACACGTAAAAGGAGTTACGAAACAATACTTCACGAATTTATTACGAAACAATACTTCACGAATTTAAAACACAAAAGGGGCATGTGCTTAATTTTGAATTTTCACACAAATATATCTCGAATTTTAAGGAACTGAATAGATTTGGGTACACTTAGGTCCAAGACATAGTTTCATTTCTTTTAGGTTGATATAGAATGTTAATCTTTAAGTAACCGTCAGCACTTTGAGGTGTTTATAAGTCGTACACAGCTAGAAATAGTGTTGCATATTACTTATATTTTATTTCCTTCAATCTTATGCATGATTGGAGAGTTACTTTTGATGGAAACATTATTAAGTAATTTAATCTATTATATTGTAACATCCAACCAAACAACACCTTAGGGGTAAAGATGATTACTCATTTTGACCTGCTAAATTAGAATAAAACTTTGTTATACTACATAAGAGAGATATATATATATATATAATATATATATATATATATATATATATAAATATATATAGTGGGAGATTCTATTAAAAATAAATTTTGCCAAAAAGGATAAGAAATGATCTTAGCCTTCTATTTCTTAATCAATGTCTAAGATGATAATGTTATAAATAAAAAGATGGAAGGGTATTTTCGGTATGTAACCATTTTTGTTGACTTTTTTGAGTTTCCCCCAATTTTTTTAAACGTTTATAACTTATTCATGGTAGATTATTTTTTAAAAAAAATTACACCATAAAATCAAGCTTTTTTTCTCTTTAAATTAAGTATAGTATTGCTATATTTTTTTATAAAAAAAACAAATTAGGTGAAATTGTGCTGCATTTTAACGTTTTTGTGCTATATTTTATAAAACAGTGCTGTATTTCATAAAACAGCACAAAGTTGTGCTGGATTTCATAAAACAGCACAAAGTTGTGCAGGATTTCATAAAACAGCACAAAGTTGTGCATGATTTCATAAAACAGCACAAAGTTATGTTGGATTTCATAAAACAGCACAAAATTGTGCTGGATTTCATAAAACAGCATAAAGTTGTGCTGGATTTCATAAAACAGCACAAAGTTGTGCTGGATTTCATAAAACAGCATAAAGTTGTGCTGGATTTCATAAAACAGCACAAAGTTGTGCTGGATTTCATAAAACAGCACAAAATTGTGCTGGAATTTATATTTCATAAAACAACACAAAATTATGCTGGATTTCATAAAACAACACAAAATTATGCTGTATTTCATAAAGCAACATAAAATTATGATGTATTTCATCAAAACATCACAAAATTGTGCTGTATTTATCAAAACATCACAGTTTTGTGTTGTTTGCGTCAAACAACACAGTTTTGTGTTATTTTGTCAGTAGCACAATTTTATGCGGTTTTACGTAACATGTTCTATGTTGTTTTAAGGTCTAATGTGTTTTTTATGTGGTGTATTATGTCAAAATATCAAACAAAATTGAAATAACACTTTTTTTGCTATTTTAATGCTCAATATTTGCGTTAATATAACACCTTTCGTGTTGTTTGGCGTTAGAACAACAATCTATATATTGTTTTGTGCTTAAACAATTAACGTGACAACTAAGTGTGATAAAACAAATGACATTTGAGTATCATTGATCATTGATATCATCCTCCGTCATTATTCATTATCTCTAATCACCGATTAGTTGTTGTATGTAATTATAAAGTTTAAGACAACGAGTGACATTTAGGCTTTGATTGTATTTTGATGTTAATTTTTCATGTGGGTGAAAAAAGTGTGTAAAAGAAATGTGCTATATTTTTAAAAGGAGAAAGGGAATTAGATTAAATGGTTAATAGACCAAAATACCCTTTAATCCTATTTTCTAGTTTTGCCACGTGTCACCACCTCATTTCTTCTTAGCCTTCTTAGGCAAAATATATTTTTTAATAGAACCTCCCCCTATATATATAAATATATATATATATATAAAAGATTCTTACATATTTGAGTGACTTTCTTGAAGGTAACATCGATAATTTAATATTATTTTTCAACTAGAGCGGACCGGCCGGTAGAATCTTCTGGACTAGGAACTAATTGTATGTTTATATCTATTTGGATTCTTTTAATTGAATCAAAAGTTATTAGTCGAACCGTTGAACTGGATGAAACGGACTAGGTAAACCGGACTGGGTGTTATATTTTTTGATTAATTTAGTATTCCATGATTTATATTTTAATTGTTTAAGCTCTTTTATTTATTGTTAAAATTATGAGTTAACATCAAAATATATACAATAACAACATACCCAGTATATCCAATTAGAAGTAAGGTGTGGGAGGGATTGGATGGTGGCAAATCTTACATCTATCTTTTAGGATAGAGAGACCGTTTCTAATGATATCCCCAGCTCAATATGAAAAATCAAAAGATTACAGACACATTTCGTATATTTTAAATAATAGTTTAGCAAAACACAACGACATATAAACCCACATACATATCTCAGGCAATGAACAAAGGCAGACAAAATTTAAAATAAAAAGCACACATTAAATAACAACACTCCTAAATACTCTGTTTATGATTGTCCTAAAAATCTCATATTCTTAATCTTGTATTACCACTTCACATGACAGGATCTCAGCCTCTCTCGTTGATCAATTAGATTATGTTTGCAGCGGATTTAGCTCATTAATTAGCAATTAAAGCAAGAACATAAAAGATATTTCAAATTAAGCATGAACATAGAGAGAAGAGTTTCTGCAAAACAATAAATGTTCTATTGGTTCGCACGTTTCGGCCATTAAACTGTATGGTTACCCATCCTTTTTATAGGCGGCAAAAGGATGGGCATGATGTCCTTTTTCTGACATCACTGAATATTCAAATTACAACTGACAAAACATAAAACTACTGAAGATGTCAACAGCTGACATCTTCTTACAAAAGTTCCTAAGTGCTGACAAAAGTAAACTACTGAAATCCTACAACGACTGAAGAACAAACTCTTCAGTCGTTTATAACTACTGATACTATAACAACTGAAGAACATGATCTTCAGTTGTTGTACAACTACTGAAAGTAAATAAACTACTGAAAAGGAAAAACCACCACAACAACTGAAGAAGACTTCTTCAGTTGTTGTGACAAACTCTGAGTCTTCAGTACTTGGTCTTCAGACTTGGCTTCAGATGATATAACAACTGATGACTTCAGTAGATATCATCAGTTGTTGTCTTCAGTCTTTGTCTTCAGACTTTGTGCTTCAGTAGAAGGTCTTCAGTTCTTTAGTTCTTCAGCTTTTGATTCTTCAGTACTTGTCTTCAGTACTTGAAGTCTTCAGTACTTGTAAGATCAGAACTTCAGACTTCAGTGCTTGGTCTTCAGTACTTTGGAGTCTTCAGCTGATTTCTTCATTTCTTTGATCTTCACACTTTGTTCTTCAGACTTTGTCATAACAGCAGAAGGCTGGAGCTAAGATGCTCTCGAGTTTGACATTCAAGCAAGAGAACACAATAGCTGATGAGAGTCTTCAGATGTTCTCGAGTCTGACATTCAAGCAAGAGAACATTGTGACTGATGGGAGTCTTCAGCAGTTGTAGTAGTGGCATGTGGGACTTAGGTTTTCCTGATCTTGGCTCATTGGTTCTTTTGGTCCAACAAACTCCCCCTGAACCAATGCAGCCAAAACCTCTAATTATTGGATGTCCCACTTATTGGTGGCATAAAGATTGGTCTATTTCCTCCTAGATCAGATTAGGAGTTGACCCAGATTAGCACTGGCCGGAGAGGTAGTCTCAAGTGTTTGTTTGGCTAAGTATGGATGGGAGCTCTGTCTTGGGGAATTGGACACAGAGCTGTTACCCCATCCATGAGATCTACCTCCCATGTACAAGTCGGTAGGATTCTCGGTGTAGGCCTGAAGAAAGATCATTTGTTCTTCTTTGGACATGTCTTCAGGCTCACCTTCGAACAATCCCTCCCGACCGTACAGCTCTGAGATGTACTTGGCCTGTCTACCATTTTTGAGCTCAACTGTTGTGATTTGCCTGTATGCAAATTCATCAGGGTGTTTACCCTCCAACAGCAGGTTGAGCTCATCCCTATGGAAATTCTCAAGCTTCTTATAGACCAGACCCTTCCTAACCACCCTATTATCTAGCATTGAAAAGGGTGATTGGCCGGCTCTATAAGCTTTCTCGAATTCCTCTACTATTTCCCAGGGTGGTATTACAAGAGCCACAGAGATCTCTTCATCTACAATTCTCTTTAATTGGCTCTTGTACCTCATAGGCATGTCCTTCTTGACTATCCTGTGAGCCACCCTTGGTCAGGCCAAGTTCTCACCTTATCCTTTTCATATTGAAAAGTTTGTTTCAAGGTGAATAATCTCAGAGCCTCTTCTTCTGCATGTTTATTATAGAGGTCGAAGCAGCATAACATTTGTCAATGCTTTTCAGCATTTCCTCATCATGTTTTTTTTGCTGCTCCTCCTCTTCTAACTTAACCCTCACAGTGTCCTGCTGTGAGGTGGGAGTGATGGTTTGTGGTTTAGCTTTGGGTAGAGGTATAACTGCTGAAAGTGGCAGACTATCCTCCTCATCCTCCTAATCTTCTTCTTCTTGCAGCCTCAACACCCTTCTCTTCTTCACCAAGGGTGGATCATTGGCTGCGGGTTTTGATGGTGAAGGGTTGGTTTTGTGGGTTGTGGTTTGGTTGTTGGTGTGGGAATGTTGGCAGGCACTGCTAGTAGCCTAGAGATAAGTGCTGGTTTGGTTAGCTTTACTAGCAGTGTCCTGTTCCCAGCACCGGCTTCAGATAGGGCCTCAGCAACCAGTCCTTTGGTAAAATCACCAGCCGAACAGATCTTGGTGGTTATTGCCAAGAGTCTGTCCCTGGTCCATGCCTTAACATCAAGGACTGGTCTGCCCAGATACTTCGAAGTGAACCTACTCATAGCCTCAAGTTTTTGTCTTTCTTCTTGGCTATGAGTAGTCCATCGGTATTCAATTTCTCTCCTCTCCATATTTCTGATCTCTTGATCTAGCAAAGCAGTGTCCTTGTCAAAGCCTTGCCTGAACAGCTGTTCAATGACTTTGTTCATTGAACGGTTGTGCTCAGCATCAGCCTCCTTGACAAGGGCTGCTAGATCAGGATCAGCCACCTTCTTTCCCTCTCCCTTATTCTTATCAGTGAAACTGAAATCCTTTTGGATTTCAGCCACTCCTATCTGCTCTACCTCCCTCACTTTCCTCTTCCCCTTCTCCCTCACCCTACTGGTCTCCTCAGCCATCTTCCCTCTACCACCACCTCTTTCTCTGCCTCTTTCTCCTCCTCACCCCTCTTCCTCTTGTCTTGCACTGATGTCTCCCCCTTTTTGGGTGCATTGGTTGGGGTTTGACTATCAGCAAGAGCCTTAGTGATGGCAACCTCCACCATGGGTTGGATATATGTGGGAAGCCTCTCATCAAGGGTTTGAATAACTATATCTTTAAGCATGGGTGTGATGAGAGGTAGGATTTCTGGAGGATAGCATCCAGCTGCTCAGGGGGGTTCTGTCCCTGAGAGCTAGTGCCAGAAGCAGAGGCTGGTGGCTGAGTTTGTGGAAGTGGCTCAGTGTATGTGAGACCTTCAGGTGAAGGTGCCATCTGTGGGGTAGTGGTGGCAGATAGACTTCTATCCTGAGTCATCTGAGCAAGCAGCTCTTTGAGTCTGCTTATCTCATCCTCAAGGATAGTGTTTTGAGCAACTACATCAAAGAAGAAGCTCAGGTCCTTTTTCTGACATCACTGAATATTCAAATTACAACTGACAAAACATAAAACTACTGAAGATGTCAACAGCTGACATCTTCTTACAAAAGTTCCTAAGTGCTGACAAAAGTAAACTACTGAAATCCTACAACGACTGAAGAACAAACTCTTCAGTCGTTTATAACTACTGATACTATAACAACTGAAGAACATGATCTTCAGTTGTTGTACAACTACTGAAAGTAAATAAACTACTGAAAAGGAAAAACCACCACAACAACTGAAGAAGACTTCTTCAGTTGTTGTGACAAACTCTGAGTCTTCAGTACTTGGTCTTCAGACTTGGCTTCAGATGATATAACAACTGATGACTTCAGTAGATATCATCAGTGTTGTCTTCAGTCTTTGTCTTCAGACTTTGTGCTTCAGTAGAAGGTCTTCAGTTCTTTAGTTCTTCAGCTTTTGATTCTTCAGTACTTGTCTTCAGTACTTGAAGTCTTCAGTACTTGTAAGATCAGAACTTCAGACTTCAGTGCTTGGTCTTCAGTACTTTGGAGTCTTCAACTGATGTTCTTCAGTTCTTTGATCTTCACACTTTGTTCTTCAGACTTTGTCATAACAGCAGAAGGCTGGAGCTAAGATGCTCTCGAGTTTGACATTCAAGCAAGAGAACACAATAGCTGATGAGAGTCTTCAGATGTTCTCGAGTCTGACATTCAGCAAGAGAACATTGTGACTGATGGGAGTCTTCAGCAGTTGTAGTAGTGGCATGTGGGACTTAGAGGTTTTCCTGATCTTGGCTCATTGGTTCTTTTGGTCCAACAAACTCCCCCTGAACCAATGCAGCCAAAACCTCTAATTATTGGATGTCCCACTTATTGGTGGCATAAAGATTGGTCTATTTCCTCCTAGATCAGATTAGGAGTTGACCCAGATTAGCACTGGCCGGAGAGGTAGTCTCAAGTGTTTGTTTGGCTAAGTATGGATGGGAGCTCTGTCTTGGGGAATTGGACACAGAGCTGTTACCCCATCCATGAGATCTACCTCCCATGTACAAGTCGGTAGGATTCTCGGGTGTAGGCCTGAAGAAAGATCATTTGTTCTTCTTTGGACATGTCTTCAGGCTCACCTTCGAACAATCCCTCCCGACCGTACAGCTCTGAGATGTACTTGGCCTGTCTACCATTTTTGAGCTCAACTGTTGTGATTTGCCTGTATGCAAATTCATCAGGGTGTTTACCCTCCAACAGCAGGTTGAGCTCATCCCTATGGAAATTCTCAAGCTTCTTATAGACCAGACCCTTCCTAACCACCCTATTATCTAGCATTGAAAAGGGTGATTGGCCGGCTCTATAAGCTTTCTCGAATTCCTCTACTATTTCCCAGGGTGGTATTACAAGAGCCACAGAGATCTCTTCATCTACAATTCTCTTTAATTGGCTCTTGTACCTCATAGGCATGTCCTTCTTGACTATCCTGTGAGCCACCCTTGGGTCAGGCCAAGTTCTCACCTTATCCTTTTCATATTGAAAAGTTTGTTTCAAGGTGAATAATCTCAGAGCCTCTTTCTGCATGTTTATTATAGAGGTCGAAGCAGCATAACATTTGTCAATGCTTTTCAGCATTTCCTCATCATGTTTCTTTTGCTGCTCCTCCTCTTCTAACTTAACCTCACAGTGTCCTGCTGTGAGGTGGGAGTGATGGTTTGTGGTTTAGCTTTGGGTAGAGGTATAACTGCTGAAAGTGGCAGACTATCCTCCTCATCCTCCTAATCTTCTTCTTCTTGCAGCCTCAACACCCTTCTCTTCTTCACCAAGGGTGGATCATTGGCTGCGGGTTTTGATGGTGAAGGGGTTGGTTTTGTGGTTGTGGTTTGGTTTTGGTGTGGGAATGTTGGCAGGCACTGCTAGTAGCCTAGAGATAAGTGCTGGTTTGGTTAGCTTTACTAGCAGTGTCCTGTTCCCAGCACCGGCTTCAGATAGGGCCTCAGCAACCAGTCCTTTGGTAAAATCACCAGCCGAACAGATCTTGGTGGTTATTGCCAAGAGTCTGTCCCTGGTCCATGCCTTAACATCAAGGACTGGTCTGCCCAGATACTTCGAAGTGAACCTACTCATAGCCTCAAGTTTTTGTCTTTCTTCTTGGCTATGAGTAGTCCATCGGTATTCAATTTCTCTCCTCTCCATATTTCTGATCTCTTGATCTAGCAAAGCAGTGTCCTTGTCAAAGCCTTGCCTGAACAGCTGTTCAATGACTTTGTTCATTGAACGGTTGTGCTCAGCATCAGCCTCCTTGACAAGGGCTGCTAGATCAGGATCAGCCACCTTCTTTCCCTCTCCCTTATTCTTATCAGTGAAACTGAAATCCTTTTGGATTTTAGCCACTCCTATCTGCTCTACCTCCTTCACTTTCCTCTTCCCCTTCTCCCTCACCCTACTGGTCTCCTCAGCCATCTTCCTCTCTACCACCACCTCTTTCTCTGCCTCTTTCTCCTCCTCACCCCTCTCCTCTTGTCTTGCACTGATGTCCTCCCCCTTTTTGGGTGCATTGGTTGGGGTTTGACTATCAGCAAGAGCCTTAGTGATGGCAACCTCCACCATGGGTTGGATATATGTGGGAAGCCTCTCATCAAGGGTTTGAATAACTATATCTTTAAGCATGGGTGTGATGAGAGGTAGGGATTTCTGGAGGATAGCATCCAGCTGCTCAGGGGGGTTCTGTCCCTGAGAGCTAGTGCCAGAAGCAGAGGCTGGTGGCTGAGTTTGTGGAAGTGGCTCAGTGTATGTGAGACCTTCAGGTGAAGGTGCCATCTGTGGGTAGTGGTGGCAGATAGACTTCTATCCTGAGTCATCTGAGCAAGCAGCTCTTTGAGTCTGCTTATCTCATCCTCAAGGATAGTGTTTTGAGCAACTACATCAAAGAAGAAGCTCAGGTCATCATCAGCATGAGCTGAATCACCTGACCTCCTGACATTGTCAGGATGAACATGTCCTGAGTGTGGCTCAGTAATGACATGTGCCCCTTGTTCATGGTACTGGGGACTTCTGGCCTCAGGATTGGATCCATCATCGGCCATTGCCTCTGGTGAGGTCTTAGAGATGTTACCAGCTTCACCCTGCTCAGATGTTGATGCAGGGGAAGTGGCAGCCTCACCAGATTGTTCTCTCTCCCTAGCCACACTGGGAGAGTGAACTGATTCTCTGTGCTGTGGACTCTGATCAGCACTTGTGCCCACCCCCTCTTCGGTTGGAGTCTCCCCAGTGGTAATAGGTTTCTGGGGAGAGGGTGGAGTGCTCAGATCAGTCAGCACTTTGGCTATACCAATGTTGGGCTTAGTGGGGCGTTTCCTCTGTATGTGGGCTAGAAGCAGTATGCACATGGGGAGGACTGTGCTCTTCAATGGCAGCCTCCTCAAGTGAGGAAGACCCCAGTAATGTGGTTGCCCCAAAATTGGTTGCATCAGGCTCCTGTTGAAGGAAGCCTGTGCGGTTGTGGTGGGTGGAGTCGTGGTACCTGCTGGGAGAATCGAACCAGCAGGCACATCCTGCCTTTGTGTGGCAGGGGCATCCTCAGGGGACTCATCTCCCTGAGTAGCCTTTGTGGGCTTCTTTTTGGCTTTTGGCTTGGGGACTTTGGATTTGGAGGTGGATGCTGTGGGTTCCAGCTGCGTGGGTTTTCGCAGCCGGCCAGCCTGTTTGAGTGTTTGGTCGTGTTGTGCCTGGAGTATACCTCGGCTTGAACAGCCATGGCAGGGACCCCAGTGCCACTAGTCCCTCAGCCTGAAGCTGGTATTCGATCATGGCCATTATGAACCGTGGATATAAGTTCCAACGGTTAGAAAAAGGTTTTGTGGCCATGTCCTTGAGTTCCAAAATAAAATATCAGTAAAATTTAGTGGTTGTTTCTCAAGGATAGAATACAATACCTGTTGCCACCTTGTTGACATCTGGTCCCACGAAGAGGTTTTGGGAGCCAGACAAACATTCACCATGTGGAAGATCAATCGTTGAGGGTCAGGGAAGTGTTTCTTCAACAAGGTAGAGGCTAATAGGGTACCCTGGTAGTCGTTGGATGTGAATGAGAGATCCAGGGTACCTTTGGGGTAGGAGGTTGGGTAGTGGTATCTTCCAGCTTTAGGGTTGTGGCGTATAATAGCTGGAGTGATAACCACGGGCTTGCCGTTGACGGAGGACCGGAGAGAGACCTCGCCATCATGCTCTCCGGTTTGGACTGTCACATTTGTCCAAAACTCCGTCAAGGAGTCGGTGTATATGGTGGGGTTGATGAGGAATGCCGTTTGGTATGGAGAATCTGCATCAGGTCGACGGCATTGTGAAACTTGGGCCATAATGGCGATTTGGTGAGGTGGGCGACACAGTTGTGTCGAGGTTTCAGTTGCATGTTCGCCATTAATGGTGTATGGGAATTTCAGAGGTTTGTAAGGATTAGGTCAAGTGAGAAGTAAATGCTCTGAATGTGGGGTATTTATAGGGTAGGGCAAAGGCTGAAAGAAAACTACTGAAGGTTTTGGTGTAGTTTCAGTTGTTGTAACAACTGATGACGTGGTTTTAACCTTCAGTGGTTGTAACATCTGAGGACTTGGTGTTAGCCTTCAGTAGTTGAAACTACTGAGACCTTGGTTTTGTCCTTCAGATGTTGTGAACGTCTGAAGAGTTACTGTCAGTCTTCAGTAGTTATAAACTACTGATGACCTAGTATTCTTCTTCAGACGTTGTAACAACTGAAGACTTGGTTTAGCCTTCAGTAGTTGTGAACTACTGAGATCAGTAGTTGTGAACTACTGAAGACATGGTATTGCTTCAGTTGTAAACAACTGAGGACTTGGTGTTAGCCTTCAGTAGTTGTGAACTACTGATGTCAGTAGTTGTGAACTACTGAAGACATGGTTTTGTCCTTCAGTTGTTTGTGTATGAAACATCAGCTGTCGTTATCAGCTGATGAGAAATTACTCATCAGCTGTTTCCGTCAAATCAGTTGTTTCATACTAGCCTCCACATTTACTCATCAGCTCTTTGGCTGACTTTCAGATGTTTCATTGACCCTTCAGCTCTTGGGAATATGCCTTCAGCTCTTGGGATCAGATGTTCACAAGTGCTGATGAAATTCTTCAGAGCTGGTGAACAAATTTTGTCTTCAGTATTTGTGTAAGATTACACATCAGTACTTGTGAGCAAAATTTGTTCTTCAGTACTTATTTATTGAAAATCATACATCAGTAGTTGTAATCCACTTCACTACATCAGTTGTTTTTCAATAAATAATGTACATCAGTACTTTGAGTCAGTTTAGTCTTCAGTAGTTGTGAAAGAGCTGAAGACTAAATACTCATCAGTACTTATATTTGACCTTTGCTCTTCAGTAGTTGTGAACTAAGAGTACCAGCATAGGTCAAATCATTCAAGCTGCAGCATACCAAGCCTTAGTACCAAATTTTGGAATGTGGCACTATCTAAAGGCTTAGTAAAAATGTCTGCAAGCTCATCAGCACTAGGCACAAACTTAGGATCAATCAGACCTTTCTCATAGCAATCCCTGATAAAATGATGTCTGATCTCAATATGCTTGGTCCTAGAGTGCTGGACTGGATTCTTAACAATACAAAGAGCTGAAGCACTATCCATTAATAATGGAGTCTTAGTCTCAGTAATGCCATAATCCAGAAGTTGGTTCTGAAGCCAGAGTATTTGAGAGGTACAACTTGCAGCAGCAATATACTCAGCTTCAGCAGTGGATGTAGCAATTGATGTTTGTTTCTTACTCTGCCAAGAAACTAAACAATTGCCTAGGAATTGGCAACCACCAGAAGTGGATTTTCTGGTGACTTTGCATCCTGCATAGTCACTATCAGAGAAAGCAACTAATTTGCATGAATGCCCAGCTGAATACCAAAGTCCTAGTGATTGGGTACCTTGCAGATATCTAAAGATCCTTTTGACTGCAATCAAATGGGATTCTTTAGGTGCAGCCTGAAATCTAGCACAAGCACATGTTGAAAACATGATGTCTGGTCTAGAAGCTGTAAGGTACATCAAGGACCCAATCATACATCTGTAAAGGGTTTCATCAACCGCTTTACCTTTCTGATCAACATCTAGTTGTGTGATGCTGCTCATGGGAGTAGAACAGGGCTTACAGGATTGTAAATCAAACTTATTCAGCAACTCTTTGGTATACTTGGACTGATGGATGAAGATTCCATCATCCAGTTGTTTGATTTGCAAGCCCAGAAAGTACTGTAATTCTCCCATAGCACTCATTTCAAATCTCAGCTTCATAAGCTTTGTAAATTCATCACACAACTTTGGATCAGAGGATGCAAAGATGATATCATCAACATAAATCTGAACAAGGAGCTTATGTTGTCCCACAGTCTTGATGAATAAGGTTTTATCAATGGTGCCTCTAGTGAACTTGTTCTCTAGAAGAAAGGTTGAGAGTGTCTCATACCAGGCTCTAGGTGCTTGCTTCAGCCCATAAAGAGCCTTATCAAGCTTGTACACCCAATCAGGATGTTTATTGTCCTCAAGCCTGGTGGTTGACACACATAAACCTCTTCTTTGATTTTTCCATATAGGAAGGCACTTTTGACATCCATTTGATAAACCTTGAGACTGTGAAAGGCAGCATAAGCTAAGAACAGTCTAATTGCTTCTAGTCTGGCCACAGGTGCAAAGGTCTCATCATAATCGATTCCTTCCTCCTGTGCAAACCCTTGAACAACCAGTCTGGCCTTGTTCTTGACAATTTGGCCCTTCTCATCTGTTTTGTTCCTGAATACCCACTTGGTGCCTATAGCACACTTACCTTTGGGTAATGGAACAAGCTCCCACACTTGCTGTTTCTTGAATTGAAGTAGCTCAAGCTGCATAGCTTCCACCCATCCATTGTCTCTTAAAGCAATATGATAGTTCTTTGGTTCTTGCTGACTGATGAAGAGAGCATAGAAGCAGAAGTTGGACAATTGATTCCTGGTTGAAACTCCAGCATGAATATCACCAATGATTTGTGAAGTGGGGTGATTCTTGAGCTCTTGATAAACTATGATATCTGTGCAAGTGTTTGTAGACCCATCAGCAGCAACAGATGGTGATGGAGATTCCTGAAACCATGTAGAGGATGGCAGCTCAAATGAAGTAGAGCAAGCAGAAATCTCATCAGCATTTGTAGTGGATGGAGCTGCTGAGGCTACAGGAGCATCAGGTTCAGTGGAATTAGGCAGGTTGTCACTGAACTTGAAGAGTGAGTACTGATTTCATCATCTTCAGTACCACCAGGTGGAGATCTGTTGACAGGTTCAACAGATGGAGGTTGATAAGGAACATATTGCAGTATGTCCAGATCAAACAGCTCCACAGGGTTTTGTGGAATCTTGTCCTTTGGAGATTCATTGAACTTAACATGCAAAGTTTCTTCAACCCTTTGGTTCTACAGTTGAAGACTCTGTATGCTTTGCAAGTTGATGAATAACCAACAAAGTACCCTGCATCCACCTTACTAGCAAACTTATGGAGTGGGTTGCTAGTGTTGAGAATGAAACAGGACACCCAAAGGCTCTAAGAATGAAATAAGAGGGGCCAAATGATGAAGAACTTCATAGGAGTCTTCATCAACCTCTTATTTACTAAGGCTCTATTCTGTACATAGCAAGCTGTATTGACAGCTTCAGCCCAAAAGTCAGTGGCAGCCCTGAGTCACCAACATTGACCTTGCTGCTTCAATAGGGTCCTGTTCTTTCTCTCCACCACTCCATTCTGTTCAGGAGTTTCTTGGAATGCTGAACTGCCTTCTAATTCCCTTGGACAGGTAGAAGTCATCAAGTGTGTGGTTTCTAAATTCTGTTCCATTGTCACTCCTCACACACTTGACCTGTAGGGAATACTGCTTTTCTACTTGTAACACAAAGTTCATTATTGTCTTTGCTGCTTCATCCTTGGAGTGCAAGAAGAAAGTCCATACAAACCTGGAGTAATCATCCATAATTACCAGGCAGTATTTCTTCTTTGCCATGCTCATTACTCTGACAGGACCAAAGAGATCCATGTGCAGAAGTTGTAAGCAGGCAGTGGACTTAGGTTCTTCTATTGAAGGGAATGAAACTTTGTTTGTTTTCCTTTCAAGCAAGCAGTGCAGTCATCTTCACACTTGAACTCCTTCAGAGGCAATCCTCTTACTAAACCATGGCTTATAAGCTGATTCATGTTCTTGAAATTAACATGACCTAGCCTTCTATGCCAAGTGTAGACTCTTGAGGAGATGCCTTGGAGAATAGGCAAGGATGGCCTTTTAGATCCATCTTTTGGAAAGATCTAAGGCATACACTCTTCCTGTCCTGTTGGCCTTCAGGAGAGTGTGTTCATCCAATGCCTTGTCAATCAAACTCAGAACTTTGGATGACAGAATCCTACAGTTCTGGCTTGTGAAAAGGGCAACATGGCCTTTGTCACACATTTGACTGACACTCAAGAGGTTGTACTTGAGATTCTCCACATGGTTAACATCATCAAACCTTATTTCCCCCGTTGGAAACAAAGCCTTTTCCGACGATGTAACCCTTTGCATCATTGCCAAAAGAAACAAATCCCTTCTTTCCTTGAGAGTAGTCATTAAGAAGGGAGCTGCTTCCAGTCATATGCATGGATCCTCCACTGTCTACATACCAGATGCTTCTATGGCATGTTGAAGAACCCTGCAAACACAACCATGTGTTAGTTAGTCTTGGAGACCCAAACCTGCTTGGCTTTGGGTCTGTTCTCAGCTACAGGTGTAGCACTAACAGGTGTGTTGTAAGTGACAGCTTGAGGTGAAGAAGATGGTACAGAAGAGGAACCCTTTGGCTTGGACTTTCTTTTCTGTGGTTTCAACATAGGAGCATCTAAGTGGTTGACTCTTCCCACTAGCTGCTGAACCATCATCACCAACTGTGTCTGATTTTGTGATAAGCCTTCAGCTCTTCAGACACATTGGAGTTTGCTGATGATGAGTTTCTATGTTGTACCATCTTTTTCTGAGCAACCTCAGCTGTTGCCTGAGTAATCCCTACCTTCTTGGATTTAACTTTGGCCCTAGGGATTTCAGGCTTGGATGTTGCCAGTACAAACTTGGTTTCAAACTCATTCTTCATTTTATTGATGCTCTCAGTAATTTGCTCCTTCTGTTTGAGTTTAGAACCCCTTTTGTACCAGCATTCATCAGTAAGATGATTGAACAAGCCACATATCTCACATGGCTTTTTCTTCATCTTATGCTGATCATCAGCTGAAGAGGATTTAACTGCTGAAGACTTGTTCTTCAGCTGTTTGTCATCAGTACTAGCAGTTTTCTTCCTAGTGCCTGCTTCCTGGTATCCTCTTTAGCTGTCTTCAAACCTTTCCTACTGTTAGTTTTCTTCTCTTTAGTGCTAACAGTATTTGAGGTTTGAACTTCAGATGTTGTCACTTGCTCTCCAGTACCTTCAGTACTTCTAGTGACAACTTCTGAGTTGATCAGCCTTTTGGTCATGTGATAGTCTATCTCTGATGATGCTGATTCAGAGGATAGTAAGTCACATGATGAGAAGGATTGGTTATTGCTCTCCCCATCAGATTCAACTTCTGCTCTTGAAATGAAATCTGTGGGAGGAGCAGTGTGATTATAACCAATGCCAAACTTCACATTGGAAGCTGTTTGCTTGCTAAAGCATTTCAAAACCCTTGCAAGATTGCACCCATCGATCACACTCACTTGGGTGGTTGCAAGAGTTTTCCTTGAGGTCCTTGTACTTCTCTAGAAGTACATCTTCCCTAGCTTTACTATCTTTGATTTGGCAGTTGAGCTTGTAAATCTCATCATTTTTATCTTTTAGAACAACCTCAAAATCAGCTTTTCTTTTGGAAATAGTGTGCTCAAGCTCAAGATTTTATCTATTAAAGCTACATTTGCTTCTCTAATAGAAGCAAATGCTGCTATGCATGACTCTGAACAAAGCTTGGCTTTTGCCTCAGTGGATACCTGAGATGAGGCATTGGATGATGACCCTTCAGCAGAATCAAGGGCCATCAGAGCAAGATTTCCAAAAGGTTGATCACCACCATGTTGACCAGCACCTTGGAGTAGTGGTTCCTGACCAGATAGCTCTTCTGGTAACTACTCCAGTCAACAGCAGTTGGGGTGAAAAGCTTTGTTGTTGAGTTGTGTGTGGTGATGAGATTGGGAAGAATGAGGCTCTGGAAGAGCATGAGGTGGTTGAGCCGGGGTGCTTGAGGTTGACCAGGCTGAGACATGTAGTAACAGGGGTAAGGATAAGGCATATGACCCTGTGGCATAAAATAAGCAGGTGGTGCTTGTGCTTGAGATGGATGGGGAGAACTGTAGGAAGGTTGCCCTTTGTGCTGTGAGCTATTGCTGGGAAAAGTCACAAAGGGTGCAGATGAGTTAGATCCAGATGATCTACACTCTCTTGCAAAGTGTCCAAGCCTTTGGCACTTGTGACACCTCAACTTGCTCTTGTCAAAACCAACTTTGGTTTTGCCAGAGAGTCCTGGGAATTTCCTACCATTCTTTTGTAGAACTTCTGAGAGCGGATATTTATCATTGCCATTTGGTTCAAATATCCATCTCTTCCAGATCATCATCTGGAATGCCCTTCAAATCCTCCATCAGAAAACACAAGTTGTCACCACCTCCTCCTGAACTACTGACACCAACAAAAGCTTGTTCTGAGTTTGTAGAGAAATCAATATGCTCATCATAAGAACTTTCTGATGAAGCATATTCTGACTCATGACTTATCAAGGCAGCATTACCTTGGACAAAGTCTCAGCAAGTTTGCCAGAAGATGACAACTTCCTCTTTTGCTCTACCTCTCTCTCAAAAGTGAGTAGTTTCCCATGAAGTTGGGTGAGAGATAAAGTGTCAAGGTCAGCACTAGAGCGTAGGACAATGGTATATGTGTCCCATCTCTCAGGCAATGACCTGAGGAACCTGTTGTTCATCTGGCTTTTGGAGTACTCTTGTTTAACCATCTTCAGCTCAGAGATTAAACAAGAGAACCGCTCAAACTGCTGGGTCAGAGTCTCACCCTTTCTATATGAGAAAGTCTCATATTGTTGGCAAGGATTTCCCTATTGTTTGCTAAGACCGAATCAGTTCCTCCAAATTGTTCCTTTAGAGCAACCCATAGGTCATGAGCAGACTCATGATGCAAGAGCCCTGAATATATCTCGTTTGGAATGGCCATGGCTAAAATTCCATGGGCTCTAGCATCAATTTCAAACAGCTTTAGATCTTCGTCCGAATACTGTTCAGTTTTCTTCGCAACCTGTTCATTAGATTCCGGGACGTTCACCATAGGCTTGTATGGTCCATGCACCACTGACTTCCAACAACCAGCACTGTTGACAGCCAAGTGGTGCAGCATACGTCTTTGCCATATGTTATACTCGTTCCTAACCAGCATCGGAGGCTTGGTTGCGGAAGTATTGTGAGGATCATTAGTTGGTGTTGTCATCTCAGGTTTTTAGGTCAAAAACAAGTTTAAACCAGACAAATGTGACTCAAAACCACCGAAAGACCTCAAGGTTTTGGCCGGAAACAGCAGAAACTCACTCTCTATGACTAACTCTTGCAAATTGCTAATTCGATCAAACTGAGAGATCAAAAGAGCAGTTTCAAATGATCAATGGTAAGATCGATCAATGATTAACCTGCTCTGATACCATTTGACAGGATCTCAGCCTCTCTCGTTGATCATTAGATTATGTTTGCAGCGGATTTAGCTCATTAATTAGCAATTAAAGCAAGAACATAAAAGATATTTCAATTAAAGCATGAACATAGAGAGAAGAGTTTCTGCAAAACAATAAATGTTCTATTGGTTCGCACGTTTCGGCCATTAAAACTGTATGGTTACCCATCCTTTTATAGGCGGCAAAAGGATGGGCATGATGTCCTTTTTCTGACATCACTGAATATTCAAATTACACTGACAAAACATAAAACTACTGAAGATGTCAACAGCTGACATCTTCTTACAAAAGTTCCTAAGTGCTGACAAAAGTAAACTACTGAAATCCTACAACGACTGAAGAACAAACTCTTCAGTCGTTTATAACTACTGATACTATAACAACTGAAGAACATGATCTTCAGTTGTTGTACAACTACTGAAAGTAAATAAACTACTGAAAGGAAAAACCACCACAACAACTGAAGAAGACTTCTTCAGTTGTTGTGACAACTCTGAGTCTTCAGTACTTGGTCTTCAGACTTGGCTTCAGATGATATAACAACTGATGACTTCAGTAGATATCATCAGTTGTTGTCTTCAGTCTTTGTCTTCAGACTTTGTGCTTCAGTAGAAGGTCTTCAGTTCTTTAGTTCTTCAGCTTTTGATTCTTCAGTACTTGTCTTCAGTACTTGAAGTCTTCAGTACTTGTAAGATCAGAACTTCAGACTTTAGTGCTTGGTCTTCAGTACTTTGGAGTCTTCAGCTGATGTTCTTCAGTTCTTTGATCTTCACACTTTGTTCTTCAGACTTTGTCATAACAGCAGAAGGCTGGAGCTAAGATGCTCTCGAGTTTGACATTCAAGCAAGAGAACACAATAGCTGATGAGAGTCTTCAGATGTTCTCGAGTCTGACATTCAAGCAAGAGAACATTGTGACTGATAGGAGTCTTCAGCAGTTGTAGTAGTGGCATGTGGGACTTAGAGGTTTTCCTGATCTTGGCTCATTGGTTCTTTTGGTCCAACATCACATATAAAGGAAAAGAAGAGTCTACCTATGTCATAAGTATGTATTGTCTCATCCGATTCACACTAACAGTGCTTAACCTTAATTCTACGTCTCCAGTCACTCCTATCCTCGATCATGTTCTCAGAGAGGTGCAACTCTAACATGTCCCGCCTAATCAACTCCTCTCACATCAACTTTGATCTTCCTCTAACCCTCCTACCATCTAAGACAATGTTATCTACTATTTTAATCGGTGTTGTCATTTGACTTCTCTTCACGTGTCCAAACTATCTCAATCTTCCCTCTCGAATTTTGTCAGTGATGCATGCCACCAGTAATTTCTGTCAGAACACGTCTTTCTTATCCGATCCATCTTTGTATGGCCGCACATCCACATCAACATTCTCATATCTGCGACCTTCATCTCCCGTCCTTGTGACTTCTTCATGGCCCAATAATATATTTCAAATAACATGGCAGGTCTTACTACTACTCTATAGAACTTTCTCTTTAGTTTTGTTAAGAACCTCTTATCACATAAAATCCTCGACGCTACTTTCTATTTGCACCATCCTGCCTGGACACGGTGGGCTAAATTATTATGAATCTATCCGTTCTCCTAAATATAGGAGCCAAGATACTTGAATCTACTCGTTTGTAGAACCACCAGATCCTGAATACTACTTAGGTGTCCTCTTCGTTCGCACCATTGAAGTTACAATGCATGTATTCTATTTTAGAGCGACTTATCCTTAAGCCTTTGCGCTCTAATATCGTTCTCCACTCTTCTAACCTATCATTAAGCATTCTTTTATTCTCTGCTATTAACACAATGTTATCAGCAAATAACATGCATCACGGAACTGTCCCTTATATAGACTTGGACAACTCATCCAAAACTACCGTGAAAAGAAATGGACTCAATGTTGATCATTAGTGGAGACCCACATTCCACCGAAAAGAAATATATGTCATCCACCGGCGCACGCACACAATTTTTCACCCCCTCATACATATCCTTGAGTAACGTAATATATCTCTCTGGAACCTGTCTACTCCGTAGACTTTCCCAAATGAGTTTTCGCGACACACTATTATAGGATTTTTCCAGGTTGACAAAGACCATATGAAGATCCCTCTTCTTTTCTCTATTTTGCTCCATTACCCTCCTTATGATGTGTATGGCTTCCGTTGTAGAGTGCCCAAGTATAAATCCAAATTGATTTATCGTTGCCTTTGTTTCTTTTCTAAGTCTCGAGTCGATAACTATTTCCCAAAGTTTCATAGTACGGCTCAGGAGCTTTATTCCCATGTAGTTTGTGCAAACTTAAGCATCCCCTTTATTCTTATATAAAGGGACTATAGCGTTATTCCTCCACTGATCCGACATCTTCCTAATCTTGAAGATAGTGTTGAATAACTCTGTTAGCAATTGGAGTCCTTCTTCCCCCAGACACCTCCACAACTCAATTGGAATGTTGTTTATCCCCATCGCCTTATCCCTCCCTATTTTTTAAGGGCTTTCCTCACTTCCTCGCTCGTAATGCTTCGACAATAACAGTTATTTTATTACGTTGTTTGAGCTGTTTAATCGTTTTCTGCTTGTTGACTAGCATTCCCTACATTGAAATGTTCGTGGAAATAAGTTTCCCACATCCGTTTGATGTCCCGCTATTTCACCAAGACTTTCTCATCCTTACCTTTATAAACTTTATCATTCCCAAGTCATGTCTCTTATGCTCCCTAGCCTTGGCAATCCTGAACAGTTCATGCTTTTCTTCCTTTGTCTCTAACCGTTTGTACATTCTCTCATAAGCTATTGTCTTTTCCTTTAACACTGACTTTTTCGTCTCTCTTCTGGCTTTCTTATATCTATCTTTTAGTTGTTCTCGTACTTTCTCATTATTATAGCTTAAAAATTCTCGAAAACTTTGTTGTTTGATTCTTACCTTCTCTTGCATATCTTCATTCCACCACCAGAGTTCTTTACGATTGACTGTACTTCATATTGTGACCCCCATCGTGTTTTTAGTTGCTTGTATAACTCTAGAAGCCATAGCCTTCCATTTTTTATCCGCGTCTTATTATGGCCCAACATGAATCTCTGTATGACCTTATCTCTAGAGCTAGCAATCTTTTCGTCTTTCAGCTGCCCCATCTTATCGTAGGTTTTATTTTCATTATTGCTTCTACAATTACCCTCCAACATATGGTGTTGAATCACTACCGTCTCGCTCGGTATTGCCTTGCAGTCTTTCCACCAACTTCTGCCTTCTCAACGTATCAGCAAATAGTATATCTGAGTGTGTCTCCCTCCGCTACTAAACATCAAAATATACAGTGATTTCATATTATGTTTTGAATTTAACACACACATACATGTGTGTATATATGTGTGTGTGTTTGTGTGTGTGTGTGTATGTATATATATATAATGTTTTTCAATTATTTATAACGTTATCAGTTATACCGATCCAACTAGTAAAACAATAAGATGGTCTGCTCGCTATCCAATCTGATTTTAAAGACGTTGATTATGCCAATTTTAGTTAACAGTAACATTATAGAATAATTTTTTTTTTAAAGTGTTTCAATTAGGTTACTAAACTTTAAAAATTATTTCAATTAAATTACACAACTTTCATGTTTTTTAAATAAAGGATTTAATGTTTTTAGCATGTTTTTTTGTTTTAATTAGAAAATATAGTTTTGTGGATGTGTCATGTTGACTTGAATTTTAGGTATTTTTTTATTTTTTAATATAATTATTTTTGTTCTTTAAATATAATTTTATCTATTGAAAATTCTGACAATCACATCTTTTTTTCCATTTATTTCTTAACCCAAAATAATTAAATGATAACTTGATTTGATGATTTAATAAATTAATTTAAACGAAGTATGCATAAATTAAAAAATTGAAACATTTTATTAAAAACGAAATATACTATTTTGTAATATTTTTTCTTTTATTTAACCTTTATTTTTCCCAAAACAACTATCTAAATTTTGGCATGCAATTATTATTATGATGGTACATAAAGATAAGTTACATCATAAAAGATTTTATCAGTCATTTCAATGCATAAAAACAGTGATTGCCTAGAAACTGATACTACTACCAAATCTATCATAATCACGTCACGAGTATATTACCCTATATATTATATATTTATAAATGAAGAGAAATGAATAGCATGTTTTTAGGGATTTGGTTTTGGCCACATGGAAACCATGTTTTGTATTTTGGTCCCTACTATTTGTATTTAGAGTAAATCTCGGTTTTGGTCCCTGTGTTTTGCAAATTGACTCCACTTAAGTACCAACGTTTATTTTGTCTTCATTTGAGTACCAAATTTTAAAAAGTTGTCTGTTTGAGTACCAAATTTTAAAAAAGTTGTCTGTTTCAGTCCTTTTGACAAACGGTGTTAACATTTTCTGTTAAATTTTTTTAAAAAGACCAAAATACCCCTAAGGGCTATAAAAATATCACCATCCCCACCACACACCACATACCACCACCACCACCACACACCACCGCCACCACACACCACCCGCCACCACACACCACCGCCACCACACACCACCATGGAAAAGCTGTCGATTGGCTGATTAAGAAAGCTAAAACCGCCATTGATAAGCTCGCAGAGCTTCCGCCATGGAAGCCCACTGCAACAACGAACCCTAATTCCACTTCTTCTGCGAAACTTTACACTTTACAGAGCAAATCTTGAAACGCATATACCGATTCGAGTGATTGACCACCAGTGTTGCGAGGGAACACAAGAGCTCAAATCACCAGATCAACAATCTTGAAAACAAGTCTTCAGTAAGTCACAATACAATACCTCTTTTAGATCTCCAATCACTCTTGAATCAAAAGCACAAATTAAAGTTTCTTGTTTTATTCAAATCACACCCTTTTGTTTTTGTTCATGTTTGACCGCTACAAGTTGTGGGCTTTATAGTTTGTACGGCTTTATAGTTTATACCTCTGAATGATTGCTGCCCCTGCTTTCTTGGGCAAAAAAGAGAAAAAAAGTTAGAGTTCTTCATCATCTTTATCAAAACCCCATTATTTCCTCTCGTTTATTGCCCTTGAAATCGATTCTGTAGTTGGTAGTAATCAGGTGTTCTGTGACAAAATCATTGGATTCAGTTGAATTGAATTTGTCGATTTGATTCGTTTGTGTTTTAGGCTGTCTGTGTGTGAAGTGAAACTCACTCGAAATGTCGTGAGAAATGAGGGTTAGGGTTTTTGAAGTTGGGGATCGATGGGGTGTGTGTTTGGAAGAGAGATTTCATCTTCTGGGCCTTCAAGTTCTGAACTTGTAGCAGAAAAAAGGAGAGAGAGAGAGATGGAGATTTGAATGTGCAGTCTGGGAGGAGGGAGAAAGCTTCAACAGGAGACACTGATGGTGGCAAGAATGGCGGTGATGAAGGGCGTAATGGAGATGGTGATATTTTTATAACCCTTAGGGGTATTTTGGTCTTTTTTAAAAAATCTAACAGAAAATGTTAACACCGTTAGTCAAAAGGACTGAAACAGACAACTTTTTTAAAATTTGGTACTCAAATGGAGACAAAATAAACGTTGGTACTCAAGTGGAGTCAATTTGCAAAACACAGAGACCAAAACCGAGATTAACTCTTGTATTTATGTATAAATAGAGATATTGTAGAGAAAGATAGACTAATATAGATAGAGAAATTGTATAGAGAGAAAGGGCTTTTGTCTCCAACTTGTATACTATTAAAACACAAGTGTAATGAATAGTCATTTAATAGTAATTTATAGATCACTGGAATTAACCAGTGTTTAAAAATAATAAGGGTATTTTTACCGATTAAAAAGTAGTATTACTTATTGAAAGTAATAAGGATAATTTTGATAAACTATATGCTTGAAAATAAGTCGGCTTAAATTAAAAATATGTTATGAGTTGGTCTACGTTTGAACGTGAATTTTGTTTGAACATGGGTCAAATCATATATAATACGTTTTTATTTGACGGTATAAATTTGAGTTACTTTACGTTTCGACAGAAATTTTATTTTGAAACAAGTCGGGCGATTGCCGTCTACACTTTATCATGCCACATACGGCCGCCGCACGTGCTTATTTTTATGTATGTTTTGAGTTGGTCTGTATTACGTTTTGGAGTTGCGTGAAATATAATACATTTTCATTCGACGGTATAAATTCGAGTTATTTTAATTTAGCTCGGAAACAAGTCGTGTCGATTGTATTTTATACTTTATCACACCGCGAATTGTGCCGCCGCATCGCGCGGCGGGTTACAAAACTAGTATAATTTATAAGACTTTGATTCACAAATTCGTGTTTAAACAGTTATTTATCAAACCTAAAATAAAACTTTGAGTTTAATTCGTGGGTAAGCTTATAAACCCAAGTATGACTTGTGTTCCACTTAAGTTTGACTTAAACTTGACTTAAGTCAAATTTTTAACAAGTCAAACTTGATTAGATCACGAGCAACTCGTTAACACTTGTAGTTTTAACACGTTATTTGAATATTTGGAGATCAGATATTTATTTATATTCTAATAATGAATGTGTGGAAAGATTAAATAAAATCGAAATGCTAATAAAAAGTACCACTTTTAGCAAAAACTGAATACATGATAAAGTGTTTCTTATGGATAATAGGCTTAAATGATGTCTTTTCACTGGCTTTTATATTCTCTATAATTAAAGAAAATAAAAGAAGGGTCCTAATAAATAGACATTCATTTTTTTAAATCGACACCCCCTATACGCAGCGCATGGGTCCATACGCAGCGCATAGGTCGAATACACTGAAAACGAGGAAAATTTAGGGGGGTGTCAGAGAGCTATACGCCCCATATAGCCCTATACGACCCCCTATACGATACACATAGGGCTATACGACGCGTATAGCTAATTTCGATACTGACTACGAAAAATTTACGGGGCTGTCAGAGGGTTATACGCCCCGTATAGGGCTATACGACCCCCCTATACGACGCGTGTGGGACTATACGACCCGTATAGAAATTTTGGGGTGTTTATTTAAAATAATGGGGTGTCCATTTAAAACGACCTAAAAGAAAGACTTGAGTCATATAGACATCCTATTTTTCATTAAGACGCCTTAATCAAACCCTTGTTCGCATTTGAACATATTTGGTCTCCAAAACAAACAAAATATGATATTTATCATTTTCTCCATTAACCTATTTATTGTTTTTTCTTATTTACCATTTACCTATTTGTGTGAATCTTTTGATCGTTTTTATGACCTATCTTTTAGTTTGGGATAAAAATTTCTAAAACATCCTACCCCATTTTGTATATTAATTATGTTTGATCAGAAATTTAATGTTTTTATAATTAGTTTTACCTATAACAAACACACGATTAGGAATCTTTTATATGAGGTGAGTAATTTAATTAACTCCATGGTAAAAAAATAATTCATATATTTTTTTAATTTCTATTAGTCAACATTACTTCCAGTTTAGATGATTTATTACTAACTAGATATTTTACCGCGCGCGTTGCAGCGCGTTGCCCGTTTAATAAACCTGGGCATGTTTGATGATCATTGGGCGTTTTCCGTTTAATAAATCTGTGCATGTTTTGTAACATCGTGTATTTTCAAAAAAAAATATATAATAAAAATATTAATTCTTGTTTAATACGTCGATAATTACAACAAATATAATAATAATAATAATAATTACAATAATAATAATAATAATAATAATAGTAATGGTGATGATATATTAATTAAGTACAGGGGGTATTGTGCAATTTATAAAACTTAAAAAAACTGAGTTTCTAGTCAAAACTATCAAAGCATAAACCACAGGGACCATTCCTGTAATTTACACAAACTCCCAACTCACCCCCTTTTTCCCTTCCCTGTCGAGACCACCGAGACCCACCAATATCCACGGTCGGCCAAACAAACGAGCAAAATCGGGCACTACACCTTATTTTAAACAAATTAACTTCGCACTAACGACCATATAACCATTTCTAATTGATTAGAACAATCAATTTCATTCGAAAACAAACCAAAAACACCACCAATCGAGCACCCCACGTTCGGACCTGCAACTGGGTTGAACACCACCTTCGGGTTTCAATTTTCGAAAAAAACATAGGGCTTTGCATCAATACCACTACACGAAACTAACCTCAAGATTAATTTGATTATAATCAATATCTGAGCATCTTTCGAATACCTCCATTACCGCGGTTTGTTTCTAAGTTGTTCTCCATCAAAATCTCACCAATTCAGGTAATTCAACACACACCCACACTCGGTTTCACATCGGGAACAAAAGCCCCATGTTTGTAATCGATAACAGAATCGTTTGGGGGTTCAATTGGATGAGATTCGAACCTAGGGTTCGAATGGATTTGGGGATGGTTTTCTGTTTGGTTTAAAAGAATTGAAACCCGGGTTATTAAGCGGATTAGGCTCTTGGTGTGCTGGTTCCCACGCCCCATAATCAACAGGAGGTCCCGGGTTCGACCCCGGGCCACCTTACCTATTTTTTTTAAGGTTTTTAAGCCCCTAAAAATTATAAAAAAAATACTCAAAAATCATAAAAATATTTTTAAAACATTAAAAATTTTTAGAACAATTTAATTAATTTCTGAAATTTATTTCTAACGTTTAATCTATTTTAATAAATGTTTTAAATAAATAAAATTACAAATAATACGAAATTATTTAAACAAAAGTGAACTTTTAATAATAATTTAATTTATTAAATTATTATTCGATACTATATTAACTTCAATTTATTCAAATAATATTTATTATTATTTAAATCATGATTAAATATAAAAAGTGTTATATTTAAATCATTACAAATAACAATTTCATTTCTTTTAGTTATTTAAATAATTAAATATTTTAATTAATTATCATATAATTAATTAAATAAAATTAATTATTTTTTTATTTTTCCACATAATAAATCAAACAGATACGTAAACTGATACGTTTATTTTAAATTTTAAACATAATCATTTTCAATAAATTTATTTTATTTATTTCGAGACATTCAAATTAAATAAATTAATCAATTTAAACTACCATTCAAGACCTAATAGAAATCCTAATACATTCCCAAATTCCCAAATCATTATTATTCTAATTTGAGACACCGTTCTTTAGGTTAATCATAAGGAAATCTTTGGTGTCTAATCTATCATATCCAGATCCTAATCTCATCAATCAAATGAGTATTCATATCCCCTTTTTATATCATTTCCTATTTGGGGGAAATCATGTGATACAATATATTCAATCATGATATTCTATTGTTGTTTCATTCCAAATTCAATTCAAGACAGGTTATGTTATTACTTGCAATTATGTGAACATACTATGATAAACTAGACGACAGTAAAACCCTAATTCAATCAATCAATCCTGGTATCAATGGTAGATCTACTGGTTTGGATAACCCACCCCATATGAATAGTCGAGTGGTGATTGTGCCAGAGGCAGGAGTTAATCTATGGTGTATGTGTGGAGTCTATTATATGCAAGTGTCAAGTCAAGGGGTTGTTATTGTGTCGGTTTATCTATATGCTTTACTATTGCAATATAAGTCTTAACGTTACCTTGTGAATTGGATTATTCTTAATCAATCAATCAATCTATATGTGTCGGTTTATTTTCTCACATGATTTCAGGTTAAGCAAGATAGTGGACCTCTACCTGCTCATTTAAGACCCGGACTTAGTTAAAATAAAAGACAATTACTATTTATGATTTCAATTGTTGTATTTGTGTATGTTGAACTTATACTATCTTGTAATCTGATTTTAATATTATTTCCACTATTAGACAACCATGTGTTATGAACAATCAATCATTCCCTCGTCCGCTCCGATGATTCCGCCGTCGGTCGGGGTGTGACAGATTGGTATCAGAGCCATGGTTATAGGGAATTAGGTTATTAGAAATGGAATGACCTAGACTATAACTAAGTACCTCACACATGAGTCCTCTCATGTATATTATATGCATAGATAGGATTATATGTGTGCTTTACATGTTTATACTTGATTATATGATTATATGCCCTATGTGATTCTTCCTATACTTTGATTCTTATCAATGCACACACAAATCTTAAATCATATTCAAGGCATTGTGTGCCTAAATCAAATGGTTTTCAAAATGAGCTTTGAATCGTTATTCGTGGTTTTCAAAATCTCGTCAAAGTCTGTGTCTCACAACTGAATACATGTAATGCTGGAAGAGTGGGATGCCTGTATCTCGGGGTGTTCTGTCTAGGCAAGGTATTCGCATAAATCCAAACCAACCGATGGACCTGTTTACCTTACCTGGGAACCCTTGGGATGAGTATCTGCTTATAGGTACGCATGTCTTCAACAAAGTTGTGATTGACCCAATACTTTGATTAGTCAACGTATTCGCTTTGATTTACGAATCAAACGATTACACTCGAAACATATCATTGTTATTATGCCAAATTCCTGATTTTCGTTTACAAATTGTATAACTCATATTACCCAATTCTCATAAAATATCTTAATGATATTTCAGAATGTCTTCTCGTCGAATCCGTTCACGATCTGGAAACGCTGGCCGTAAAATTGCTGCTATAGTAGCACGTGAAGTTGCTGCGGTCATTCCAACTCTACTTACCCATTTGAACCAAGGCAACAATACTGTCCAAAACCCAACTGCACCAAACCCTCCCAAAACTTGTACATACAAACAATTCAGTTCTTGCAACCCCACCAAGTTCAGTGGAACTGAAGGAGCCACCGGATTACTACAGTGGTTTGAAAGCATCGAGAACACATTCCTAAACAGTGAATGCCCTGAAAATCTAAAAGTCCGGTATGCCACAAGTGTTCTCCAGAAACGCGCACTTACTTGGTGGAACAGAGAGAAACGAACCCGTGGAACTGAAACTGCTCTAGCCTTAACATGGACTGAAGTTAAGGAGCTCATGACTAAAGAGTTCTGCCCAAGAAACGAGGTCCGTAAACTGGAAGCTGAGTTCTGGGTATTAACCCAAGACAGTGGTGAGAACCTCGCATACACTAACCGATTCCACGAACTAAGCCTTTTGGTACCGCACCTTGCTACCCCTACCTCCCGAGCCATCGAGAAATACATTGGTGGACTACCCATGCAGATTCAGGATACGGTGCTAGGAAGGAATCCTTCAACCCTAGAAGATGCTATCAGGCTGGCTGCACAGTTAACCGATAATCATGTGAAAGCTGGTTCCTTAACCAGGAAAGGATCGAAGAAGAATACCGATAAACTTCCTAACGAAACCGTCAAAACCGACCAACCCGAGCCTTCCAGGAACAAGAAGAGGAAGGCTAATTCTCAAAACTTTGCTGTGATTACCCCTGCTGTGCCAATTAATCAAGTCCCTCTAACTCGTCAACCAGCGGTAAACAACCAACCGCTAATAAAAAAGCCATACGCTGGACCCTTTCCGCAGTGTAACAATTGCAAGTATCATCATCCCGCTAATGTTCAGTGTCGTCAATGCACAAACTGTGGTCGTTTTGGCCATACATTCAACTTGTGCAGGAATACAGCAAGGGTTCCAGTTGCCACACAGACTGTTCAGCATATCCCGACAATCATGCAAGCAAGAGCTTGCTACCAATGCGGGGATCCTAACCATTTCCGCAACCAATGTCCGAAGCTTCTCAAGGTCGTCCCTGCAGCCCAAGGTCGAGCATTCAACATCAATGCACAACAAGCCCAAGTTAGCAACGACGTGGTGAACGGTATGTTCCAAATTAATAATCAATACGCTTCAATTCTTTTTGACACTGGTGCCGATAAGAGCTTTGTATCCTTAGACTTTGAGCCCTTACTTGCTAGTGCTCGAACCAAGCTAGACAACCCCTTTACGGTAGAGATAGCTGACGGAAAACCCATTACAATTAATTCTGTTATTCCCGACTGTACTTTGAATCTAAGCGAGCACGATTTCCCTATCAATCTTATACCCATGCAACTGGGTAGTTTCGATGTTATAGTAGGCATGGACTGGTTATCAAAGAATCATGCCGAAGTGATTTGTCACGAAAAGACCATTCGTATTCCTCTCCCGACCGGAAGCATACTACAAATCTACGGGGAAAAACCTTACAAGGGGCTTAAACTCATGTCTTGTACCAAAGCTCAAAAGTACCTCCGCAAGCATTATGTGGCTTTCTTAGCCCATATCGTGAAGGCAGATGAGAAATCTAGGAAGATTGAAGACATTCCGGTTGTTCGAGAGTTTCCCGAAGTCTTTCCCGAAGACTTAACCGGTCTTCCTCCCGTTCGTCAAGTTGAATTCCGAATCGACCTTGTACCTGGTGCAACTCCCGTGGCAAAATCTCCTTATCGACTTGCACCATCTGAGATGCAAGAAATTGCTAGCCAATTGCAAGAACTGTCAGACAAAGGATTCATCCGCCCGAGCTCGTCACCATGGGGAGCTCCGGTCTTATTCGTGAAGAAAAAGGATGGCTCATTCCGTATGTGCATTGACTATCGAGAACTCAACAAACTCACAATCAAGAACCGTTACCCATTACCTAGAATCGACGATATGTTTGATCAGCTTCAAGGAGCCACTCATTTCTCAAAGATCGATCTTCGTTCTGGTTACTACCAACTCCGTGTGCACGATGATGATATTCCAAAAACAGCTTTCCGAACGAGATATCGCCATTATGAGTTTACAGTGATGCCATTCGGGTTAACTAACGCACCGGCAGTATTCATGGATTTAATGAATCGCGTGTGCCGGCCATACCTAGACAAATTCGTGATCTTATTTATCGACGACATCTTGATATACTCCAAATCAAAATCCAATCACGAGAATCACCTCCGTCTAATACTCGAACTTCTGAGGAAAGAGAAACTTTACGCCAAATTCTCAAAATGTGAATTCTGGCTTAATGAGGTTCAATTTCTTGGTCACATAGTAAACAGCAAGGGAATTCACGTTGATCCCGCAAAGATCGAGGCAATAAAGAAATGGGGAGAACCTAAAACTCCTACAGAGATTCGTTCATTCCTTGTTTAGCCGGATATTATCGACGTTTTATTCCTAACTTCTCGAAGATTGCTGTGCCACTCACTGCTTTGACCCACAAGGATAAGCCTTTTTCTTGGGGCCTGATCAAGAAAAAGCATTTCAAACCCTCAAGCAAAAGTTGTGTGAAGCACCGATTCTAACCCTTCCTGATGGAAACGACGACTTTGTTGTCTATTGTGACGCTTCAAAACAAGGTCTAGGTTGCGTTCTCATGCAGCGCGGCAGAGTTATAGCTTATGCTTCAAGACAATTGAAGATTCATGAGAAAAATTATACGACGCACGATCTTGAATTGGGTGCTGTCGTATTCGCACTCAAATCTGGAGACACTATCTCTATGGCACTAAATGTGTTGTATTCACCGATCATAAGAGTCTCCGGCACATCTTCAACCAGAAGGAGCTTAACATGAGGCAACGACGATGGGTCGAACTACTCAATGACTACGACTGTGAGATTCGTTACCACCCCGGTAAAGCTAATGTCGTAGCCGATGCATTAAGTCGTAAGGGCCAAGTTATGCTTCAAAGTGTTACCATTCAAACCGACCTCTTGACCCGTATACTCGAAGCTCAACACAAATCAGTCACCGAGGGCAACATGTATGAGGAAATGTCATGCGGTGCTGAACTCCAATTGGAAACCAAGTCGGACGGACTACTGTATTTTCTAAATCGACTTTGGATTCCGAATCGCGATAATCTTCGAACAACCATCATGGATGAGGCTCATAAGGCTCGTTATTCTATTCATCCGGGAGCAGATAAGATGTTCATGAATCTTCGGAACCAATATTGGTGGCCCGGCATGAAGAAGGATATAGCCTGGTATGTATCTAAATGCCTCACATGTTCCAAAGTCAAAGCCGAGCATCAACGTCCCTCTGGATTACTTGTACAACCCGAGGTTCCATTATGGAAATGGGAAAGCATATCCATGGATTTCATCACCAAGCTGCCTCGTACCGCTAATGGTCACGATAGTATCTGGGTTATTATTGATCGATTGACTAAGTCGGCTCATTTCATTCCAATTCGGGAAGATTATCGAGTCGAGAAATTGGCTCGTATTTACATTAATGAAATAGTCAGTCGGCATGGTGTACCTTTAGATATTATCTCTGATCGCGATGGTCGTTTCATCTCTCGATTCTGGAAAGTCTCCAAACAGCTCTCGGGACTCAACTGAATCTTAGCACAGCCTATCACCCGCAAACCGACGGTCAGACTGAAAGAACGATACAAACCCTTGAGGATATGCTCCGGGCTTGTGTCATTGATTTCAGTGGATCGTGGGATTCTCATCTTCCATTAATCGAATTTTCATACAACAACAGTTACCATACCAGCATCCAGATGGCCCCATTTGAGGCCTTGTATGGCCGAAAGTGTCGATCTCCCATCTGCTGGTCTGAAGTTGGTGAATCGCAGATTACTGGTCCGGAATTGATACAAGAAACAACCGACAAAATTTATAAGATCCGTGATAACTTGGTCGCTGCTAGAAATCGTCAAAAGCATTATGCTGACAAAAGACGTAAGCCCATGGAATACAATGTCGGTGATCTCGTACTTCTTAAGGTGTCACCTTGGAAGGGAGTGATTCGCTTTGGAAAGAAAGGGAAGCTAGCACCTCGTTACGTGGGTCCATTCAAAGTGATCGAGCGAATTGGGAAAGTGGCCTACAAGTTAGAACTACCCCAGGAACTTAGCAATATACATCCGACGTTTCATGTGTCCAACCTCAAGAAATGTCTTGCCGATGAAAATCTCCACATTCCACTCGATGAAGTCCAGATTGATGAATCTATGCACTTTATTGAGAAACCTGTGGAAATTATGGATCGGGAAGTTAAACAACTCAAATGCAGTCGGATACCCATTGTCAAAGTTCGTTGGGAGTCTAAACGCGGGCCAGAGTACACCTGGGAACGTGAGGATCAAATGAAAACCAAGTATCCTCATCTTTTCGTTTCAGCCTCCTCGTGATTAAAATTTCGGGACGAAATTCCCTAAAGCAGGGGAAACTGTAACATCGTGTATTTTCAAAAAAAATATATAATAAAAATATTAATTCTTGTTTAATACGTCGATAATTACAACAAATATAATAATAATAATAATAATTATAATAATAATAATAATAATAATAATAATAATAATAGTAATGGTGATGATATATTAATTAAGTACAGGGGTATTGTGCAATTTATAAAACTTAAAAAAACTAAGTTTCTAGTCAAAACTATCAAAGCATAAACCACAGGGACCATTCCTGTAATTTACACAAACTCCCAACTCACCCCCTTTTTCCCTTCCCTGTCGAGACCACCGAGACCCACCAATATCCACGGTCGGCCAAACAAACGAGCAAAATCGGGCACTACACCTTATTTTAAACAAATTAACTTCACACTAACGACCATATAACCATTTCTAATTGATTAGAACAATCAATTTCATTCGAAAACAAACCAAAAAACACCACCAACCGAGCACCCCTCGTTCGGACCTGCAACTGGGTTGAACACCACCTTCGGGTTTCAATTTTCGAAAAAAACATAGGGCTTTGCATCAATACCACTACACGAAACTAACCTCAAGATTAATTTGATTATAATCAATATCTGAGCATCTTTCGAATACCTCCATTACCGCGGTTTGTTTCTAAGTTGTTCTCCATCAAAATCTCACCAATTCAGGTAATTCAACACACACCCACACTCGGTTTCACATCGGGAACAAAAGCCCCATGTTTGTAATCGATAACAGAATCGTTTGGGGGTTCAATTGGATGAGATTCGAACCTAGGGTTCGAATGGATTTGGGGATGGTTTTCTGTTTGGTTTAAAAGAATTGAAACCCGGGTTATTAAGCGGATTAGGCTCTTGGTGTGCTGGTTCCCACGCCCCATAATCAACAGGAGGTCCCGGGTTCGACCCCGGGCCACCTTACCTATTTTTTTAAGGTTTTTTAAGCCCCTAAAAATTATAAAAAAATACTCAAAAATCATAAAAATATTTTTAAAACATTAAAAATTTTTAGAACAATTTAATTAATTTCTGAAATTTATTTCTAACGTTTAATCTATTTTAATAAATGTTTTAAATAAATAAAATTACAAATAATATGAAATTATTTAAACAAAAGTGAACTTTTAATAATAATTTAATTTATTAAATTATTATTCGATACTATATTAACTTCAATTTATTCAAATAATATTTATTATTGTTTAAATCATGATTAAATATAAAAAGTGTTATATTTAAATCATTACAAATAACAATTTCATTTCTTTTAGTTATTTAAATAATTAAATATTTTAATTAATTATCATATAATTAATTAAATAAATTAATTATTTGTTTATTTTTCCACACAATAAATCAAACAGATACGTAAACTGATATGTTTATTTTAAATTTTAAACATAATCATTTTCAATAAATTTATTTTATTTATTTCGAGACATTCAAATTAAATAAATTAATCAATTTAAACTACCATTCAAGAGTCAATAGAAATCCTAATACATTCCAAAATTCCCAAATCATTATTATTCTAATTTGAGACACCGTTCTTTAGGTTAATCATAAGGAAATCTTTGGTGTCTAATCTATCATATCCAGATCCTAATCTCATCAATCAAGTGAGTATTCATATCCCCTTTTTATATCATTTCCTATTTGGGGGAAATCATGTGATACAATATATTCAATCATGATATTCTATTGTTGTTTCATTCCAAATTCAATTCAAGACAGGTTATGTTATTACTTGTAATTATGTGAACATACTATGATAAACTAGACGACAGTAAAACCCTAATTCAATCAATCAATCCTGGTATCAATGGTAGATCTACTGGTTTGGATAACCCACCCCATATGAATAGTCGAGTGGTGATTGTGCCAGAGGCAGGAGTTAATCTATGGTGTATGTGTGGAGTCTATTATATGCAAGTGTCAAGTCAAGGGGTTGTTATTGTGTCGGTTTATCTATATGCTTTACTATTGCAATATAAGTCTTAACGTTACCTTGTGAATTGGATTATTCTCAATCAATCAATCAATCTATATGTATACTCAAAACTGTGATTACTCACCAGCTAACTCGTTAGCTGACTTTATTTTCTCACATGATTTCAGGTTAAGCAAGATAATGGACCTCTACCTGCTCATTTAAGACCCGGACTTTGTTAAAATAAAAGACAATTACTATTTGTGATTTCAATTGTTGTATTTGTGTATGTTGAACTTATACTATCTTGTAATCTGATTTTAATATTATTTCCACTATTAGACAACCATGTGTTATGAACAATCAATCATTCCCTCGTCCGCTCCAATGATTCCGCCGTCGATCGGGGTGTGACATGTTTGATGATCATTGCAGTTAACTAACCTTTGTTAGATAATCATGTTTGCAAATAACCTAATCAATGACACATAGTCATAGTGTACTTTTCGAAATACATAATTACAATCCAAAACACATATTATCATGACATAATTAGCTGAGAGAGAATTAAAAACACATCTCAACCAATTTAGTATTGATTCTTAGAACAAATTACAGCAATTAGTAAGCAACGACATAAACAGGTATGGGAAAGCAAGCACACATAGGTGAACAAAAAATGATTTTGCAAATAGTGTATAGTAAATCTAACAATGAAGTAGCTAAATTAGCTCCTTGAGATGATTAAAATTAAATGCCTATATATTAAAAAAAATATGTGAAATGTGTACTTCATATCCGATCCAAACAACTGAAAGAACAACTGTTATTAGTAATGCATTTGAGAACTTCCTGTATGTATCCAACTTAACAGAACTCCTTTTTGCCTGTACATATCAAAGCTTAGTATTAATACACTAGTGAAAAATCTAGCTGCACAAATAAGAAAGAGTCAACACAGTTGTAATTATGTAATAGATCAAAGCATAACCTGTAGCTGTGTAAGCGTCTTTGAAAGTGAAGTAATAATCCATATGATCAAAAATGCATCCAACAATGCATTAGGAAGTATAAGAATAACCCTTGCTCTTCCAGCTATGTCACTTATGGTCCCCACATTCTCATTAATATTCAGCAACTCAGTTGATAAAAGTAAGTTACTCTAATAAGCATAACTTTTGTAGTAAGTCCACCAAGTGTAGGACGCACAACACCATAGCCCATTGAAACACACAATATAAGTAACCGAGAAATGGTTCTCCTTACAGCTCCCACAGTCACAACCCAAGTTGTTATTGCAACGGGCCTTATTCCCGTGTTGTTAAAATATGCATAGTCAACCAAAGTATCATTTCAAAAAACCCAATACCAACTACAGCACTTATGCAATGTTGAAGTTACAAAACATCATCCCAAAACCTCACATATTGAGAGAACCAAGCGATACAAAGCAGTGCATATGCAACGGCCATGATTACATAAAATTTCTTTAGTGGAGCCATTCTTCCAGGTAGGTAGCCATCAGGGTTCTTCCACGAGGTTTGACCACTCAGTGTCATCCCTTTGAGACTTGGATCATATGATATGAAAAACAAATTATACATTCCCATTTTGGAAATGTAAGCCTCCGTGGTTTTTAGTTGTGCTGTTAAGGATCTTCCTACAGACGAATATCAACAATTAGTTTATTTCAAAGTTGCGAATTATATACATACTCCCTTTTATAGTTTATGTACACATAATGAAATAGTCAAACATCCAGATTGCCCTAATATTGGAATCAATACTCCATTTGCTCCAATGAATTTCTATGATAATCTGATTTTAATTAACAAAGTATGTATAGATGAAAGTAATCAACAACAAATCTAATAAGTATCAGAATCGATGAAGAAAGGTTAGTCGTTGGTGTTACCTCTGATTTGACAATCCACGATGGTTTGGGGACTGATAGCAAAGGTGTTCGAGGCGGTGGCGGTGGGCGGTGGTTGTCCGGTGGTGGTGCACCGTTGCCGGAATTTGGGGCCTGAGATCTGACGGTGGTGCCGCCGACCTCGGCCTACACCAACACAGCCACCACCACCGACCTCCGCCTCCACCAACGCAGCCACCACCGCCGACCTCCGCCTCCCCGACCTCCGCCTCCACCAACACAACCACCACCGTCGAGCTCCGCCTCCAGCAACAAATCCACCACCCTCAATTTGGGTTTTAGGGTTCGGTTTTAGTGCGAAAGGGGTGAGAAGGTCCGGTGGGTGGTCGAGCCCAGAGACTGATGCGGTCGATTTGGAAGAGGGGTGCGAGTTCGGAGACTTTGAGGTCGGTGTAGAGGGTGTGAGGGGAAAATGGAAATACCAATGTGAGCAGAAGAAGAAGAGGAGCATAAGAAGAGCAGAAGAATGTGAGGTGTGGAGGTCGGTGTTACTGTAGCCACCGACATAAGCGATTAAATAGAATAGAATAAAGAATAATTGGTTTATATTTTTTCTCTGGTTTTTAATTCATTAAATGCCTATTAATCAACTCATTTTTTAGCTATTAAAAATAAAACATAATAGTTTATCCTCGATAGCTTACGAATGCTTTAAGAGGAAGTAAAATATATACCAGATATCAAGCAGTTTATTATAACTAATGTGTTCTTTTATTCCTTGTTTTATAAGTATGATACCGGATAATATACCGAAAACATTACAAGTGTTCTAATATTTTATTAATATTGAAAATATTAGTTAACATATGAACAAAAACTTCATAAAATGTTGATAAAAATGTATATTAGTTAGTGTATCTATCTATTATAATAAAAGAAGGCTTTTGATAGAAACTTGGCACAATTCTAGACCTCCTAATTTCAATTTTTCCGCTTCTCTCTCCTATTAAATTATTACATTAACTTCTTTCTATTATAATAAAAGAAGATTTTTGGTTGACACTTGACACAATTTTAGACCTCCTAATTTTAATTTTTCCGCTTCTCTCTCCTGTTAAATTATTAAATTAACTATTAATCCTAAAAATTATTTTTATATAAAAAATAGTTTTTATATAAGTTAAAAAAGGTATTTTAATAAATTAAAAATTATTTTAGAACATCAAACTTTTTTCAAACTATGAAGTACTTTAAATTTGGTTTTATGAAAAATATTTTTTTATAAACTAAAATAATTAAAATTCAGAGTTATAATAAGAAATTTTTTAAAAATGACATCATTTAAAATGTTTTGATTTGGAATAAATATATATTTTGTTAAGAAACCAAAAGTTATAGAAAATGTATATATAGTCTTTACTTATATATAATTTTAATCATATCTTATCTCAAAATATCATTTTATAATTAATAAATTATTATCACTAATTATTTAATATATTAATTATTTGTCAACTCGTGTAATACACGGGGTATTAACCTAGTATGTATATAAATGCACATCTTTTACTAATAAATAAAAATAAATCCGGACACTTGTCACCATTCTAGGCCATCTAATTTGTTTTCCCGCTTCTCTCTCCTCTTAATTATGAATGATATAATATCTATTTATTAATTAACTAGCTATAGTAACCCGTGTGTTATACGGGTTGAATAAATAAAAAATTAATATAACAAAATTTATTAATTATAAAATAATATTTTAATATATAATATCACTGAAATAATGTATTATAAATGACTGTAAGTTATAAAATAGTGATATCAACTTTTAAAACTTTATTTTTTTTAAAAAAAATAAACGTTTTGTTCTAAAACAAACCATATAAAATTGTCATTTTAAATTTTTTTTATTATAACTCTTAAATTTAATTATTTTTAGTTTTAAAAAAATAACTTTTTAAAAATACAAATTTTAAATATTTCGTATTTTTTAAAAAAGTCTTATGCTTTAAATAAATTTATTATTTTATAAAAAATTATTTATTTAGAAATAACATTAATAAATAGATCTCCTTATTAATTTATTAAATCAAAAAAGTGTTAAATAGTATTATTAATAATTAAGGTAATTATTTAATAGGAGAGAGAAGCGGGAAAATTTTGGTGAGAGTGATTGTGATGTTGACACGTGTCATCCCAGATACCTTTTTATTAGAATAGGAAGATAACTATCAATAATTAAAATTTCAAATTGTTAACTTCAAATTTTCAAATGTGTAATATATGGGTTTATTCAATCCGTATAATACACAATATTTAAGACATAATTATTTTTATATTTTAAATCATATAACAGTAATTTTATTTAGTCCGTGTATCATACGGGATTGTAACCTAGTCTTAACATATACAACTTCTTAGTTTTACTTTTGGAAAATTGATGTAATTTTGATTGTTCGGCGTAACTGTTAATTGTTAATCATGTTACATTATGTTAACTGTATCGTCAAGTTACATAATATTTGTGCCTAAAGTAGTTAGTAAAAACTATTTCGTAAGAGTATTATTACTTCACAATTGAAATAGTGTTTGTCAAAAGCTTAATTTTAAGCTTCTTAAAACTCTAATATGTTTTATTTGAACATATTTTTATTATTGTGAGATTTGTTTTGCTGTGATCATTACAAAACAAATGGTATAAAAATAATGTGTTGGTTTATATTTGTTTTTATTTTATTTTTACTTACTTGCTAAAAACCAAATGGTATTTATAAAAATAATATTTGTTGGTTTACATTTGTTAATTTTATTTTTACTTATTATGTTTTTTTTGGATTGACAATTTGATAACTTTTTTTTGTTATTACCCGGACTATGAACTCGTATAATGATTTAACATGTATAATAGACAGATCTACTGTGACAACCCGTATTTTTCTGCTTAACACTATTACCGTCATCCAACCTCTGGTCGATATTTCAAAGCAAACTAAATTATATTTAAAAAAATGACCATGATTATTAACATAACTATTATTAGTAGTTAACTATAAGTAATTAACCTAAATTAACTCCAAATCAATTCACGTAAGATGAAGGAGTAAAAGTGGCAAAGTGGAATTAAAAATCTATCCTAAATAACCAACTTTCCACCACATTCGTGACTTCACTTCCCCAAGACCCTTAACCCTACCCCATCCCTCTCTCGGATCTCCATTAACCACCATCTCTTGTTCTTTAAACCTCTCCTCACCGCATCACACTAATTATAACACAAACAACCACCGTTCACCTCCGTTCACCTTCCGGTATCCCTTCGATTCAAGCTGCAGCAACTTTCTATCGTGGTCCCTCATTGTTTTTCTCGTTATGACTTCTCCGGCAGCAGCCCCTACGCGACCTTCCCTCAAAGGTGTCGACGATCTCGTCCGCCGATACGGTATGTTATCTTCCCCGTCTAATGCGTTCGGTTTCGGTTATGTTTCGATTATAGTCTCGGTTGAGGGTTCCCGGTTGGTTACGATGACGATGTGTTTGCGATTATAGTCGTTATGCTTCTATATGGGTACTCACGTATGCGATGAATGTATATATTTCTGCGAACATGAATTATGTATACGTATATGTGTATATATTCAGCATATGTATGTGAACCGAGATGATGTGGTGTGTGTGGGTCATCATCATACACACGTGTTGTGAGTGACCGTGGGTGTGCTTAGTTCATGTTTGCATGAGTTTCTTTCATAACATGTGTAATATGTATGTGCACTTATATGTATGTATGATAGGGTTATGGGTTCTGCATTTGGGAAGCAGTTGGTTGTGTTTTTGTTGGGGGGGATAGATGTGCATGCATATGTATGTAGGTTGTTTTAATGATCATGTGTCTTGATGTGTGCGTGATTATATATGTGTGTGTTCAAGAGGTAGGCGCATGAGAATGTAGACAAGTGCATGTGTAATTCTTTTAGGCGCACGAAGTGTTCTGCATGCTTGTGTGTTGCGCGTGTGATGTGTGTATGGTTAAAAGTGGGCGCATGGGTGTTAGTGGATTGCATGATTAGGCGCACGTTCGAGTGTTTGGGCGCACGGAGGTGATTCCATGTTTAGGCGCATGGTGTGCATGGATGCCCTAGGTTGGGCGCACGGGGAGAGGGAAGGTGGTTCACATATCGGTGTGTGTTTTGATATTTTCTAAGTTATGTGTATATGTATGTGTATGGTTGTGGCAGTGTATGCTATGCACGCATGTATGACTTGATAAATTCTTTGGGCGTATGGGGAAAATTCTTTGTGGGGCACATGATGTGTAAGTGTTGATCATAAGTCTTCAAACCTTGACTAAATATGCATATTTAACTGTCGGGGGTATGGATGAATAATTCACATGTAAAAATTGATTCCGAGTATGTAATGTATTATGTATGATATAGATATAGAGTATCCTAATACATGACTTGGCATGCGCGACAACCGACACCGTAACCGAGGCGCGAACGCGAAACCGGACAGTTGTTATATTTTTAAATTAATAATTAATATTAATTTTACGAACACGGTATGAAACACAGGTTAACCGAAACCCTAATCGTTGTGCGAACATTATTTCATTGATGTGCAATCAAGGTGAGTATTCACGGCCCCTATTTTACTTTCTTTCCTTTTTGGGGGAGAAAACATGCAAACATATTTTATAAATGGTTTTAGTATTATTGATATCGTCTGTTACGTTAGTGCAAACATACTTAAAAGTCCTTACATTCTCGAACCGTTAGTAATGTGTAGCGAGGTAATTCTGAGTAGTACTACTGGGTTTAACAAACCCCGCACGGGCTAGTCGCGCTAGCTTGATTGGAGGTCAAACAGGTGCATTATTGACCTAACATTTGTCACTGTCTGGTGAGACGTGACGGGAAGGCAATAAACATACGAACATACAAACAATCAGCCTTGGTTCGAAACGCTAAGTAACTTGTTTATAAGCTAGCTACCTATCGATATGCTTTAATTACTTTACCATTCGAACAGTTACAAATATTTTTATCTGTGATAAAACCTGTGAACTCACCAACTTTATGTTGACACACTTTAGCATGTTTTCTCAGGTAACAGGAACGCTTAATCTCATGATGCACGATTAAGGAACGCACTCAGGACATGCATTCATCAGATCCATTTATTTTGCATTAGACATTGTTTTGACTTAGCATTTCAGACTTTCAGTATTGTTTACATTTCATTTATTCGCTTCCGCACTTTTATTCATTTCATTTATGCTACTATGAGTTAAGTCAAACGTTTGTTTTTAAATTCATATAGTGTCGTTTGATATGACCGTGTCTGAGATCCTGGTATGTCACACGCCTAATGGTAAAACCCCGTTTGCGAAAATTGAGGGTGTAACATCTACAACGTAATATTATATAACATAATAATAAACTCTAAAGGTTTTTACAAAAATTAAAACTTTAAGTAAATAGAAAGATTAATTTGTGTACAGGTAATTGATAAAACTTTTAAACTATCTTAGTAAAAAAACTTACCTTTAAGAAATTAAGAGTTTATAACTTCAAATTATTAAGGAAACCATTATGAATTCCAAATATCGAATAGAATGACTAAAATGAACATATATACTAAACAAAAAAGACTACCTAATAACCAACCAAACCATATAAGAAAACAAAATGATGTCAATGTATTACTATTATTATATTATATAAAAGAAGTCAAATCAATCATTGGTAATCAATCTCTCCGCCTTTCATGAGTTGTTTCTTTTGTGGTTCATCTAATGAAGGACAAAAGTGTCATTTCCTATATGAAGAAGTGCTGAGAAACCCATTGATTAACATGTAACAGTTCACAAAATATTTGAAAATTCCATATATGTCCTCCTTACATCTTCCTCTTGATCAAGCAATGGAGAAGATTATTGGGACACGTGCAAAGATCGCGGCCCTCCGTTCTTCCTCTGTCATAAATTTCATGTTTAGTACCCAATCAAGATTAGACAACTCGTCATTTTGGTTTAAGTTCATATTTAATTCACAATTGAAAAGCCTTAAAAGTTGTTTATTGATGTTATATTTTTCTAAAATCCCCTAATTAACATTTTGGAAAATAACATATGGAGTTCCCAAAAAAGAGCAAAGAAATATTACTAGGCCATTTGAGTTAAAGGATGCACGATTAGAAAGCCAGCATCTACAATTAAATATTCTGTCAAAAATTCGATTTACAAAAGAACCTAAATAGTCGTAAATTTAATAAACAAAGCTAATATTGCCACAAAGCGGTAGCAACAACACTTGTGACCATTAGTCACAAATGTTGGTGAAACTATAACAAATAATTGATTAAGACTAAATTATAAGTGATGTTCGGAAATAAGTCAAAACTATGTAAAACATATAATAATATTAGTATAATTATGTTACAAACCGATCACAATCAACCATCATTGCAAATCGATCTAGAAATTAGATTTACCTAAGGAGAGTTTTTTTGTCATATTCAGGTTAAGAATACCTAACTTTCTAATAGTTACCTTTCTACTAAGGTTCGACTATGTTTCTAAGTGCATTTGAACTTATACGTAACCATTTGAACTTATACTTAACACATTTTAGATACATTCATGCCGTTCAAAAAAAAAAGATGCATTCATATCATCTTATAATTGATTAAACATATATTAAAAAATGATCACATGAAAGAAAGAAACAAAACAAACAGAAAGCATAATTGTATATGTATGCAGAATCACATGCGATTTGTGTGCGTCATATGCGTAATCATGATGGCAAATGTGACACTATATGACACTAGGAATGTACTCAACACACGAAAATAGTAAACGTTTAGATAACATTTTCAATAAACATTTTCAGTTCAAGTTGATATCTTTAACATATACTAAAATTAAAACACATCAATCCGATTATATATATAAAAAAAGACTAAAATATATAGTTTAAAAGTTAAATGCGTCATTTAATTATAACATGTTTACTACTTGACTACAACACGAATTAAAAATGTTAAGAGATGTCTACTTGATTATAACTCTTTAACTTTAGTAAACTCGTGTATTACATAGGTTGGATGCTAATGTAAAGCTAGCCCACTTGGTAGAGGCTTTACCTCTTAGAGAGGATGTCCTGGATTCAAACCCAGGTATGATGTAAGTATGTAACTTGGTGTTAATTTAGGACTAAGAGTATGACAGATTTGCCGTTCAAAAAAACATGGGTTGGATAAATAAAATATTAAATATAATAAAATTATACTTAATTATAAAATAATATTATAAGATAATGCATGATTTAAATTACGTAGGAGTAAAAAACTATAAGTAATAAAATAACGATGTCAATTTTTCAATTTTTTTAAATGAAAAATTCAAACATTTTGTTTAAAAAATTGTCATTTTTATAAATATCCTTACTATAACTCTTAGCTTTAATTATTTTTGGTTTATAAAAAAATACTTTCTAAAGACAATAATATGTCATATTTTTAAATAAGTTTGATGTTTTAAAAAAATTATTTTATAAAAATTTATTTTTTTAGAAATAACATTAATAAAATATAGCTTTCTTAATTTATTAGAAAATCATTTTTAATAAATAATATTATTTGTAATTAAGGTAATTATTTAAAAAAGAGAGAAGTGTGAAAAATTTTGTGAGAATAAATTTGATGTTGCTACGTATCCTTTATAGTTACATTTTTTATTAAAGTAGAAGTATTTGCAATATAACAACCCTGTTTAAGTTCCCAACCCTTTTGACCCATTCGCAAAAACAACACTCTAAGTTAAGCTATTTATGCGTGTGTTAAAACAACACTTTAAGTTAAGCTATTTATATAAGATGTATTAAAAATCATTTACAGAATTCACCCATTACACACTTTAACTTAAGCCATTTTACCAAAATATGATTTGGGTTTACCAATTTTATTCGTCTATCACACATAATTTAAAACGTATAATATATATTTTTAGTTAGAGGCCCAATTTTTTTACCTCGTCACTAAATCCTCAACAACAGCCCTAAAAAAACAAGATGCAAGGGTAAACAAATGGTGTTCGGATTACATAGTTAATTTTAAGTGTGTTTAGATTAGAATTTATCTCTTCAACACAAAATAAAAATACGAGTTACGTTCAAACATACAACAACTACAAACCATCAACTCGACACGATCAACCAACACTATATATACTAGAAAGACTTGAACTTTCTAAAAGAAGAAACGAGGTTAAAAAACCCACAAATATTATCTTCCCTTAAAAAACCCATGTATAACAAGAAGAAAGAAAGCATATTCATACATGTATATGCACACCATCATATATATGTATGTAGACCGTAAAATGTCTAAACGTATGAATGATGATCAAGAATGATACAAAGAATTTACAAACAATACAAGTGTCTACACTCCACATATACATACATACACACACATGTATTCATACACATATAGATACAAGATGATATAATGAGAGAGAGAGAGAGAGAGAGAGAGAGAGAGAGACTTACAAATGTTTGTAGAGGAAGAAGAGATCCAAGAAGAGGAATAAAGGAAGGTTGAGGAAGAATATGAAGGGGTAGGGCGTGGGGTGGGTGGGGGTGGGTGGGGTGGGGTGGGGGTGGGGGTGGGTAGGGGGTATGGAGAATGCGTGTAGTTTGTTGTTGGCTGGGGTGGATGACAGAGATTGCGTGTGGGTTTCCGACATGCTTACAGATCTAATATTACTAACTTCACACTAATGTACATCGTTTATTATACGGGGTATAAGTTTGCCTAAACTATTTGGTTTGGGATTAACTGATTTTACCTGGAAATAAAGATTTGTAATTATATGTTTATTTGATTATTTCTGTTATAAATCGCTTAGCTCACCATTTCCATCTCCTTTTCAGGGTTTTATTAGTATTTAAATGTTATCACATTTTTATTTTGTACAAAGTATTTACGATATTTCCGTTAAAATAGGGATTACTCTATTTACATACTAGCTATAGTAACCCGTGTGTACACGGGTTGAATAAATAAAAAATTAATATAACAAAATTTATTAATTATAAATAATATTTTAAGATATGATATCACTGAAATTATGTATTAGAAATAACTGTAAGTTGTAAAATAGTGATATCAACTTTTTAAAACTTTATTTTTTTCAAAAAAATAAACATTTTGTTCTAAAACAAACCGTATAAAATTGTCATTTTTAAAAATTTTCTTATTATAACTCTTAAATTTAATTATTTTTTGTTTTAAAAAGTAACTTTTTAAAAATACCAATTTTAAATATTTCGTGTTTTTAAAAAAGTCATATGCTTTAAATAAATTTATTATTTTATAAAAAAATTATTTATTTAGAAATAAGATTAATAAATAGATCTTTTTATTAATTTATTAAATTAAAAAAGTGTTAAATAGTATTATTAGTAATTAAGGTAATTATTTAATAGGAGAGAGGCGGGAAAATTTTGGTGAGAGTGATTGTGGTGTTGACACGTGTCATCCCATATACCTTTTTATTAGAGTAGGAAGATTTATTAGATTAAACACTCATCATGCTTATAATAAATGATTATATGTGATGACACATGTTATCATCAGGTTTTACTTTACAAAAACTTTACAAATCATGCTATGATTCTTGCTTTAAGTTTTTATTTTATTTAATTATTTTTAAACGACAAGTGTGAAGTTTTATTTTTTAGAGTAAATTACTATTTTGGTCATTGTGATTTGATCATTTTAACCATTTGAGTCCAAAAATAATTTTTCTAACAAATTAAGCCTTATGGTTTGTATTTTATAACTCTTTCAGTTCAATACACTAACAGAGTTTGATTTTTTAGTTAGTTTTTAAAAAATAACAAAAATACCATTGAACTAAAATGGTTATTTTTAATAACATCAAGGACCAAAAACATAATTTACTCTATCACAGAAACATATTATATATATCTATATCTATAAATATATATATATACACACACACACACGAAATGTTTTTTTTTATTTTTGAAAGTTTTTAAAATTTTAATTTAAATCGCTCAGTTTTAAACATCGTATTTAAACCATTCATCTTATGTAATGGAAAATTTAAAACGTTTGGCTTATTAAACTGTTAAGCTTACTTAAACATCATTTTAATATATTTGTTTTATTTAACCGCAAAGTCTTTTTAACTATTATTTTATTTTAATATTTTTTTAATCGTTCAATTCTATTAAATTTCTTTTATAAATTTTTTATATTTTGTACACATATTTAATTATTCGGATCGTTTAAACGTAATTGTATCCCGTTCTTTTATTTGAACGTCTTTTTACTATCTGTTTATTAAAAACTTCCTTTTTAAACTAACATTTCAAAATTATTTAACTATTTAACTAATATGTGTGTTTATATGTATAAAAGATGTTATTTTTATGTTTTAAAAGTTTTAAAAATATATTTTAAACCGTTTGGATTTTAAACCGATAATTTAATTACTAAAAACGTATTTAAGTGTTTTTAAACCATTTGATTTTCTAAACACCATTTTTTAAACAATTGGGTTTTAAAAATAATTTTTAAAAGTTAGTTTTTAAACAATTTTAAAATCATTTATCTTCAAACTGTTCAGCTTTAAAATATTTCGGCTTTCCATTTTTTTAAATCTCTTTGTTTTTCAAATGTTTTATTTAAATGGCTTTTTAAATAATTCAACTAATTAAACTTCTTTCTAAATTTGTTTGCTTATTTAAACGTCTTTTTCAAACTGATTGGTCATTCAAACGCAACGGTTGACTTCAAAAGTTTAAATAAACTAAACACGGGTGATTCTAATATCATAAAAGCCCTAATTGTAATAATCAAAACTCAAGATAATCCTTAAAATGTCACACCCCGACCGACGGCGGAATCATCGGAGCAGACAAAGGAATGATTGATTGTTAACACATGGTTGTCTATTTGTGGAGATAACATTAAAATCAGATTACAAGATAATATGAGTTTACACCAGCAAATACAACAATTTAAATCACAAATAGTAATTGTCTTTTATTTTGACTAAGTCCGGGTCTTAAATGAGCACATAGAAGTCCCCTATCCTGCTTAACCTAAAATCATGTGAAAAGTAACGAGTCAGCTAAAAATTTAGCCGGTGAGTAATCACAGTTTGAATATACATATAGATTGATTGTTTGATTGAGAATAATCCAATTCACAAGGTATCGTTAAGACTTATATTGCAATAGCAACGCATATAGATAAACGGACACAATATAAACCCCTTGACTTGACACTTGCATATAATAGACTTACACACATACACCATTGACTATTTGCCTCTTGCACATCACCACTCGACTATTCATATGGGGTGGGTTATCCAAACCAGTAGATCTACCATTGATACCAGGATTGATTGAATTAGGTTTTACTGTCGTCCAGTTTATCATAGTATGTTCACATAGTTGCAAGTAATAACATAACCTGTCTTGAATTGAATTTAGAATGAAATAACAATAGAATATCATGATTGAATATATTGTATCACATGATTTCCCCCAAATAAGAAATGATATAAAAAGGAAATATGAATACTCACTTGATTATCCAAACCAGTAGATCTACCATTGATACCAGGATTGATTGATTGAATTAGGGTTTTACTGTAACATCTCGTATTTTTACGTTAATAAAAAATAATTTAACGTCGTTCGATCTTGTAAGGACCATTGTCATGAATTATGGAATATTGCTTTAATATGTCTTTTAAGCCTTAAAACTTGAATGTATAATAATTTAATAATAATAATAATAACAACAACAAAAATAATAATAATATTGATAATAATAATAATAATACCATAATAACTAAGAAAAATGATAATAATATCAATAATAACAACATGAAAATTTAATGAATTTAAAAAGAGAAGTCTAGGGGGCTTTATTGCCAATTTAGGAACTTAAAACATAAGTTTTGGCATAAAATAATAACCACCTAAAACTTGAGGGACCATTTTTGTAAATTCCTTAAAAAAAACCCCACCTTTCTTCCCAACCCATACCGACCCACGTTCTTCTTCCACTACCTCCATGTTTTTCGGCCGACCATCACCATTGTCGACCACCAAACCATTTTAATAAACGAATTAAACCTGCACTAACAAACATTTGATCATTTATAATCTATCTTTGAACTCAATTGCATCAAAAACAACCAAAAAACACACCATCGACCTCCCACTCGATCGCGGACCTGCAACTCAGACTAAACCCAACTTCCGACCGATTTTAATCCAAATTGATAAGGGGTTATTGTTCCAGATCACCATACGAAGCTTCATACAAGATTAATTTGATTTTCATTGTCGATTTCTCCCCGAACCCATCCCCTCACTGTCGCGACCTACAACCTGATTCGAACACCGTCTTCACGAGTTCTAAATTTGAAATTGATAGAGGGCTTATCATCCTTTAAGCTATTAGAAGCTATCTGTAGAAGGAATTCGATTTTCATCATCGAATTCTCCCTGAACCAAATCCTCCTCTGCCGCGACCATATTCGAGCTTGAAACCGACGAATTCCATTGAACTAATAGGTGATTTTACATTCTTTAGGTTTGGTTTTACATAGGGAACAAAAGCCCCATGGTTAATTCCATTAACATCTGTGTTTGGGTGCTCGATTTGGATCCAAACGAATTAGGGTTCATTGGTTGAGAGAAGGGTTGTTGTGTATTGCTTTTAAGATTTAAAAACCATGTAAAACCGCGGCTAAGGCCTTGGTTTACTGGTTCACGCTTCACCGGCAAACTCAGAGGTCCCGGGTTCGAAACCCGGCTACCCCACTATTTTTTTTAAATAGCTTTTTCAGCCTTAAAAAAATATAAGAAAATTTCTAAAAATTATAAAAAAATGTTTTATAAACTTAGTATATTTTTAAAGCTACCAAATTATTTATTATAAATTTATTCTTAAAATATTTTGATAAATTAATTATTTTTCAAAAGTTATAATTAGATTAATTTGTAAAAGTAAACCTTAAATAATAGTTTAAATTACTAAACTATTATTATAACAAAAATCATCATGTAATTTATTAATCATGAGTATTTCAAATAATTACAAAAGTTTATTTAGACGTTATCATTTATTACAAATAAATATTCTTCTTGTTGTTTCTTTAAATTTAATATTTAAGTAATACATATATTTTTTTTCTAAAACCTGTGTGTTTGTTACAATTTAAATATAAAACCTTAATTCTCTTTAAAACGATAAGCTTATTATTAATTAAACTTAAATGTTGTAAATCTATATATATTTAGGTACCTTGTGAAGGAATACCTTGGAACGACGTATATTGACCTTATTAATCATCATAATATACTTATTTGCCATGTGAGTTTTCCTTACCCCTTTTTACTTTATTTCACACCATTTTGGGGTGTAACATGATACTTATACATCATATACTTATAAACGTTTGAGACTTGTAAAGCACTTAGGTTCAAAGTGTTTTTAGTGTAACATTGATACAAGTATCGTGTTTGTTAAGATTAAAGATTAACTTTAGTATGAGGAAATCATTGTAATAGGTTTTCAGAATAGTGTGGCTTTGAGGGAAAGACATTATTACTAGAGGTTGTCATGAGGAGTTCGAAGATGGTCCAAGAAATGACACAATAATAGGAATTGCATTGATCAACGAAGGTAGCGTTCACGATCGGATTAAAATTTAAATAATTCAGAATATTGCTGACAAAGAGAACACAAGTAGCTTTCCAAGTACGGCTTGCACACGCGGTTCATCAAACTCATAATCACAGCTGAGAAACATTCGTGTGGCTAGGAAGCCATGAACACAAATTAGTAATGTCTTTATTTGGCAGGAAGGTTGTTTAGGAAGCTATCATTACGCAATCAGGTTTAATGATAACTCAAAATGAAAGTTGATAAGTAGGAAATAAATGGTTCCATGTAGCTAGATCGAGTCAAAATATGAAGATAAAGGGAAAGAATTTGATTTAAGAATTTACATGTTTCAAGCTTGGAATCAAAATCAACCTAAAACAATCGGGTCTAGTTCAGAGATCATGCTTTGGCTTGATAGGTCGAATCACCAACATTGATTCACCCACCCTTCAAGTTACTACATGCTTCTCGTCACTTGATTACAACCATGGTAAGTTGAAGATCAAGAAATAAGAATAGTCATCAAGGTGTGGTTTTCACTCCTAACTTGATGGTGTATTCCCAAGATATGACTATTAACTTACCAATCAAAAAGTTCGATCCCAACTCATTGTTGAGGATCTACAGAAATAAGACGAGGTAACTCACCATTAAGGTAAGGGAAGTCACTCATATCTTAACGATGAAGTTTTACAAAAACAAAATATAACAGGATGAACTTCTTCATCAAAATCCAGAATTCACTCCTACTTTGATGAGATCGTTTCATTTGAGAGAATACAATCCATAAAAATGAAATTATCATCAAGGTATGGAATTCACGCCTATCTTGATGATTGAGCTTCATAATAACAAGGAAACAATCAAAGATTAACATTTGTCACCAAAGTACGGGTTTCAATCCTATTTTGGTGAGATCATGTCATTTGTGAAAAGCCATTCCAAAGAGAATACTTGGAGTCAATCCTCAAGATAAGGTAATCACTCCAATCCAGAGGATGAGATTTCATAAAATACACAATTGGAAACCATTTATCAAAACAAATAGAGAATCATCAAAGTAAGGGAATCACCCATGCTTTGATGAGTTAGAATTGTTTAGGTGATACGAGTGTTCTTAGTCATAGATTGACTTGCAAACTCTTGCATCTCCCATGATGCAGACGGTTCAAGGTTCGACTTTACAACGAAAGGAAAAGAATATCACTTAGAAATTTAGAAAATTTCAAGTTACATCAATGTAACTAAAAGGAAAATCATGCTTATAAAATTTAAGGTCAAGTTCGAGATAACAGGATTTGTTATGATGTTCAAATCTTGGATGTCTTCAATCAGGAAGACGAAATCAAGGACAAGAATGATTCAACACCATGATGAGATGTGAACATTCGATCGAAAGGAAATACATGGACTTCTCAGGGTATGAGCTCAACCATAGTTTAATTGAAGACACGCGTATTTTTAAGTGGTAACAAAGTTATAATTAGTTTATTTGATCATTGAGATGAGTGACCACTTTAAATTAACAAAGTTAATATTCAATTTGCAAAGTATCCCGAGATGTAGGAATTTCACCTACAGCATTGCATGTTTATGGGACACATCTTTAAGAAGATTTTGGAATCATAAGTAACGGTTTAAAGTTTTAAAGACCATACGGTTTAGATTATCAATATCTTTGGGTAATTGAAATCCATGTTCACGTTGGTTAAGATAAGAAGATAGTTACATGAAATGCCGAGTTCAATACTGTTACACGTTACACGTTGAGCGTTTAAACGTAAGAGTTGAATTGTAGGATGGGTTTAATATTAACAGGAATATATTTAGGTTAAGAATGAGAAAGTATTTAAACTTTGATGATAAACCAGTTCAAGGATTCAAGGATTTTTAAGATACAAAAGGATGGTTCCATTTGGTAACGCATTACCATTTGGAATCGTTGACACGTCAAGGTAAATTGACCCATTTACCTTAGAGACTTGTGTATTGACCATAGTTTATCACTCATCCCAGAAATCCCCAGGTAAGCATAACAGGTCTCACAATGAGATTTATACGATATGCTTGCCTTAGCCCGAAGGCCTTTTGCCAGGAAATCCAGAATACAGGTGTCTATGTGCCACACAAATTTCTTTGGTTTATGAAATCAAAACCTTGATGAGATTTTCATAGATTAGACAGAGAGTCTAAGGAATTGATCCCACGGCGATAAGTGTAGTCTCCACATGTCGTTGAGAATAAGTTTAGGAATTTCATTTATTGGGGAGAGTCAAAGAGTCAAAGTTAAGTTTAGGGAGTCTAAGTTTTAAGCATACATAAGGCAATCCTATGCTAAGGCATCAAGTTGCACAAAAGGCATAGCATTATGTAGCATGCAAACAATGTATATATTTACAAGAATATAAATATTATTCTATAGGTTCATACATACGCTATAGTCTAGGTCACCATTTCTAATAACCTAAATCCCTGTAGTTATGGGCTCTGATACCAATCTGTCACACCCAACCTTGACGGCGGAAACGTCGAGGTGTGAGGAATACGATTGTTCTCAGCCACATAACGCTATTATTAATTCCAAATATATTAATCAAGATTTAATCATAACAATACAAGTAAAAGTTCAAACAAAGATACACCCAGAATAAAAGTAACAAGATCGTTCGTTTATTTCTCTAAGTCCGATCCTAAGTGTGATAAGCTTCAAAAGATCACTTTAAACTCGGGGGTTACCTGAAACATGATAAAAATAAAAGGTCAACTAAAAATAGTTGGTGAGTTTCCCAAGTTTTCATACATAATAGGAAAAGATTATAAGTAGCAATTCATGTCATAGGTTATAAGCTAGTAAGGTTATAGAACACATATCTTTACAATCAAACCTCGACTTGATTACAAGTATATAAGATTGGCTAAGTGTATTTGGTTCCCTAGTGCACAAGCATACGGCTCCTAGGAGTCGGCAGTTCATCGACTTTAGCACCAAATAGGCTTGTCAGGCACAAAGATCTAAGACGTCGCCAGGCTAGTAATAGTTAATGATTGTAACAAACTATGTATCTCATATAATCACTTACAACACACAATAACCATGACAAAATAATAAGATGAATTGCAAGTGCTTTACAAATCTCAAACGTTTATAAGTGTATGATATATAAGTATCATGTTACACCCCAAAAAAAAAAGAGAAGTCTAGGGGGCTTCTCTTTTTCCTCATACTAAAGTTAATCTTTAATCTTAACAAACACGATACTTGTATCAATGTTACACTAATAACACTTTGAACCCTCATTGACGTGAGTAAACAAGAATCGATCACCTAGAAACCCGTTAAAATTACTTGCTTGAGAAGCTCTTGAATGTAGACATTCCCAAGAGTGCACTCGTGAACATGAATGACATCTAAGTCTCCTCATAACCTTAAAATTTACTTCTCATGATTAAATTTCGGGACGAAATTTCTTAAAGTAGGGGAGACTGTAACATCTCGTATTTTTATGTTATAAAAAAAAAAATTTAACGTCGTTCGATCTTGTAAGGACCATTGTCATGAATTATGGAATATTGCTTTAATACGTCTTTTAAGCCTTAAAACTTGAATGTATAATAATTTAATAATAATAATAATAACAACAACAACAATAATAATAATATTGATAATAATAATAATAATACCATAATAACTAAGAAAAATGATAATAATATCAATAATAACAACTTGAAAATTTAATGAATTTAAAAAGAGAAGTCTAAGGGGCTTTATTGCCAATTTAGGAACTTAAAACATAAGTTTTGGCATAAAATAATAACCACCTGAAACTTGAGGGACCATTTCTGTAAATTCCTTAAAAAAACCCCACCTTTCTTCCCAACCCATACCGACCCACGTTCTTCTTCCACTACCTCCATGTTTTTCGGCCGACCATCACCATTGTCGACCACCAAACCATTTTAATAAACGAATTAAACCTGCACTAACAAACATTTGATCATTTATAATCTATCTTTGAACTCAATTGCATCAAAAACAACCAAAAACACACCATCGACCTCCCACTCGATCGCGGACCTGCAACTCAGACTAAACCCAACTTCCGACCGATTTTAATCCAAATTGATAAGGGTTATTGTTCCAGATCACCATACGAAGCTTCATACAAGATTAATTTGATTTTCATTGTCGATTTCTCCCCGAACCCATCCCCTCACTGTCGCGACCTACAACCTGATTCGAACACCGTCTTCACGAGTTCTAAATTTGAAATTGATAGAGGGCTTATCATCCTTTAAGCTATTAGAAGCTATCTGTAGAAGGAATTCGATTTTCATCATCGAATTCTCCCTGAACCAAATCCTCCTCTGCCGCGACCATATTCGAGCTTGAAACCGACGAATTCCATTGAACTAATAGGTGATTTTACATTCTTTAGGTTTGGTTTTACATGGGGAACAAAAGCCCCATGGTTAATTCCATTAACATCTGTGTTTGGGTGCTCGATTTGGATCCAAACGAATTAGGGTTCATCGGTTGAGAGAAGGGTTGTTGTGTATTGCTTTTAAGATTTAAAAACCATGTAAAACCGCGGCTAAGGCCTTGGTTTACTGGTTCACGCTTCGCCTGCAAACTCAGAGGTCCCGGGTTCGAAACCCGGCTACCCCACTATTTTTTTTAAATAGCTTTTTCAGCCTTAAAAAATATAAGAAAAATTCTAAAAATTATAAAAAAATGTTTTATAAACTTAGTATATTTTTAAAGCTACCAAATTATTTATTATAAATTTATTCTAAAATATTTTGATAAATTAATTATTTTTCAAAAGTTATAATTAGATTAATTTGTAAAATAAACCTTAAATAATAGTTTAAATTACTAAACTATTATTATAACAAAAATCATCATGTAATTTATTAATCATGAGTATTTCAAATAATTACAAAAGTTTATTTAGACATTATCATTTATTACAAATAAATATTCTTCTTGTTGTTTCTTTAAAATTTAATATTTAAGTAATACATATATTTTTTTTCTAAACTTGTGTGTTTGTTACAATTTAAATATAAAACCTTAATTCTCTTTAAAACGATAAGCTTATTATTAATTAAACTTAAATGTTGTAAATTTATATATATTTAGGTACCTTGTGAAGGAATACCTTGGAACGACGTATATTGACCTTATTAATCATCATAATATACTTATTTGCCATGTGAGTTTTCCTTGCCCCTTTTTACTTTATTTCACACCATTTTGGGGTGAAACATGATACTTATACATCATACACTTATAAACGTTTGAGACTTGTAAAGCACTTGCAATTCATCTTATTATTTTGTCATGGTTATTTGTGTGTTGTAAGTGATTATATGAGATACATAGTTTGTTACAATCATTAACTATTGCTAGCCTGGCGACGTCTTAGATCTTTGGGCCTGACAAGCCTATTTGGTGCTAAAGTCGATGAACTGCCGACTCCTAAGAGCCGTATGCTTGTGCACTAGGGAACCAAATACACTTAGCCAATCTTATATACTTGTAATCAAGTAGAGGTTTGATTGTAAGATATGTGTTCTATAACCTTACTAGCTTATAACCTATGACATGAATTGCTACTTATAATCTTTTCTATTATGTATAAAAACTTGGGAAACTCACCAACTATTTTTAGTTGACCTTTTATTTTTATCATGTTTCAGGTAACCCCCGAGTTTAAAGTGATCTTTTGAAGCTTATCACACTTAGGATCGGACTTAGAGAAATAAACGAACGATCTTGTTACTTTTATTCTGGGTGTATCTTTGTTTGAACTTTTACTTGTATTGTTATGATTAAATCTTGATTAATATATTTGGAATTAATAATAGCGTTATGTGGCTGAGAACAATCGTATTCCTCACACCTCGACGTTTCCGCCGTCTAGGTTGGGGTGTGACATTTACTGTTGTCCAGTTTATCATAGTATGTTCACATAGTTGCAAGTAATAACATAACCTGTCTTGAATTGAATTTAGAATGAAATAACAATAGAATATCATGATTGAATATATTGTATCACATGATTTCCCCCAAATAAGAATGATATAAAAAGAAAATATGAATACTCATTTGATTGATGAGATTAGAATTTGGATGTGATAGATTTGACACCAACGATTTCCTTACGAGTAATCTATGGAACGGTGTCTCGAGTTAGAATAATAATGATTTGAGAATTGGGAATATATTAGGGTTTCCATTGGGTTTTGAATGATAGTTTAAATAAAATAATTTATTTAGTTTGAATGTCTTGAAATAATAAACGAACTTATTGAAAGTGTTTATGTTTAAAATTTAAAATAAATGTATCAATACGCGTAAATGTTTGATTAATTGTTAAAGTGTGGGAAAAACAAATAACTAATTTTATTAATTAATTATATGATAATTAATTAAAATATTTAATTATTTAAGTGATTAAAAGAATTGGAAATGATTTGGAAAGATTTATATATAAAACTTTTATATTTGATTGAGATAATCATGATTTAAACAATATTACATAGATATTATTTAACCAATAATTTTTAGTCATTTTAACCATTAATTAAAGTTATTTTTATAAGAATTTAAACTAGTTATATTATTTATTTAAAACACTTAATAAAATAAATAAATAAAATGTTAAAATAATTTCAGAAAATAATTAGGTGGTTTTAAAATTTTTAATGTTTGTAGAAATATTTTTATAATTTTTAAATTTTTTTATAATTTTTAAAAGCCTAAAAAGCCTTTAAAAAAATAAAAGAGGGTGCCTGGGGTCGAACCCGGGACCTCTTGGATTGCATGTGAGTGTGGAACCGGTAGACCATGGCATCTAGCCGCGTTAGAAATCGGTTTTTAATTGTTTTAAACCAAATTAACAAAACCCCCAAAATCACCTATGAGCCCTAATTCGATTTGAGCCAAATCGAAGGGTGATTCGATGTTAATGCTCGGTTTAATCATGGGGATTTGATTCCTCATGTAAACCGAGTGTGTATGTATGTTCAATTACCGATTTGGTGATGAATTGAAGACGAACAGGTCGAAGAACAGACACGACTTTGTCGAAGCTGGTTCAAGATGTAAATGGCAATGCCACTCGAATTAGCTTTACAGAAAGCTTCTAATGGATCAAATGATGAAAAGACCACTATCAATTGCAAGTTAGGGGGTTCGGATTGCTGTTTTCAAGCGAGTTGCAGGTCACGACAGTGATGATGGTCGATGGTGAGGTTGTGTGCGTTTCAGGTGCATTTGAAACTGGGGATCGATTAGTAACAGATATACAATCGTTCAAGTTGAATTAATTAAATTATTATCGATTGTTAGTGCGATTCAAGGCTGGAAAAGTGGCCGAACGTTGGGGATGGGATCGATCGCACTATCGACTTCAAAATTTTCAACTCAACATGGGGCATGGTTCGAATCTAGCACATGATGTTGTCGGGGTGTTTAATTGGTTGAATCCGCGCGTTTTGGGGTATTGTGGTGTTGCCGGAGAGTCGGCCGGAGTTTGGCCGGAGGACTGCAGTGGGTCGACGGGGAGGGGGTTTTGGGATTTTAAAATTTTACACCAACAGTCCCTGTGGTTTGAAATGTGTCATTTTATGTTGTAAACTTTGTTTTTAAGTTTTATAAATTACACATTTACCCCCTGCACTTAAATTAAATAATAATAATTCTTTTTTTTATAAACCATTGTTGTTATTATTATTATTATTATTAATATTATTATTACCATTAACATTATTATTATTATTATTATTATTATTATTATTATTATTATTATTATTATTATTATTATTATTAACATCACGTATCGAACAAAATCAACTTTATTTAACAAAAATACGCAATGTTACAGTCTCCCCTGGTTTAGGAAATTTCGTCCCGAAATTTTAATCACGAGGAGGCTGAAACGAAAAGATGAGGGTACTGGGATTTTATTTGATCCTCACGTTCCCAGGTGAACTCTGGGCCACGTTTAGATTCCCAGCGGACTTTAACAACAGGTATCCAGCTACGTTTGAGTTGTTTGACTTCCCGCTCCATAATTTCCACCAGTTTCTCAATAAAGTACATAGATTCATCAATCTGGACTTCATCGGGTGGGATGTGGAGATTTTCATTGGCATGACATTTTTGAGGTTTGAAACATGAAACGTCGGATAGATATTGCTGAGTTTTTGGGGTAATTCAAGCTTGTAGGCCACTTTCCCAATTCGCTCGAGCACTTTAAATGGACCCACGTAACGAGGTGCTAGCTTCCCTTTCTTTCCAAATCGAATCACTCCCTTCCAAGGTGATACCTTAAGAAGTACGAGATCGCCTACATTGTATTCCATGGGTTTACGTCTTTTATCAACATAATGCTTTTGACGATTTCTAGCAGCGACCAAGTTATCACGGATCTTATGAATTTTGTCGGTTGTTTCTTGTATTAATTCCGGACCAGTAATTTGTGATTCACCAACTTCAGACCAACAGATGGGAGATCGACACTTTCGACCATACAAAGCCTCAAACGGTGCCATCTGGATGCTGGTATGGTAACTGTTATTGTAAGAGAATTCGATCAACGGAAGATGAGAATCCACGATCCACTGAAGTCAATGACACAAGCCCGAAGCATATCCTCGAGGGTTTGTATCGTTCTTTCAGTTTGACCGTCGGTTTACAGGTGATAGGCTGTGCTAAGGTTCAGTTGAGTTCCGAGCGCTGATTGAAGACTTTTCCAGAAAAGAGAGATGAAGCGACCATCGCGATCATAGATAATATCTAAAGGTACGCCATGCCGACTGACTATTTCATTAATGTAGATACGAGCCAATTTCTTGACTCGATAATCTTCCCGAATTGGTATGAAATGAGCTGACTTAGTCAATCGATCAATGATAACCTAGATACTATCGTGACCACTAGCGGTACGAGGCTGCTTGGTGATGAAATCCATGGATATACTTTCCCATTTCCATAATGGAACCTCGGGTTGTGTGAGTAATCCAGAGGGACGTTGATGCTCGGCTTTGACTTTGGAGCATGTGAGGCATTTAGATTCATACAAGGCTATATCCTTCTTCATGCCGGACCACCAATATTGGTTTCGAAGATTCATGAACATCTTATCTGCTCTCGGATGAATAGAATAGCGAGCCTTATGAGCCTCATCCATGATGGTTGTTCAAAGATTATCGCGATTTGGAATCCAAAGTCGATCTAGAAAATACAATAGTCCGACCGACTTGGTTTCCAATTGGAGTTCAGCACCGCATGATATTTCCTCATACATGTTGCCCTCGGTGAAGGATTCGTGTTGTGCTTCGAGTATACGGGTCAGGAGATCGGTTTGAATGGTAATACTTTGAAGCATAACCTGGCCCTTACGACTTAACGCATCGGCTACGACATTAGCTTTACCGGGGTGGTAACGAATCTCACAGTCATAGTCGTTAAGTAGTTCGACCCATCGTCGTTGCCTCATGTTAAGCTCCTTCTGGTTGAAGATGTACTGGAGACTCTTATGATCGGTGAATACAACACATTTAGTGTCATAGAGATAGTGTCTCCAGATTTTGAGCGCGAATACACCAGCACCCAATTCAAGATCGTGCGTCGTATAATTTTTCTCATGAATCTTTAATTGTCTTGAGGCATAAGCTATAAATTTGCCTCGCTGCATGAGAACGCAACCTAGACCTTGTCTTGAAGCGTCACAGTAAACAACAAAGTCGTCGTTTCCATCAGGAAGAGTTAGAATCGATGCCTCACACAACTTTTGCTTGAGGGTTTGGAACGCTTTTTCTTGATCAGGCCCCCGAAAAAGGCTTATCCTTGTAGGTCAAAGCAGTGAGTGGCACAGTAATCTTCGAGAAATTAGGAATAAAACGTCGGTAATATCTGGCTAGACCGAGGAATGAACGAATCTCTGTAGGAGTTTTAGGTTCTCCCCGTTTCTTTATTGCCTCGATCTTCGCGGGATCAACGTGAATTCCCTTGCTGTTTACTATGTGACCAAGAAATTGAACCTCATTAAGCCAGAATTCACACTTTGAGAATTTGGCATAGAGTTTCTCTTTCCTCAGAAGTTCGAGTATTAGACGAAGGTGGTTTTCGTGATCGGATTTGGATTTGGAGTATATCAAAATGTCGTCGATGAATACGATCATGAATTTGTCTAGGTATGGCCGACACACGCGATTCATTAAATCCATGAATACTGCCGGTGCGTTGGTTAACCCGAATGGCATCACTATAAACTCGTAATGGCAATATCTCGTTCGGAAAGCGGTTTTTGGAATGTCTTCATCGTGCACACGGAGTTGGTGATGACCAGAACGAAGATCGATCTTTGAGAAGTACGAGGCTCCCTGAAGTTGATCAAATAGATCGTCGATTCTGGGTAATGGGTAACGGTTCTTGATTGTGAGTTTGTTAAGCTCCCGATAGTCAATACACATACGGAATGAGCCATCCTTTTTCTTCACGAATAGGACTGGAGCTCCCCATGGTGATGAGCTCGGGCGAATGAATCCTTTGTCTGACAGTTCTTGCAATTGGCTAGCAAGTTCTTGCATCTCAGATGGTGCAAGTCGATAAGGAGATTTTACCACAGGAGTTGCACCAGGCACAAGGTCGATCCAGAATTCAACTTGACTAACGGGAGGAAGACCGGTTAAGTCTTCGGGAAAGACTTCGGGAAACTCTCGAACAACCGGAATGTCTTCAGTCTTCCTAGGTTTCTCATCTGCCTTCACGATATGGACTAAGAAAGCCACGTAATGCTTGCGGAGATACTTTTGGGCTTTGGTGCAAGACATGAGTTTAAGCCCCTTGGAAGGTTTTTCCCCGTAGATTTGTAGTATGCTTCCGGTCGGAAGAGGAATATGAAGGGTCTTTTCGTGACAAATCACTTCGGCATGATTCTTTGATAACCAGTCCATGCCTACTATAACATCGAAACTACCCAGTTGCATGGGTATAAGATTGATAGGGAAATCGTGCTCGCTTAGATTCAAGGTACAGTCGGGAATAACAGAATTAATTGTAATGGATTTTCCATCAGCTATCTCTACTGTAAAGGGGTTGTCTAGCTTGGTTCGGGCACTAGCAAGTAAGGGTTCAAAGTCTAAGGATACAAAGCTTTTATCGGCACCGGTGTCAAAAGAATCAAAGTGTATTGATTATTAATTTGGAACATACCGTTCACCACGTCGTTGCTAACTTGGGCTTGTTGAGCATTGATGTTGAATGCTTGACCTTGAGCTGCAGGGACGGCCTTGAGGAGCTTCCGACATTGGTTGCGGAAGTGGTTAGGATCCCCGCATTGGTAGCAAGCTCTTACTTGCGTGATTGTCGGGGTATGCTGAACAGTCAGTGTGGTAACTGGAACCCTTGCAGTATTCTTGCACACGTTGAATGTATGCCCAAAACGACCACAGTTTGTGCATTGACGACACTGAACGTTAGCGGGATGGTGATACTTGCAGTGGTTACACTCCGGAAAAGGTCCAGCGTATGGCTTTTTCATCAGCGGTTGGTTGTTTACTGCTGGTTGACGAGTTGGAGGGACTTGATTAATTGGCACAGCGGGGGTAATCACAGTAAAGTTTTGAGAATTGGCCTTCCTCTTCTTGTTCCTGGAAGGCTCGGGTTGGTCGGTTTTGACGGTTTCGTTAGGAAGTTTATCGGTATTCTTCTTCGACCCTTTCCTGGTTAAAGAGCCAGCTTTCACATGATTATCGGTTAACTGCGTAGCCAGTCTAATAGCATCTTCTAGTGTCGAAGGATTCCTTCCTAACACCGTATCCTGAATCTACATAGGTAGTCCACCAATGTATTTCTCGATGGCTTGGGAGGTAGGGGTAGCAAGATGCGGTACCAGAAGGCTCAGTTCGTGAAATCGGTTAGTGTATGCTAGGTTCTCGCCACTGTCTTGGGTTAACTCCCAGAACTCAGCTTCCAGTTTCCGGACTTTATTTCTTGGGCAGAACTCTTTAGTCATGAGCTCCTTAACTTCAGCCCATGTTAATGCTAGAGTAGTTTCGGTGCCACGAGTTCTTTTCTCTCCATTCCACCAAGTAAGTGCGTATTTATGGAGAACACTTGTGGCATACCGGACTTTTAGATTTTCAGGGCATTCGCTGTTTAGGAAAGTGTTCTCGATGCTTTCGAACCACTGTAGTAATCTGATAGCACCTTCAGTTCCACTGAACTTAGGGGGATTGCAAGAACTGAAATGCTTATAAGTACAAGTTTGGGGAGGGTTTGGTGCAGTTGTGTTTTGAACAGTATTGTTGCCTTGGTTCAAATGGGTAAGTAGAGCTGGTACGACTGCAGCAACTTCACGTCCTACCATAGCAGCAATCTTACGGCCAGAGTTTCCAGATCGTGAACGGATTCGACGAGAAGACATTCTGAAATATCATTAAGATATTTTATGAGAATTAGGTAATATGAGGTATACAACTTGTAAACGAAAATCGGGAATTTGGCATAATGTTGGTACACATGTCCCCAGTTCTAGTCTAGTGAGCTGAAATGTAATAAACTTCTATCTTGTTACACATATGTAATGTTAAATCAATCTAATGAGAATCTCTTCTTTATATGGTTGTTGATTATATAATGTTATATCTACTTATTTTATTAGTTGTTACACGCTTAATATGACCATGTTATATAGGTTTACAGTTGTGAGACACAGTTCTGAATCATTAAAGGTTCATGAATGTGTTTGACTAAACATCTTTTTCAGTCGCCCGACTGGACCATGCGGATGGTCCAATCGCACGGTTGAACTAAGAGGCTGAGTCAATCGGACGGTTGAGTCATCAGTCTGACTCAAGCGTACGAATGAATCAGTCGTATTACTCAATCGCACGACTGAGTCAGTCACAAGACTCAGTCGCACGAATGAGATCTGTAACCTATAAATACCACTTAATTCGTGGAAAAACGTGACACTTCGAATACTTGAAACCCTAATCGCCCCAGAACGTGCTGTTCGACCATTCCAACTTCATAGAGCGTTTCAGATCATTCCGAGTCAATTCATAACGTTTTCTAATCGTTAGGATTGATCTTGAATTCGTTCTCACTGATTGGATCGCCAATCAAATAGGATTCCGCACTATTTGATTCGGTACAACGAAGAATCAGTTAGTACTTCGTACGTATACGGTCCTAACAAGTGGTATCAGAGCCAGGTTCTTGATTCTTCGTTGATTCAATCGTTGTGTGAAAAAGTCTACATTTTACGCAAAAAGATTCATTCTTTTGGCTAAAAATCGAGTCTTTACGTTTGCATGTTCTGAAAATTAAGTGTTTTTCGAGTTTCAGCCGTCTAGGGTGCAAAGAATTGCGTTCTAGGTCAAAAGTGTTCAAAAATTGCGTTTTCAGCCGACCCAGTCGCACGATTCTCTTAATCGTACGACTAAACTAATTCGCCCCGTTCTTTCGCACGTTTGAGTCATTCGCCAGTCCATTCGCACGGTTGAGTCAATCGCAGTGTCAATCGCCCGATTGAGTCAATCGCCCACTCCAGTCGCACATCTGAGTCGTTCGGTCTGTTCAGTCGTCTAAGTCTCTCAGTCGTCTGTTTCAATCGTACGTTTGAGTCCAATCGCATAGAGCCCATTCGCACAGCAATTTAATTCTCAAGTTAAATTAATTCAAAGATGGACTCAGAAAATTATGCCATGTCAGCTGGAAAGGATTCACGAATTCAGAATTTGTTGTTACTGGAAAATGAGATAGGGAACCATAACAAGCCACCATAATCTAATTCAGAATTTGTTGTTACTGGAATGAAGTACACGAGAGGGTCAGTCGTGCGAATGAATGTTCATTCGTACGAATGGACATACGACTGGGTTAGACGTACGAATGGACCATACGAATGGTTCAATCGTGCGAATGAGGTCCAGTCGCATGGCCCAATCGCATAAACGGGTCTGAACGCAGAAAACCAGATCTGCAGCCGCCACAAGGCTGAAAAACCGTAATCCGATGATTTGGACGAGATACAACACAAAATTTGTATCATTGGATTCGTTTTTATGATCTGAAGAAGATTCCGAGTCCGGTTTTAACAAATAAACATCACACACAATGAGATTTGAGCAAAACACGAAGAACACGAAGAACACGAAGGCGGTTTAACGTCAAAGAACCTGAAATAGATCCAGAGATCAAGAGCTCGGGTTGCTAGAGTGATTGTTAGATCAATCTAGCAATAACCGGCTCTGATACCAATTGTGAAGGCACTGGATCGATGAACATCCGAGCGTGTTCTTGACGGAAGGATAAAAACCAAAAGACAAACAATAGTACGAACAATAATCGAATGATTTCATTGATAAAACATAACGATTTTAAGCTCGTTACAACTTAAGAATCAAGACTTTTGGCAAGGGGAGATCGAGCATGATCTCCCCTCTCATCCGGCAGCACCTGGGCGCCAGGAACACTATCACAAACCCTTTTTTTTCTACACATTGAAACTGGTATATATAGGCCTCGGCCCATATTAGATGCGACTGGGCCCATTCGTGCGATTGGACCATACGTATGGTTCAATCGTACGACTGGACCATTCTTATGGCTCAGTCTTACGAATGACCCAATCGCATCTCTCAGTCGCACGACTGGTCCATTAGCATGGCTCAGTCGTACGACTGAGTCTCATTCGCATATGCTCCTGCGAATGACCCAGTTTCATGTGTTTACAAGGTGTATTACATTAAGCCTAGACTATTCGTCAAGCGACGGACACACTATATATGACTATATATGCTCCAACAAATTCCCCCTTGGACGTTGCTTGCGAATAGTAGATAACACCTCTTACAATCTTCAGTCAATCTTTGCTCTGGTTTCCAATAGAATCAAACGAACAACCATATTAGCCAACATTACCGATCCGTCAGGTTACCACAATATCCCTGAAAATGAATTTAGGCACAATAGCTTTCGTTTACTTTGTAGAACACCATCATAGCAGTAAGATTCCCCAAATGACTGATTTTTCCAGATAATGACATGACCAGTTTTCCATTGCTTCAATCTTCACACAGTCTAACCTGTTTAACATTTCCAACTATAGAAATTCCCCCTCACGTTCAGCATATCCCAATATATAAACGTTGTGCTCTCCTAACGTCTTCATACGGTGTATTGGGCAAAAGGTTGAAGGTTCCAATCCACAGCTGACAATATCAAACAAATCAGCATGCACGAAGATTCATCATCAGAAACCTGCTCACATCATCACTTTCTGATTGCGTCTTCAATTTCTCTATACATGGATTCCCCCTAAGAATGAGAATCCTCTCTGTGCGGATAAATATAACTTGATTGGCCCATAAATAGTCAGATGCTCCTGACTACCCCACAAAATCAGCACCGACAGCTGACATCTTCTCTTCTCTCTTTCGTGTTCCAACAACATTCACCGATTCTGGAAGTCCAACGAATAATGGGGTATCCCTCGAACTTGTTTGACATAAGAAACTCAGGGTGAATGTGCTTTGCTCATCCTCAACTCTTGCATAGACTCTCCAGAAGAATCTTCACTATTGACCCGAACATGAACCGAAAATGACCCGATAATTTTCCTAAAAAAATTTTATTTTACCAAATTTTTTCAGAAGGCTTCCCGACTGATAAAAATGGTTTAGGGAAAAATTCGTGCAAGAAGCTGTTCCTTTTTTTTTTTTTTTTTTTTTTTTTTTTGGTCTGGTACACAGCTCATTCGTGCGACTGAAACAGACGAATGAAGACATACGTGCGAATGCGTTATTCGTGCGAATGGACACTCCGAATGGTTCAGTAGTGCGAATGAAGTACACGAGAGGGTCAGTCGTGCGAATGAATGTTCATTCGTACGAATGGACATACGACTGGGTTAGACGTACGAATGGACCATACGAATGGTTCAATCCTGCGAATGAGGTCCAGTCGCATGGCCCAATCGCATGAACGGGTCTGAACGCAGAAAACCAGATCTGCAGCCGCCACAAGGCTGAAAAACCCTAATCCGATGATTTGGACGAGATACAACACAAAATTTGTATCATTGGATTCGTTTTTATGATCTGAAGAAGATTCCGAGTCCGGTTTTAACAAATAAACATCACACACAATGAGATTTGAGCAAAACACGAAGAACACGAAGAACACGAAGGCGGTTTAACGTCAAAGAACCTGAAATAGATCCAGAGATCAAGAGCTCGGGTTGCTAGAGTGATTGTTAGATCAATCTAGCAATAACCGGCTCTGATACCAATTGTGAAGGCACTGGATCGATGAACATCCGAGCGTGTTCTTGACGGAAGGATAAAAACCAAAAGACAAACAATAGTACGAACAATAATCGAATGATTTCATTGATAAAACATAACGATTTTAAGCTCGTTACAACTTAAGAATCAAGACTTTTGGCAAGGGGAGATCGAGCATGATCTCCCCTCTCATCCGGCAGCACCTGGGCGCCAGGAACACTATCACAAACCCTTTTTTTTCTACACATTGAAACTGGTATATATAGGCCTCGGCCCATATTAGATGCGACTGGGCCCATTCGTGCGATTGGACCATACGTATGGTTCAATCGTACGACTGGACCATTCTTATGGCTCAGTCTTACGAATGACCCAATCGCATCTCTCAGTCGCACGACTGGTCCATTAGCATGGCTCAGTCGTACGACTGAGTCTCATTCGCATATGCTCCTGCGAATGACCCAGTTTCATGTGTTTACAAGGTGTATTACATTAAGCCTAGACTATTCGTCAAGCGACGGACACACTATATATGACTATATATGCTCCAACAAATTCCCCCTTGGACGTTGCTTGCGAATAGTAGATAACACCTCTTACAATCTTCAGTCAATCTTTGCTCTGGTTTCAATAGAATCAAACGAACAACCATATTAGCCAACATTGCCGATCCGTCAGGTTACCACAATATCCCTGAAAATGAATTTAGGCACAATAGCTTTCGTTTACTTTGTAGAACACCATCATAGCAGTAAGATTCCCCAAATGACTGATTTTTCCAGATAATGACATGACCAGTTTTCCATTGCTTCAATCTTCACACAGTCTAACCTGTTTAACATTTCCAACTATAGAAATTCCCCCTCACATTCAGCATATCCCAATATATAAACGTTGTGCTCTCCTTGCGTCTTCATACGGTGTATTGGGCAAAAGGTTGAAGGTTCCAATCCACAGCTGACAATATCAAACAAATCAGCATGCACGAAGATTCATCATCAGAAACCTGCTCACATCATCACTTTCTGATTGCGTCTTCAATTTCTCTATACATGGATTCCCCCTAAGAATGAGAATCCTCTCTATGCGGATAAATATAACTTGATTGGCCCATAAATAGTCAGATGCTCCTGACTACCCCACAAAATCAGCACCGACAGCTGACATCTTCTCTTCTCTCTTTCGTGTTCCAACAACATTCACCGATTCTGGAAGTCCAACGAATAATGGGGTATCCCTCGAACTTGTTTGACATAAGAAACTCAGGGTGAATGTGCTTTGCTCATCCTCAACTCTTGCATAGACTCTCCAGAAGAATCTTCACTATTGACCCGAACATGAACCGAAAATGACCCGATAATTTTCCTAAAAAAATTTTATTTTACCAAATTTTTTCAGAAGGCTTCCCGACTGATAAAAATGGTTTAGGGAAAAATTCGTGCAAGAAGCTGTTCCTTTTTTTTTTTTTTTTTTTTTTTTTTTTTGGTCTGGTACACAGCTCATTCGTGCGACTGAAACAGACGAATGAAGACATACGTGCGAATGGGTGATTCGTGCGAATGGACACTCCGAATGGTTCAGTAGTGCGAATGAAGTACACGAGAGGGTCAGTCGTGCGAATGAATGTTCATTCGTACGAATGGACATACGACTGGGTTAGACGTACGAATGGACCATACGAATGGTTCAATCGTGCGAATGAGGTCCAGTCGCATGGCCCAATCGCATAAACGGGTCTGAACGCAGAAAACCAGATCTGCAGCCGCCACAAGGCTGAAAAACCCTAATCCGATGATTTGGACGAGATACAACACAAAATTTGTATCATTGGATTCGTTTTTATGATCTGAAGAAGATTCCGAGTCCGGTTTTAACAAATAAACATCACACACAATGAGATTTGAGCAAAACACGAAGAACACGAAGAACACGAAGGCGGTTTAACGTCAAAGAACCTGAAATAGATCCAGAGATCAAGAGCTCGGGTTGCTAGAGTGATTGTTAGATCAAACCCTTTTTTTTCTACATATTGAAACTGGTATATATAGGCCTCGGCCCATATTAGATGCGACTGGGCCCATTCGTGCGATTGGACCATACGTATGGTTCAATCGTACGACTGGACCATTCTTATGGCTCAGTCTTACGAATGACCCAATCGCATCTCTCAGTCGCACGACTGGTCCATTAGCATGGCTCAGTCGTACGACTGAGTCTCATTCGCATATGCTCCTGCGAATGACCCAGTTTCATGTGTTTACAGGGTGTATTACATTAAGCCTAGACTATTCGTCAAGCGACGGACACACTATATATGACTATATATGCTCCAACACATAATAACCATGAGATGTTCCGAGTGTAATCGTTTGATTCGTAAATCAAAACGAGTACGTTGACTAATCAAAATATTAGGTCAACCACAACATTGTTGAAGACATGCGTACCTATAAGTAGATACTCATCCCGAGGGTTCCCAGGTAAGGTAGACAGATCCATCGTCTGATTTGGATTTATACGAATACCTTGCCTAGACAGAACACCTCGAGATACAGGCATCCCACTCTTCCAGCATTGCATGTTTCAAGTTATAAGACACAGACTTTGATGAATTTGAAAACCACGAATAACGATTCAAAGCTCATTTTGAAAACCATTTGATTTAGGCACACAATGCCTTAGAATATAATTTAAGATTTGTGTGTGCATTGATAAACATCACAGTATAAGAAGAATCACATAAGCATATAATCACATAATCAAATATAAACATATAAGGCACATATAAACCTATCTAAGCATATAAAATACATGAGAGGACTCATGTTTTAACAACCGGCAAAATCAGGTCAATGCTAACTCAATTCTATAAAATTTAAATAATTAAAGTTAAACCGTAGTTGACTTGTTTGACCCCTTAAGAATTAACTAACGTCTTCCTTAAAAGAAGAAATGTCTTGCTGAATTTAGAATTGGTCACACAGTGCATTGCACTCATGAGAGTCAATGATCAGTATTTGACAAAGTTAACTAAACTTGTTATTAAATTAATCAATTTAGACAATTGGTTAATAATAATAATAATAACAAAAGTTAATAAAAAATAATAATAACATGACACAAAATCCATTCCTGGATTTGAAATTAGTGCATGCATGACACATAACCCCACCCAAACCCCCATAAAACCCTTTCACCTCCTTCTTCTCTTCATCTCCCCATCTCACACACACACACATACACCACCACCTCTCCATCGCCCCCCCCCCTCCCTTTTCTCTCTACCACCGCAACCCCACCTTCCACCACCTACCGTCGCCACCAACACCATCACCTCCACCCGTCGCCATCAACACCATCACCACCTACCGTCGCCACCATCTCCACCCGCCATTCCCCTCGGCCGAAACCATCACCACCACCCGAAACCACCTTCATCATCACCACCAAAATACATATCTCTCTAAAGGATCTAACATTTTCATTCTTGCATTTGGGTGTTCACAATCTATTGTTACTAAGGTATTTTTGATTTAAATGAGTTATGATTGTTCATGCATGGATAATCAAGATGATAATCTTGATAGAACTTGATTCACCCATTTAATAATGTTGGTTTTTATGATTTTGTTATATGAAAATGATTGGTTTGGTGATTTTTGGGTATGAAATAGAATTTAAATGGCAATATAAACCTGAAAATTTGTAAGATAGGTTAATGTTGGATGAAAATGCATTAGTTGGGTAGCCTAGATAGTAAAAATGTATATATGGATGTACACATAATAAAAATGAACACATTGGTTGGAGATTAATGTCTTATGACTATGTTAGGAACACTAAGTGATGATTATGGATAAATGATTATTTATAAAGACTTAAGATAATCACTAGGTTGAAGATTTTGGGTAACAATAAAAATGTTAAGGCAAAAGTAATTGGACACAATTAAAGGACATCATTAGGTAAAAGTCTACTAATAAAACTTTGAGATTAGGAATTATGGTTAAAATCAAACAAAGGACCTTATGAAATAATATATTTTGGACAACTCACGACTAATAGGATTTATAATATATATACACATGGAACTAAAGATAAAATATATTTTTCAACAATTCATGACTAAATAGTATGTATATATATATATTTTAGACACTAACCGTGACTTAATAAGTCTTACGTTTTAAGAGTAACAATTGTATTGACAATTAAATTATTTTAATTATATTTTTTTAAAAAGGGGATTTTTACATAAAAATTTATTATTAGACGAAACAAACTAAACTTTGAACAAGACTAAAATGCTTATGTATACATATATTTATATACAAATATACATATTTAGAAAAACTATAAGATTTATAAGACATTAAGTATATAAGTAAAAGCATAGATAACGGTAGGAAGATATTTAACCTTAATAAGGGAAATAATAGTTTCATTAAAAGTTCACAAAAATATACATTTATAAAAATATGCCATTTTAAAAACAACCAAATAAACTGGGTGAAATGTATTCATAAGCATAAAGCGTTATGTATTGATCATAATGTTCATGACTAGGGCATAAAGCACGTTGGTTCGTTTCATTAACCGCACTCAAGGTGAGTTCTTCGGCCCCATTTTTAATATCATTTCAACTGTTTTGGGGTGAAAAGCATGAAATAATGTTTCTTTGAATATATGATGGATTAAACAAGATAATATATTATATGAGGGTATAAGTTCGGGTCATAGTATGGATGTATATACTATTGAGCCCTAAATCCCCCTATAATCATTAACCTCAGGGGTGAGGCCGCAGAATATATTGGTAGATCTATCGGGTTAGAATGGCCCGCTCTCGCGACCAGTCGCGCTGGTCAGGTTTGTGGCGAGGGAGTTTATATGTCTGGATAGTTGTGGGGCAACGATGTGTTTCTTGGTTTGATTATGGGCTTATGACCTAAATTATCATAGTACCTAGCTAGTCTATGAGGAATATATTATGCCTTGTTTCATCATATTATTTTCAATTGATTGTTTGCGAAACTAAAAAACCCCGAAAGCTCACCAACCTTATGTTGACTTTTTACCTTTCATGCTTTTCAGGGTTATAGGTGAGCTCTATATGGATATTCTGGAACTTTGTCTTTGGAGGGTCAAACGTTTCAAAACATCTTTAAATAAAGTTGGGTTCATGTAATAAAAACGGAACTATGTGTTACTACCGAAATGTTTAATGTTGTTTAATAAAATACTTTTATGATAATAATGTACGACTTTCACGACTAACGTTAACTTAAGAACGTTTGACTATAATAGTTGGGTCAACTCCAACTTCCGTTACCACCACGTCACGCGATCTTCCGCTGCGATTTTCGAGGTGTGACAGAAGTTGGTATCAGAGCCAACGGTTATAGTGAACTAGAAATTTTAAATCTTGACTATAACCTTTGAAAAGGACTTTTGACTCCAAAGACATTTCCACGTTATAAGTCTTACCTAGATTAGAGTACCATGCAAGCATAATTGTTATATTAATATTTGAGCAAAATATTATCTAGAATATTGCAAAATTTTAAGTACGCATGCATACTCTCTTTTATTGTAGATGTCTGATCGTGTTAACCGAGAGAGGGTACCTAACCGTAGCAGTAGCATGCAGGACCCATCAGAACCCATCTCCCCTACACCATGGTATCACCGACCCAGCCTTACTTTGCAGCTGCCTTGTACCCGGGAATGGAAAATTCGGGAAACGGTTGGATATCTGAGTCTGACGATGAGGACCCCACACCACCTGTAGTCACCCTTGAGCCCATTACCGAGGAGCCAGAAGGCATGGCCCCGGAAGGTGAGACCCCCACAGATGTGACCCCAGCAGCCCCTATTCCTCTCGCACAGTGCCCGCCAAAGATCAGGATGGTGTATGAGCGGAGGGAGCGCAGAGAGAAGAGAAAGACGATGGATGATGATGCACCACCAAGGATCAGGTTGGTGTATGAACGAAAGAAACGCAGGGAGACGAGAAAGGTGAATGATGGTGCCGGTATGAAGAGTACATCTATGCCCAAACGGGCCAGACTGCTAGATGAACAGTGGGGACGGATCATGGAAACTATGAGAGGATGGGCATCAAGAGATGGGATTCCTACCACCTTTGAGGTGGGAGAGTCGACTTCCGCACCACGTGGAACTACTATGGAGAACGGGCCCGTCGAACATATGATGATCACTCTGGTAGCACAATGTGCTCGACTCGAGAAGGAATTGCTAACTGTCAGAAAGAAGATGAGTATCCGGGATGAGGTGAGCCAAGCTTTGGATGGGAGATTGATGACGATTGAGGAGGAGAGATTACTGGATGAAAGCGCTCTGAGCCAGATGCACTTCCGTATAGCGGATTTGGAGAGTAGTCTCGCAGAGACTAGGGATCGACTGACCCAGGCGGAACAGAGAGCAGATGTGCCCGAATCAGCATTGGTGACGGTACAACAGTACGCGATGGTGATGGGAGAGCAGACAGAGACCGCATTGGCTATGGCTACATTATGTCTGATGATGATTTCATGCCTTACGCATGTTGGTGCTGGAGGCTTGTATTAGGATAGTTATTGATATAAGCCGGAGAGCTTGGACTCTTTCTTTTGACCGAGTTATGACTCGATGATGCATGTAGACTCTAACTTATGATCTTTTGATAACTAACTTTTGGGTGTTTTGATATTTATGTATGTGTAATTAGACGTCTATGAGATTTAAAAAGTTTTATCCTTATGATTTATGTTGGCTGTGATTAATACTTGATTATTATATGGATATTTTTATATAAGATAAGTCATTATAACAGCAAACATCCGTAATCTAAACACCTTCTTCCCTACCTTCAAAACAGAATTGAACCATGCCACCCGTAACCCGAGGCACACCCTCGAGTGGAAACGTCAATTTACCAACTACCGCGGAAGAATTAGCACAACTAATAGCTCAGCATGTTAAGTCAGCCTTAGAACAACACGATGCAAACCTAGTGGCTAGTCAAGGGAGGAGGCAAGAGAATACGGGCAATGGCCTTGGTAATGGAACGGGAAATGGATCAAACACGGGATCTGGTGTTGGTGCCAATAATGGATCTGGTACGAACGGGAATCCAGGAAGTTCGTCAAGTGGACAACCACAAGGATGCTCATACAAGACCTTTCAAGGGTGCAATCCAAGAACATTCACAGGCGCTGAAGGACCACTAGATATAGTCCGATGGATCGAGAGAATGGAGACTGTTATAGTAATAAGCAATTGTTCTAGCGAACAAAAGGTCAAATACACGACCTGTTCCTTTCAAGATGCAGCATTATCATGGTGGAATTCCCAGCGCCAAATTTTGGGCGATAAGAACGCATATGAACTTACTTGGGAACAACTAAAGGAGATGTTACTTAAAGAATACTGCCCACGCAACGAGCTCCAGAAGATCGAAACCGAATTCTGGAATCATACCATGGAAGGAGCCGAGATCCGGACATACACGTCAAGATTCAATGATCTTGCTAGATTGGTGCCCCGCATGGTCACACCAGAATACGTGCGAATTGAAAGATACATATGGGGATTGACACCCCAAATAAGAAGCAACGTTACAGCTTCCAAGCCTACCACCATCCAAAGTGCAATCGCTATTGCACACTCCTTAACTGATGACGCAATACGAAATGGATCCCTGATCAAGAAGAATGAGCATGGAAAAAGTGCGATGGAAATCGGGAGGAAGGCGATCAAAGTAAACAGAAGACCATTTGATGGAAAGAGGAAGTGGTTTGAAAACCCCAAGGGACAAGCAAGCAACAGGAAAAACTTTGACCAAAGATCCGAACGAATTTATGTTGCAACATCAAACAACAGAGGGGCAAACAAGGAATCTCAAGGGAAATGTAACAAATGCGGATATCTCCATACGGGTGATTGTAAGATTTGTACTCATTGCCATAAACTTGGACATCTGAGCCAAAACTGCCGAGCAAAACCTGATGAAAGGACAATCAGAAATGATCAAGCTTGCTATGAGTGTGGTAGGATCGGACACTTCAGGAAGAACTGCCTAAAGTTGAACTAGTCCAGGGCCAGAGGGAGAGCTTTTGAGATGAATGCCAAGGAAGCACAACAAGAACCGTCAGTGGTTAACGGTACGTTTCTTATCAACAATCACTATGCCTCCATCTTGTTTGACACTGGTGCTGATTTAAGTTTTGTATCCAAAGAGTTCGAACCATCATTGGGGATTAAACCATGTAAGCTAAGAAAGAAGTATATTATAGAGTTAGCTAATGGAAAGAAAATAGAATCTAATGAAATAATTAGAAATTGCACGATACAACTCAGCAACCATCTCTTTAGTATCGACTTATTACCTGTCAATCTGGGAAGCTTCGACGTTGTTATTGGTATGGATTGGCTCTCTCAAAATCATGCCGAAATAGTATGTTTTGAGAAAATCATCCGATTGCCAACTCCTAGTGGAGAACTCTTAATCATTCAAGGAGAAAAAGGAAAACCCTCGTTTAAAATTTTAAGTGTCATGAAAACTTATGAATACCTAAACGAAGGGTATCCTGCCTTTCTAGTAAAGGCCACTGACACTAAAAATGAGGAGCAAGGAATGGAAGACATCCCCATTGTACGAGAATACCCAGAGATATTCCCCGAAGACTTACCAGGGCTACCTCCACAAAGGCAGATCGAATTTTGAATTGACTTGATACCCGGAGCTGCACCAGTAGCACGATCACCATATCGACTGGCACCCTCTGAAATGCAGGAATTGTCAAAACAACTGCAAGAATTATTAGACAAGGGATTCATTCGACCAAGTTTTTCTCCTTGGGGAGCACCGGTGCTATTCGTCAAAAAGAAAGACGGATCATTCAGGATGTGCATTGATTATCGAGAATTAAATAAACTCACCATTAAAAATCGATACCCACTACCAAGAATTGATGATCTGTTCGATCAATTACAAGGATCCAGCTACTACTCGAAGATAGATTTACGATCAGGATATCATCAACTGTTGATAACAGAAGAGGACGTTCCAAAAACGGCTTTTAGAACACGTTACGGTCATTACGAATTTCTGGTAATGCCATTTGGATTGACCAACGCGCCTGCCATATTCATGGACCTTATGAATCGGGTTTGTAAGCCCTACTTGGACAAGTTTGTGATAGTATTCATCGACGACATTCTGATATACTCACAATCAAAGGAAGAGCATGAGCAGCACCTTAGGCTAATCCTAAACGTCCTCAAGAAAGAAAAGTTGTACGCAAAGTTCTCAAAATGTGAATTTTGGCTTCGAGAAGTTCGATTTCTCGGACACGTTATTAATGAAAAGGGTATCCATGTGGATCCAGCCAAGGTTGAGGCAATTAAAAACTGGGAAGCCCCCAAATCTCCAACAGAAGTACGACAATTCCTAGGGTTAGCAGGCTATTACCGTAGATTTATAGAAAATTTCTCAAAGATAGCCCAACCCTTAACCCTATTAACTCGCAAGGATAAGAGTTACGTATGGGGCGAAGATCAAGACAGAGCCTTTCGGTTATTGAAGTGAAAATTATGCAGTGCACCCATACTGTCCTTACCAAATGGGACAGAGGGATTTGTAGTATATTGTGATGCCTCACGATTAGGTCTTGGGTGCGTATTAATGCAGAAGGATAAAGTCATCGCTTATGCGTCAAGACAATTAAAGGTGCATGAGAAAAATTACACCACCCATGACCTAGAACTGGGAGCCGTTGTTTTCGCACTCAAGATATGGAGACATTATTTATATGGAACCAAATGTGTGATATATACGGATCACAAGAGTCTGCAACATATCTTTGATCAGAAAGATTTGAACATGAGGCAACGCCGCTGGGTAGAGCTATTAAATGATTACGACTGCGATATACGATACCACCCAGGCAAAGCTAACGTCGTGGCTGATGCGCTCAGTAGGAAGGAAAGAGAAAAACCTCTACGGGTGCGAGCAATGGAACTCACCATACACTCAAACCTTACCAATCACATTCGCAATGCTCAAATCGAAGCATTAAAAGATGGAAACATGGAGGGAGAAGATCTACAAGGAATGGTCAAGGGATTAATACCCGACTCCGACAAGTTGATGCGTTTTGTGAACCGAGTATGGGTCCCCAAACATGGAGGTTTACGCAAACTAATTCTTGAAGAAGCCCATAAATCGAGATACTCAATTCACCCAGGGATGGACAAAATGTATCACGATATAAAAGAATTCTTCTGGTGGCCTAATATGAAAGGAGATGTAGTTTCGTATGTAAATCAATGTATCACCTGCGCCAAGGTAAAAGCAGAACATCAGAAGCCATCTGGTCTATTACAACAACCAGAAATTCCAAAATGGAAATGGGAGTGCATTGCTATGGATTTTGCGACAAAACTACCAAGAACAGCTAGTGGTTACGACACTATCTGGGTAATTGTTGATCGGTTGACAAAATCTGCACACTTCTTACCCATGAAAGAGGGGTACAACATGAGCAAGATAGCAAATTTATACATTAAGGAAGTAGTGTCGCGTCATGGGGTACCCGTTTCAATCATATCAGATAGGGATAGTCGATTTACCTCAAGATTTTGGCAATCACTACACGAAGCCATGGGTACTCGACTAGACATGAGCACAGCCTATCACCCACAAACAGACGGCCAGAGTGAAAGAACCATCCAAACACTGGAAGACCTACTAAGAGCATGTGTGATCGATTTTGGCGGTAATTGGGACACTCACCTACCATTAGCTGAGTTCTCATATAATAACAGTTATCACACCAGCATTAAGGCCGCCCCGTTTGAAGCATTATACGGAAGGAAATGTCGCTCGCCCTTATGTTGGGCAGAAATGGGTGAAAGGAAATTAACCGGGCCTGAAATTATCCAAGAAACGACCGATAAGATCGGGCAAATCAAGAAGAGGTTAGAAGCAGCAAGAAGCAGGCAAAAGAGCTATGCGGATAATCGGAGAAAACCGTTAGAATTCCAAACTGGTGACAGAGTATTTCTAAAGGTGTCGCCGTGGAAAGGCGTGATACGATTTGGTAAACGAGGGAAGCTCAATCCCCGATACATCGGACCATTCGAGATAACCGAACGTATTGGACCAGTAGCATACCGTCTTAACCTACCAAGTGAACTTGGGAGTGTGCACAACGTATTCCACGTATCCAACCTTAAGAAGTGTATGACAGACGAATCACTCATCATTCCACCAGAAGAAGTTTTTATTGACGATAAACTTCATTTCATCGAAGAACCAGTTGAGGCCATGGATCGGAAGGTCCAGAAACTCAGACGAAGACAAATTAAGCGGGTCAAGATAAGATGGAATTCGAAGAGAGGGCCTGAATTCACCTGGGAGAGCGAAGATCAGATGCGACAAAAATATCCCCACCTCTTTAAAAATCAGCCTGATAAAAACCCTACAACATAAATTTCGGGACGAAATTTCCTGAACGGGGGGAGACTTTAACAACCGGCAAAATCAGGTCAATGCTAACTCAATTCTATAAAATTTAAATAATTAAAGTTAAACCGTAGTTGACTTGTTTGACCCCCTTAAGAATTAACTAACGTCTTCCTTAAAAGAAGAAATGTCTTGCTGAATTTAGAATTGGTCACACAGTGCATTGCACTCATGAGAGTCAATGATCAGTATTTGACAAAGTTAACTAAACTTGTTATTAAATTAATCAATTTAGACAATTGGTTAATAATAATAATAATAACAAAAGTTAATAAAAAATAATAATAACATGACACAAAATCCATTCCTGGATTTGAAATTAGTGCATGCATGACACATAACCCCACCCAAACCCCCATAAAACCCTTTCACCTCCTTCTTCTCTTCATCTCCCCATCTCACACACACACACATACACCACCACCTCTCCATCGGCCCCCCCTCCCTTTTCTCTCTACCACCGCAACCCCACCTTCCACCACCTACCGTCGCCACCAACACCATCACCTCCACCCGTCGCCATCAACACCATCACCACCTACCGTCGCCACCATCTCCACCCGCCATTCCCCTCGGCCGAAACCATCACCACCACCCGAAACCACCTTCATCATCACCACCAAAATACATATCTCTCTAAAGGATCTAACATTTTCATTCTTGCATTTGGGTGTTCACAATCTATTGTTACTAAGGTATTTTTGATTTAAATGAGTTATGATTGTTCATGCATGGATAATCAAGATGATAATCTTGATAGAACTTGATTCACCCATTTAATAATGTTGGTTTTTATGATTTTGTTATATGAAAATGATTGGTTTGGTGATTTTTGGGTATGAAATGGAATTTAAATGGCAATATAAACCTGAAAATTTGTAAGATAGGTTAATGTTGGATGAAAATGCATTAGTTGGGTAGCCTAGATAGTAAAAATGTATATATGGATGTACACATAATAAAAATGAACACATTGGTTGGAGATTAATGTCTTATGACTATGTTAGGAACACTAAGTGATGATTATGGATAAATGATTATTTATAAAGACTTAAGATAATCACTAGGTTGAAGATTTTGGGTAACAATAAAAATGTTAAGGCAAAAGTAATTGGACACAATTAAAGGACATCATTAGGTAAAAGTCTACTAATAAAACTTTGAGATTAGGAATTATGGTTAAAATCAAACAAAGGACCTTATGAAATAATATATTTTGGACAACTCACGACTAATAGAATTTATAATATATATAAACATGGAACTAAAGATAAAATATATTTTTCAACAATTCATGACTAAATAGTATGTATATATATATATATATTTTAGACACTAACCGTGACTTAATAAGTCTTACGTTTTAAGAGTAACAATTGTATTGACAATTAAATTATTTTAATTATATTTTTTTAAAAAAGGGGATTTTTACATAAAAATTTATTATTAGACGAAACAAACTAAACTTTGAACAAGACTAAAACGCTTATGTATACATATATTTATATACAAATATACATATTTAGAAAAACTATAAGATTTATAAGACATTAAGTATATAAGTAAAAGCATAGATAACGGTAGGAAGATATGTAACCTTAATAAGGGAAATAATAGTTTCATTAAAAGTTCACAAAAATATACATTTATAAAAATATGCCATTTTAAAAACAACCAAATAAAATGGGTGAAATGTATTCATAAGCATAAAGCGTTATGTATTGATCATAATGTTCATGACTAGGGCATAAAGCACGTTGGTTCGTTTCATTGACCGCACTCAAGGTGAGTTCTTCGGCCCCATTTTTAATCTCATTTCAACTGTTTTGGGGTGAAAAGCATGAAATAATGTTTCTTTGAATATATGATGGATTAAACAAGATAATATATTATATGAGGGTATAAGTTCGGGTCATAGTATGGATGTATATACTATTGAGCCCTAAATCCCCCTATAATCATTAACCTCAGGGGTGAGGCCGCAGAATATATTGGTAGATCTATCGGGTTAGAATGGCCCGCTCTCGCGACCAGTCGCGCTGGTCAGGTTTGTGGCGAGGGAGTTTATATGTCTGGATAGTTGTGGGGCAACGACGTGTTTCTTGGTTTGATTATGGGCTTATGACCTAAATTATCATAGTACCTAGCTAGTCTATGAGGAATATATTATGCCTTGTTTCATCATATTTTTTTCAATTGATTGTTTGAGAAACTACAAAAACCCCGAAAGCTCACCAACCTTATGTTGACTTTTTACCCTTCATGCTTTTCAGGGTTATAGGTGAGCTCTATATGGATATTCTAGAACTTTGTCTTTGGAGGGTCAAACGTTTCAAAACATCTTTAAATAAAGTTGGGTTCATGTAATAAAAACGGAACTATGTGTTACTACCGAAATGTTTAATGTTGTTTAATAAAATACTTTTATGATAATAATGTACGACTTTCACGACTAACGTTAACTTAAGAACGTTTGACTATAATAGTTGGGTCAACTCCAACTTCCGTTACCACCACGTCACGCGATCTTCCGCTGCGATTTTCGGGGTGTGACACATGTGTAAAGGTACTTAGTTATAGTCTAGGCCATTCCATTTCTAATAACCTAATTCCCTATAACCATGGCTCTGATACCAATCTGTCACACCCCGACCGACGACGGAATCATCGGAGCGGACAAGGGAATGATTGATTGTTCATAAAACATGGTTGTCTATTTGTGGAGATAACATTAAAATCAGATTACAAGATAATATGAGTTTACACCAGCAAATACAACAATTTAAATCACAAATAGTAATTGTCTTTTATTTTGACTAAGTCCGGGTCTTAAATGAGCACATAGAAGTCCCCTATCCTGCTTAACCTGAAATCATGTGAAAAGTAACGAGTCAGCTAAAAATTTAGCCGGTGAGTAATCACAGTTTGAATATACATATAGATTGATTGTTTGATTGAAAATAATCCAATTCACAAGGTATCGTTAAGACTTATATTGCAATAGCAAAGCATATAGATAAACTGACACAATATAAACCCCTTGACTTGACACTTGCATATAATAGACTTACACACATACACCATTGACTATTTGCCTCTTGCACAATCACCACTCGACTATTCATATGGGGTGGGTTATCCAAACCAGTAGATCTACCATTGATACCAGGATTGATTGAATTAGGTTTTACTGTCGTCCAGTTTATCATAGTATGTTCACATAGTTGCAAGTAATAACATAACCTGTCTTGAATTGAATTTAGAATGAAATAACAATGGAATATCATGATTGAATATATTGTATCACATGATTTCCCCCAAATAAGAAATGATATAAAAAGGAAATATGAATACTCACTTGATTGATGAGATTAGAATTTGGACATGAGAGATTTGACACCAACGATTTCTTACGAGTAATCTATAGAACGGTGTCTCGAGTTAGAATAATAATGATTTGAGAATTGAGAATATATTAGGGTTTCCATTGGGTTTTAAATGATAGTTTAAATAAAATAATTTATTTAGTTTGAATGTCTTGAAATAAATAAACGAATTTATTGAAAGTGTTTATGTTTAAAATTTAAAATAAATGTTTCAATACGCGTAAATGTTTGATTTATTGTTAAAGTGTGGAAAAAACAAATAACTAATTTTATTAATTAATTATATGATAATTAATTAAAATATTTAATTATTTAAGTGATTAAAAGAATTGGAAATGATTTGGAAAGATTTATATTTAAAACTTTTATATTTTATTGAGATAATCATGATCTAAACAATATTACATAGATATTATTTAAACCAATAATTATTTAGTCATTTTAACCATTAATTAAAGTTTATTTTTATAAGAATTTAAACTAGTTATATTATTTATTAACACTTAATAAATAAATAAATAAAATATTAAAATAAATTTCAGAAGATAATTAGGTGGTTTTAAAAATTTTTAATGTTTGTAGAAACAATTTTATAATTTTTAAAATTTTTTTATAATTTTTAAAAGCCTAAAAAGCCTTTAAAAAAATAAAAGAGGGTGCCCGGGGTCGAACCCGGGACCTCTTGGATTGCATGTGAGTGTGGAACCGGTAGACCATGGCATCCAGCCGCTTTAGAAATCGGTTTTTAATTGTTTTAAACCAAATTAACAAAACCCCCAAAATCACCTATGAGCCCTAATTCTCTTTGAGCCAAATCGAAGGGTGATTCGATGTTAATGCTCGGTTTAATCATAGGGCTTTGATTCCCCATGTAAAACCGAGTATGTATGTATGTTCAATTACCGATTTGGTGATGAATTGAAGACGAACAGGTCGAAGAACAGACACGACTTTGTCGAAGCTGGTTCAAGATGTAAATGGCAATGCCACTCGAATTAGCTTTACAGAAAGCTTCTAATGGATCAAATGATGAAAAGACCACTATCAATTGCAAGTTAGGGGGTTCGGATTGCTGTTTTCAAGCGAGTTGCAGGTCGCGACAGTGGTGATGGTCGATGGTGAGGTTTTGTGCGTTTCAGGTGCATTTGAAACTGGGGATCGATTTGTAACAGATATACAATCGTTCAAGTTGAATTAATTAAATTATTATCGATTGTTAGTGCGATTCAAGGCTGGAAAAGTGGCCGAATGTTGGGGATGGGATCGATCGCACTATCGACTTCAAATTTTTCAACTCAACGTGGGGCATGGTTCGAATCTAGCACATGATGTTGTCGGGGTGTTTAATTTGGTTGAATCCGCGTGTTTTGGGGTATTGTGGTGTTGCCGGAGAGTCGGCCGGAGTTTGGCCGGAGGACTGCAGTGGGTCGACGGGGAGGGGGTTTGGGATTTTAAAATTTTACACCAACGGTCCCTGTGGTTTGAAATGTGTCATTTATGTTGTAAACTTTGTTTTTAATTTTTATAAATTACACATTTACCCCCTGCACTTAATTTAAATAATAATAATTCTTTTTTTATAAACCATTGTTATTATTATTATTATTATTATTATTATTATCATTAACATTATTATTATTATTATTTTTATTATTATTATTAACATCAACGTATCGAACAAAATCAACTTTATTTAACAAAAATACGCAATGTTACATAGAATAATATAAATGATATAAATTTAGAAATCACATTTAAGTCAACTTGAATAAAAGATAACAAAAAATCAAAAAGAGAAAAAGATGTTCTAATAAAATGACGTTTAAAAAGAAAGTTTTTTTTAATAAACGAATAGTAAAAATACATTCAGATAAAAGAACGGGATAAATTACATTTAAATGAGCCGAATAATTAAAAATATGTATAAATACAAAAAATTTAAAAAAGAAGCTTTAATAGAATTAAACGATTAAAAAATACGTTTAAATAAAATAACAATTAAAAAGAATTTGTCATTTAAATAAAACAAATAGATTAAAAGGACGTTTAAGTAAGCTTAACAATTTAAATAAGAAGTACAATAAGCCAAATGATTTTAAATATTCCGTTAGATAAGATGAATGGTTTAAATACGACGTTTAAAATCGAGCGATTTGAAATTAAAATTTAAAAAACTTTGAAAAATAAAAACAAAAAGATTTCATGTATATATATAATATATATAATATATATAATATATAATATATATAATATATATATAATATACTATATATTTATAATATGTTTGTGAGAGAGAGTAAACTACGTTTTTGATCCCTGAGGTTATTAAAAATAACTATTTCAGTCCAAGGGTATTTTGATCATTTTATCAGAAAACTAACTGAAAGAGTTATAAAATGCAAACCATAAGGTTTGATTTGTTAGAAATTTTATTTTTGAACTTAAATGGTTAAAATAACCAAACCACATGGACCAAAATAGTAAATTTACTCTTTTTTTAACTACCTCAATCACCACCAACATTCTAGTGATTTTGAATATATGATATTAATCATATTAAACATTATTTAAACCTTTAAACCTTATGATCACAAATCTTTATTTTTATATTGTCGACTTAAATTAAATCGATAGAGTTTAAATATTTTTCTTTACATTTTTATTATATATTTATAATTTTTAACCTGTGTAATACACGAGCTAATAACATAGTATTTTATATTAGTCCATTAAATTATGAAAACTTATATGATGGATTTCATTAGTTGATTATTTCATATATTAGCACAATCTTAAAGATGGGTATTATTGAAGAAGAAATGGTGATTGAGAACTAAACGATGATCAATCACGATATTACCACTCAGGGGAATCAAAATTAAGAAGAGTTCCAGAAAGATGATAATCTATTGACAAGATAACGAGATTAACAAGAAATAAGATATTTACTAATTTTCTACACACCAACATTCAAGAACAAGTGACACTTTTTTACTTAGACTTATCTTTACTAACCAAACCAACAACTTGACTCACTACAACTTTTAACTACCCATTTGACACTAATGACCCATTTGCCCTTGTAAGCTAGTATACCTAAGCCAGACACGTATGATAATAATGATATAATAATTATAATCAACAAATAATAAGAAATTAAAAAGGATATATTTTAATAAGATATAATATGAATTATCATCACAAGAAGATTTATAATTTGGTAAGGTTAAAATAAATAAGATTTTAAAACAAAAGGTGTAAAAATGAATCTTAACTATCAATTTTTGTTAATCAATGTTGACATCAAATTGTAGAAAATAAGTTTATTAGGGGTGTATTTTAGTGATGATCATTTTTGTTGATTTTTTTCTTTCAATGACCCCCACTTTTTTAAACGTTTATCACTTTTATATATGATATTTTACTTTTTATAAAGATTACAGGATAAAAAACAGGAGTTTTTTAATTTTTAAAAGAGTATAAGATCGTCATATGAAAAGATAAAAAAATACCTTTTTTAGCTTATATTATTATGTTCGTCACATCTAACACAATAACACGACGTATTTGACACAATAACCTAACGTATTTGACACAATGACCAAAATGCCCTAAATTTTAAACAATATAATGACACATGTCAAGCCCATAAATTCTTAAAACTTTTAGATTAAATACTCTTTTTATTACTACTCTATGCTTATAATTTTGATACTTAATTATTTGAAATTATTATTATTTATAGGAAATAGATGCTATAGAAAAAATATAATTCAACAAAAGTGGACATGTGACAACCAAAACTAACTATTTATTTTAATAAGAAAATTTTATTAAAATCTATGCTATATTTATACATTTTAAAGTATTCATAATAATTCACAAATATCAAATCGATTCAAGAAATATTTCATATAAATCATAAAACGATTATTCTTACAACTTTTTAAAAGAAAACTAGTGTTTGTAATCCAGACGCACGTTGCGCGTCTTAGATATAGTAAACCGAGGCTCAAACAAACGCACATGTTTATAATGTTACGTTTAGATTATCATAGCCACAACACGTGATGGTTAAAAGGTGGCTCAGTACCAACGTCGGGTTACGGCTGCACACCAAAGATGGTTGCCAAGCCAGGGCAACCAACGGCAGTTATGTGGTATCATCACAGCCAATGAATAACTAGAACGAATAGTCTCAGATGGGAAAACCCTCGTCATCATCAACAACAAAGTGAACAACCCAACGATAATGTCTCAGATGAGATAGTACTCATCATCACGGACATAACAGATTACCCAACCACATAGCATGTCGCCGCCGACAGAGAAAGTTGTTAATTGCTACCCCGGGCAGCGACATTCATGATTTCAAAGAGTCTATCGCTGTAGAACTGCATCCAAAATAGTGGAATAAATCCAATCTTATCAGAACCAGATCACATCCTACCATGACGAACTGTATCACCAACATATGAACCTCCTTCACGGTCAAGTGAAAGGCCACCGGCAACAATGGCGACACATAATCACCAACCAAAGCCGGCAAAAGCCATAAAAACTCAGATTTAAGCATAAAGCTGCACATGCAGCAGAAAGTAACAGCAAAAAAATCAGTGTTGCACAAAGCATAGGTCGTAGATATCAGCGGCGACTACCGGGCGTCAGACGCGACTGCATACCACCACCGGTACAGCCGGTGGTTAAAAAACAAGATCTGGCAAGAAAACCCCAAAAACAACACAGGATCCAGTTCAATTTCCCACCACGAAACCCTAAAAACCCGCGTGGCGCCTTTGGTACCGCCACTGCACCGACGACGACGGCGACGTAGGTCGACGGTTGAGCCATGGACAACTGCGGCCGGCTCCACCTCAACCATAAAGGGGAGGCGAAGCAACAAAAAAGCCACCGCCACAACAGTCGTTGCTGCCGCGAGCCAACGCCAAAACAACCATCCTCGTCGCCTCCGCGATCGTCGCCTTTGGCACGGCCAGGCACCACCGCAAAACCCTAAAAATCCCCATTATCGCCTTTGGTACGGCCGACGACAGAGTCACCGCAACAGGTACGGCAGGCGACAGAGTCACCGCAACAAAGACGGAGGAGACGCAGAGCGGGAAGAGAAGCCCGATGGCCCTAACACACCCGCACCACTACACCACAACCACCCGAAATGTGATCTGCTCAAGTGTAAAGCCAACGCACAATACCCGAGTAGGAAGGGAAATACCGAGAATACCCCAAGTTACTATTCATCGATTTGGTTTTTTCATAGTATAAAATTTCTATTACTAGAAGAGAAAATCAGAGTTTTAAATATATATTAAAAAGGGAAAGATCAAATGAAAATATAAATTTATTATAACCACTTTTGTTAAATTTTTATAATGTTCTTATTTTTTAAATGTTCATAACTTTGTTATACAACATTATTTTTTTAAAAATTATACCATAAAAATAAACGTTTTTATCTTTAAAACGAGTATTGTATTACTATAGATAAAATAATAATTTTTTTTATGTTTTTAAACTTATATCTCGTCATTGTTTATTTACTGAAGTTCATTGTGTATTTTTATTAGTTATTGTGTTTTTCTAAATACTATTGTGTTTTTATAAGATGATAAATAAAAATATAATCAAGAATAATATTGTTGTGTATCTATAAATCTTTAATATATAAAACATCATAATAAACTAATAACTAATTTATCTAATACGTTAAAAAAACATTAACAAAATACACAATGTTTGGTTGTGTTTTTTTATCGTAATTGTGTTATCGTGGGCACTATAAGTTTTAAAAAATACATTGGTGAAATGACATTATTATATACTTTTAATTGTAAAACACAATGATAGATAATAACAAGTTTATATAATCTATAAAAAACAATAACAAAAATAACACATGATGGTATTTTCAATACTATAAGATCTACCTATCTACCTATTCTAATAAAAGGGTAACTAGGGATGCCACATGGCAACACCACATAACTAGAGATGTCACATGGCAACACCACATTCATTTTTAACAAAATTTTTCCGCTTCTCTCTCTTATTAAATAACTCCATTAATTACTAATTATATTATAAATTTCTTTTTTGATTAAAAATTATTTTTAAAAAAATTTAGAAATAGATACTTTTTGATGTTTATTTCTAGAGAAACAAATTTTTATTAAAACAAATTTTCTAAAACATCATACTTTTTTTAAAACACAAAAATATTTTAAATTTTACATTTTTTAACATGTTTTTAAGCAAAATGTTTAATTTATTTTTTTGGAAAAATAAAAAAGTTAAAAACAAAATTTTAAAAGTTGATGTTATTGTTTTATTACTTATATTCCTTACTCATATATAACTTAAATCATATATTATTTTATAATTAATAAAATATATTCTATTTAATATTATTTATTCAACTCGTGTAATACACGGGTTCACTAAAGCTAGTTTGAACAATATATTGGTAAAAGTATATCATTGCGTACTTTTAATTGTAAAACATGATAGATAAAAAGTTTATATAAGATATATAAATAATAATAAATATAACATCAACTGATCTAAAATGTAAAACACAATGATAAATACATATAACAAATGATGTAAAATATATGACATAATGAATTGAATTCGACACAATTAACGTATAATACACAATGAGCTAACGTATAATACACAATGAGCTGACGTATTTAACACAATGACCAAAATATCCTTTTTTTAAAAACAATTGAAGGTCACATGTCAAGCCCATAATTTTTCTTATATTTTTAGATTAAATAAGATTTTAATATAACTAGGGTTATATACTAACGCGCGTTGCGCGTTGGATGAACTGATTAAATCGAGGATTAGATAAAACAAATGCTCTCATTTTCATCGCCATCATCGCCTGACAAAAGACATACCGACTAATGACAACGACATTGGCCTCATGAAAAACAACTTTATGTAAACTAATGCTCAGAATTTCAAATATAATTATTAACCAATGGCTGCAGGGGTTGCGGGTATGCACCAGCTGTCCTCCAACCCTGCCACGCAAAGGCTATGTCGCATTCGAATTTATTAACCTGAATTTGAACTCATCACATCCAGATGATAAAACCCCAAAACATAACAACGAATTCAGATGAAATCACAGGATCATATATCATCAATAGCATCCTTTAACATCACAAAAAACAGTTGTCTTAGCTATTCTCAACTCATAATAACAAATTGTCTCAGGTGAGTTAGGGGGTGTTTGTTTTTTGAAAAAACCTCTTCCCCACCTCTTCATCTTCACGCTCGCAGACGCGGAAAGAGTTTTTACTTCGCTGACTGTTTGTTTTCTGGAAGAGGTTTCATTAAAAAACGTCTTCAACACCTTTGCACGGAGAAGAGGTGGAACAATGTCTTCACACCTCTTCTAATCTCTTCTCTTCTAAAATAAAGCAGCCCTAACATCTGATCCCCCATTCCTCACCCATTTTCTACCCACCTCCCCCATTCTTCACAATCATCTTCATCGGCCGCCCCCACCGTCGCCACCACGCCACCGCGCCATCGTCGCGCCGTCGCCACCGCGCCACCGCCCCGACCGTCGCCTGTGAGAATAGTGTAGAGGTTGAGGGAGTTTATACGGATTACCGTGGGGATGAAGTGGTGGGAGTGTCGGAGAGGTTGTTGAGGTTTGTGAGTTTAGTTCCGTCGTTGTTACCTGGTGGAAAGTGGTGGAGGTTTTGGATGAGGTGAAGGTTATGCAGAATGCAAAGCCGGTGACTCTGGTGCAGGCGCTTCGACGAATGTGGGAGCTGATTGCGAGTGATCGTTGGTTATCTTTTCTGCATACACTGCTTTAGTTCTAATAGCGGTACTGGTGTTCTGTTAACCTTTTGTTTTGCATTTCATGCGTAATTTTGGCCTAATTGTTATCTTTCTGGAATGAAGTAGAATTGGGAATGAGTTAGGCTTAATTAGAGGCATACGAGCTATGTATTGGAAATGGAATTCAAGCTGAATCAAAAAAAAAAAAAACTAGAACTTCTGGAAATACTGACCATTTGTTGCATTATATCATCTCTTTAGTTGCTATGATTAGTTTGTTTATATGATTAGTTTGTATATGGTTATATGATAGATTGTTTATATGATTAGTTTGTATATGGTTAGTTTGTTTGTATGATTAGTTTGTGTTCGTATATGGTTTGTACGATTAGTTTGTCTATATGATTAGTTTGTATATGATTAGTTTGTATATGGTTAGTTTGTTTGTATGATTAGTTTAATTACAGAATATTTTAGCATTCTGCAGAGTTAAACAAAACAAACAGTCTTTTTCTTGCAGACTGCAGACATTTGGTCCACCTCTTTTGCTGCAGATGTCTGCAGATGTGGTCCGCAGACTGCAGACGTTTTCCTGCAGAAAAAACAAACAGCACCTTAGTTTCATCATCATAGACCAAACAAAGTTACATCTACATATCAACATAAGTGTTGGCACAAGCACTTTGATCAATTAACAAACAACAACAGGAACAACAGCTAAAAACCCTCAAAGTAAGAAAGCAGAGGGTTAGTCTCAAACGAGTAAGAGCTCAAATTCATTAGCTCTACAGCTTGAAAAAGCAACCACCGTTGGGCCGGAGACCAACGACCGCGTCAAAGCAACCTAGCTATCATTAGGTAAACACCCAACATCCCCACCATGCAGATGCCACCAAAGGCGTCAAGGCGACAATTATGCCACCAAAGAAGGAAATCGACCAAACAAAGGAAGAAGGAAACTTAGAGACTCAATCGTGCCCAACGCCACCGCCAAAGAACACCGTCACCAAACCCTAGTCAGATCCGAGTGTGCGAAAGAGAAAGATACGGTTAGGGGGGATTTGGGTTAGCCGCCGGCAACCGACGCAACATAGATCAGCGACTAAAAGCCGCCGCCTCGCTGGCGGCAGGTGGTGGTGTTCCGCGGAGGCAGCAACATGATTCTACTCCCCCTCAAGAAAACCGTTCGACCATGGTTTAAGAAAGACGGACGGCCGACAGAGAGAAAAGGACGGGCCAGCCCAAGCGGCCACCGCCTTCGCCTCCGCCTCCATCGCCACCGGCACCATCAATTTGTCTCTAAAACTTCAAGAACATACATATATATGGTAGTGGATAGGACCAAACTGCAAATACTTAACAAAGCTATGACCAAAACATAAAATTCATTAACATACTATTCCTTCATTTGGTTTTTAAATATATAAATAAATATATAATATATAGGAGAATTCTACCCTATTATAAATTAGTATACAAACTTTTTCTCTACGGTCATTAAATGCATGAAAAAATTTCATGTATTCTTTTTAAGAAGATTTTTTAATTAAATTCTGCTTAACATTTAAACTTTAATGATTTGAATCTATATCATTTTTACAGGGGATAAACAAAATACCATTATTAGATAGCTAGATGATAGGTAGTTATTTCATGCGTCTACTTTATATTTATGCAATTAAAATGGTTTACATTAATTATTTTGTTTTTCTACTTAGAGCATTCACAACCCGTGCCCTATAATCATGTGAGTGTGTTTGGTACATTATATGGAATGATTTTGAGTGGTTGTGAGTGAAGGAGAGAGAAAAGGTTATTGTGGATTGGTATATTTGAAGAATCACTGTACAATCCTTATAAATTTTTTAATATTTTTGAAAGTGGTTGTGAGTGAAGGAGAGAGAAAAGGTAATGAAAAAGGTATAAAAATATATTATTTAATTGAAAGGAGAGAGAAGAAGTAGTGATTTTTAGTGTAATTATATGGATAAAGATAAGGAATGGACTGTGAATGCTCTTATATATTTAATTACACATGGACAAAAAATCGGTTCGGAAATCCAAACAGGTTTAGAAATTGGTTTTTCCATCTCTTCAAACTGATTCGGACCAAACCTGTTCGGGCCCAAACCGAACTGTCGAAACGCAATAGGTTCGGGATATTATAAACCAAAACCGGTTTATAAACCGGTCCCATCCATATCAGTTCCAAACCGGTTTTTACAAATTTGAAAAACTAGCCGTTGGTGGCTAAAAACGTCCTTTTTTGCTTTTTTTTCTCCCATTTGACCCCCATACACCACTATAAATATGTTGTGAGTGTTTTGGTTGAATCACAACAATCAAAAACTCTCTCTATACTCTAAAAACTAAAAAAAGCTTACTTTTCTCTTCACAACAATAAAAAATCTCAAAAATAGCTTTTTCTATTGCTCAATCCTCAGTTAGTTGTGATGCATCTTCTCATATGTGGTTCTTTGGGTTATCCCTAATATGAGTAACAAAGAAATTTGGTGCAACTATGATTAGTGTCCAAACAATGGTCGTTGCAAGTTGTGTTCTAAACTTTTTTCAAATGATGCGAAATCTACTTTGAAAAATCACATACTATTGAAATATTTCAAAGCGTTGAAAGGGGAACCGTCTCAATATCAAACTTCGACTACTAGTGAAGGCAATTTATGGGTTTAAAATGTTGAATGATTATTTGGATACAACTGAAATAATACAAGACAAATGTTCACTTGAAATAGAATTGGAATATGAAGCCGAACTAGAAGAAGAGGAAGTAGACGGTTGATTGACACCCGTAATGACCGATAATGAAGCGGCATATGATGATTACCTCCGAAATAACTCGGTTTCGGGGGGTGAAAAATAAAAACATCTAAATACGCTACAAATGAATGACTATGTTAGTTTTTATTTGTTCAAAATAAAAAATAGAATTTTAGTTGTTTTGTAATCTATCTATGTATTTTTATGTATTTCATTTATATGTTTAAAAGTTTAAGAATTTAATAAAAATAAAAATGTGAAATTATAATTTGTAGTTGTTTTGTAATCTTTCTATGTTTTTTTATGTATTTCATTTGGATGTTTATAAGTTAAGTATTTAATAAAATTAAAAAGAGTAAAATGTTATTTTGGTCCCTGATTTTGTTGAATTTGGCATTTCAATCCAATTTTTTTTTTCATTTCAGTGACTATTGTTTACCAAATATTGTCATTTTCATCAAATAAACTAATATCGTTAAAACATCCGTTAAATATGAGGGTATTTTAGTCTTTTCCAACACCCTAATTATCCAATTAAGACAAATTAATCAATTAATATTCAACTAAAACTAAAAAAACACTTGAAGCGACTAGTGATACCGTACGCTTCAATTTAAAAGCTTCGATTAGCTCTAACTCATGCTATTCGATTAAGGTCTGTTATGGGATTTCAATTAATCTTCACGTTTTGTTCTAATGTGTACCGTTATCCGATTGAGGTTTGCTATGGGATTGAGGTATCCTGTTGTCACGCTTTGTTTAATTGAGGTCCGCGAATGTGATAACGACAGACCTTAATCAAACAAAATGTCACAACAGTAGATCTCAATCAAATAACGTTACACATTCGAACAAAACGTGAAGATTAAATCTAATAACGGTACACGTTCGAAAAAAACATGAAGATTAGTTGAATTCCCATAGTAACCTCAATCGAACAACATGGGTTAGAGTTAATTAAAACTTTTAAATGAAAGCGTCCGATCTCACCCGTCGCTTCATGCGTTTTTTAGTTTTAACTAAATATTAATTGTTAATTTGTCTTAGTTGAATAATTAAGGTACTGAAAAATACTAAAATATCCTAATATTTAACGAAGATCTTAACGGAGTTAGTGGAGTGTATGAAAATAATAACATTTGGTAAACTATAATGATTGAAATGGTAAAAAAAATTTTGGCTTGAAATGACAAATTCAACGAAATGTCAGGGATGAAAATAGCATTTCACTCAATTAAAAATGTAAATTCTAATTTTAGTTGTTTTGTAATCTTTCTATGTTTTATATGGATTTCATTTACATGTTTAAAAGTTGAAGTATTCAATAAAATTAAAAATATAAAAATTATAATTAATTTTTTAATCTAAAAAAATAAACCGGTTTGAAACCAAACCAGTTTAGAAACCGATACAAATCGGTTTCTATAGGTTTAGGTTATATTGGCCTCAAACCGGTTTCCAACCCAAACCGGTTGAGGCCAAACCGGTTTAATCCCAACAAAAAAACCGGTCCAGTTTCCAACCTGAACCGGTTCTAAAGAAAACAATTTTCTACACCTAATTTAACTTAATTATGGTGTGTAAGTGATCTCTTTTTACTATAAAATAAATAGAAATGATACTTCATTGTTTTCAAGGGGGGATATGAAATTTAGATCTTCTAAAAAATAGGTAGAGTACATATTGATAAATAAAGATTGAAGTTTCTAATTTTTTTTATTATACTTATACTTAATTTGGTCGGTCACATTATTGTCAAATTGACCCTTTAAATTTTCAAAGTTATAATATTACTATTTGTATATCTAATATATGATTTTAACCTATTAATTATTTTACTAATTATTTTTTTCTTTTATTAACTTATGTTCGTTAATTCGATTGTTATGGGTATTGCATCTGTTAACGAGTAGTGGGTCTCTTCGGAAGCGGTCTCTCTATCTCTCAGGATAGTGGAAAGACTTGCCACCGCATACCCCTCCCAGACCCTGCTTATCAGCGGGATACACTGGGTATGTTTGTTTGTTTGTTTGTTTGTTTGTTTGTTTAACATATGTTCGTTAATTGAAAAAAAATGATGTTTGGTTGTGTTTATTTTTATATGACATCTAAGTATAAATTTTGCTAAACGGATTTATATTTAAAATATGGTAATTACTTTTTGGATAGTGTACGTTATATCGACTGATGGTAATATTTTAATATCTTGAAGAATGAAATCTATATTTTAATTTTCAAAACCAAGTAGCCGCAACTTCATACGTTTTTATATACTTACCTCGTCAATATTACCGCTTTAAACAGTGAAATAGGTTTGCAAACATGTTGAATCGTGCGGGCTCAGCTTCTATTTATTCTCATTTGACTTGACATTATATCAAAACAAAAAAGAGTATGTGAGCATAAAACAATCCATAAAATCGATCAATTAATCATGTTCGTTTATCTAATTAACCGAAAAAATATTTTATTTATGTTTTTGTTTATTTAATAATAAAATAATATCAAACTATTCAATGAATGATTTGCTTTGCTACATATATTGTTCATTACATCTCTATCCAGAAAATATATATAATACACAAAAAGATAAGCTATAGATAATCACAAACTAATCATATAGATCGATAATTATCACATCAAATAAATTTGAAATATTACACCGACCATCTCTTGTTAGTTATTATATATATTTGCCTATAAAACTGCTACTGCTGCCTCTTCACCCCAACTTTGCCGGCAACCCACCACCAACAGCCACCGTCTTCTGCCGGCAACCCACCACCAACAGCCACCGTCTTCTGCCGGCAACCCACCAACGATCACCACCAACTCAGATTTTAAGGTAAATAAATTTAGTAATATTATTGTTTCATGCAATATTCGCTTGTTATTATCGAGACCTAAGGAGACTTGTTGGTCGTATTCAGTGTTTTATTAATGTCCCAAATGTCCTAACATATAAAGAATAGTTCTATTTAACTTTGCTTAATCGCTACACTGAAAGTTTCAACATAGATGATATGATTGAGTAGATATGATCTTTAAACATTTGGTCGTAAGATAATATGTATAATTATATTTAACATATGTAATTTTCACATGCAATGACAGTACTTGCTTAAAGTTTTTCTATACCAATGTTTATAGCCATTGCAGGATTTGTAGGAGTTCTAGATGATGAATTCCGCAACGAAACTCGTTTCTTGTGTGATCTTCGACATGGATGGAACCCTTGTAGATACAGGTAGCTTTTTAAGACATAGCCTAGTTTAATTTCTTTTTTTTCTACGTTTTGATATAAATTTTGTGTATGTATTTCAAATAACGTAATGTATTTTTTTGATGTTATAGATGGGCTCGTGAGTGAAGTCTTGAAAGTTTACCTTGTAAAATACAAGAAGATATGGGATGGGAGGGAGGTTCAAAGGATTGTAGGGAAAACACCTATGGAGGCTGCAGCTGTTATCGTGGAGGATTACGCGCTTCCTTTGTCGAAAGAAGATTTGTTATCAGAATTCTCCCCAATGCTCAATGATCAGTAATAAATTAAACCGCGCTCTTGCTCTTAGTTATTAACACAAATTTTCGTTCCAAACTATGCAGTTGATCTGACTTTATTTTACATTATTCGAACCATTAGATGGTGCAAACTTAAAGCACAACCGGGCGCGTACCGTTTGATTGAACATTTGAGGGACCATGGAGTGAAAATGGCATTGGCTTCTAACTCTCCAAGAGCTAACATTGAAACAAAGCTAAGTTATCATCCAAGTAAGTTAACAAATATAAATTTTTTTATCATGGTTAACAAATTAACAAAGAAACAGACATACACAAAAAAATTCCCACTCATAACAGAGCTATTTATTGGCTCTGTGGAGGGTGGGATGAGGACAAACCTTACCTCTATCTCACGAGATAGAGTGGCTACTGTCGTTGATCATAGTTAACAAATTTTAAATAGGTATCTTACTAGCTTTCGTTTGCAGCGCTGAAAGATGCATTTGCAGCCATTGTGGCTGGTGATGAAGTTAAAGCAGGAAAACCATCTCCTGAAATGTAAGATGAAATATGTTTTTTTTTTTTTTTTTAAACCATATGGATCATCGTATTCACTAGAAGTTTTCGTGTTTCAGATACCTCGAAGCAGCCAAGAAGCTTAACATTGATCCTTCCAAATGTCTTGCCATTGAAGATTCACTGTAAGTTTCAATGGTTACAAATTTGTTAGTCAAAATTTAAGAAATTATTGATGTTATTATCACGTGCAAATCGCCTCTTTCACATAACATGATGCTAAGTAATGCTTTTGTTACATATCAGACCAGGTATTTGTGCTGCAAAAGCTGCAGAAATGGAAGTGGTTGCTGTACCATCTCTTCCAAAGCAATCTCATCTCTACACTGCAGCCGACGAGGTGATCAACTCACTTCTCGACATACATCCTGAAATGTGGGGCCTACCTCCGTTCGAAGATTGTAAGTATCTCTCACTTATTTATGCATATACCAGTAAACTTACATGGTAGCTGTTTCAACTTATTTAGCGATTTTAAATTTTCAGGGATAGATGGTACTTTACCCATAGAACCTTGGGGTGTTGGTGGTCCTGTGATCAAAGGTTATGGTCGTGGCTCAAAGATGCTTGGGATACCGACAGGTATGTAACATTGGTATGTTGGGCTTGTAGAGTTGTCGAAATGAACAAGTCAAACGGGTTGGGTAACAGTTCAAAATAGGACGGGTTGGGTTGGATTGCACTCAAACACTTTTGGTCCAAAAGTTATAGTCAAATGTGATTGTTATCATTTTAATAATAGTTTAATTTTGTTATGATAAAATGATTCAAGATCTTTTTGAATAAATACACGCTGTGGATGACTTTCAACCTGTTTGACCTATTTGAACCGTTTGAATTTAGCATCTGACTAGTAGAGTTAAAGCAGAATCCAAATCGGCCCAACAAGTTAAAGACCAGCGGATTGAAAACTATAAATTACAGTAATTTTACATGATCCCTTTTACTTTTTCAGCCAATTTATCAGTTGAAGGGCATGCAGCCGTTCTCTCTGAGCATCCCGCAGGTGTATATTTGGTTGGGCCAAGTTATCAACCCGGGGTATTTACAAGATGGTTACGAGCATTAGTTGGAACGCGTACTCTAAAAGTCCTGTGAAGACCATAGTGAGTATAATGTTTTCAATTTCTTAATCCTACTAAAATCACCAAATCATCAGTTTCTCATCCATGTTCTATTTATCCTTTGTTTTATGACTTCAGGAGCCGTGGTTGCTTCATAATTTCGATGAAGATTTTTACGGCGAGGAACTGCATCTTGTTATTGTTGGTTATATTCGGCCCGAGGTATGCTTCCTTTGCATTTAGTTCATGACTTTTGATCTTTAATTCCTTATTGAAAAAGTACTACAGGTTCAGTTTGGTTATCCCCAATACAGTTGTATGGTTTTGTAAAGGTGGCAAAATCAGAGGGTCGGGCGGGTTGATTAATGGGTCAAAACGGCTAACTTTTTTTCTAGTTTATAGTGTTGGGTTGACCTAAAGCACTTGTTGTCCAAAATGTATAAATTATGTATAGAGCAGCTAAACGGGTCAAACATTTTATTACAATAATAATCTAGTTCTTCGTATATAATGGATTTAATTAGAAGGTTAAAGGTACACTTTTGACTACTTTCAACATAAACTTCAGCCCATTTGACCGGTTTCCTTTTAAGCTAACGTCAGCTTGTTGTTTGCTTCTTGATTACTTTGTCCATTTCACTTTGTGAGTTATGATTGGATGTTTGATGACAGGCTAACTTCCCATCTCTTGAAAGACTTATTGCTAAAATACGCGAAGACGGTGTAATCGCTGAGAAGGCGCTTGAACTTCCTTCATACACAAAGTACAAAGACGAGGAACACTTCAAAAAGCATTGGGCTTGATCACACCAATCATTTGTGACATTGATTTTGTAGTATTAGAAAACTAGTTTTATACCCGTCCGTTGGTCGGGTAGTCTAGTGTTAAAATAGTAAAATTATTTCTTTTTGTATTTTGAACAAAAACCATATTTGTTTAAAATAAAAATACATTTCGTTTAACTGATAAGTAATAACCGATTTCAGCAAAACAATAAAAATCAATTATTGTTGAACTACTAAAAAGTGGAGATTGCATCAATCACCTAGAGATGATGAACATGAAGGTTTCTACGAACATAACATAATCATATACCGAATCTCCATAGAACACACAAGAGATGGTATAAAAAATTATTTATTATCACTTTCTTTAATCTAATTAATTGCCTTCATAACTTTTTACCAAAAACAAAGAGTTTTGGATTGAAATCTTCATCAACTTGTTTTTTAAGGCTTTGTACATGCACTTAAATAGTTCTAGGACCAGACTTTAGTTGTTGGTTTGTGGTTTAAAGTGTTCAAAGAACAGTTTTATAGCTTGTAATCTAGATATTGGTCTGCAAATTAAGGTTGAAAAATAGTTAAAAAGGTTGAATTCCATGAAGTTTCAAGAAAGTTGGCAAATCCCTTTTTTTTCTTTGAGTTGTTTGCCTAACTCAAGTACCCTTAATAATATAGTTACATATCTTGAACATAGCCTCCTATGTCACATTTTATTACAGCTAATTGTTCAATTCTATTTATTCAGTATTTAATATCAAATGATTACATTCATAACACATCTTAACACCACTTAAATGATACAAAAATTATTAACTGGTTTAGATACATCAAACTTATAAAAAACCATATTGTAATCGCATATTGTAATCGCTTAAAGATCAAAGAAATGTGAAGATAGGATGTAGTTGATGAAAGTACTTAAACCATACATATTACCAAAGTACATAAATTTTCATCACAAATTAGATCAATCAATTTTGACCTAAAAACATTCTTATCCAAAATTAGATAACTAAAGTTATAAACTTACTATCCATCAAAACTAAACAAATACTTATGGACTTGCACAATAATTTTCATTACTTTAACTTTATAAATATGCATGTGTGTGCAATTGCAATCTTTGCTGCAGCCCAACATTGAAGCAAGAAATAAAAAAAAAATTAAGAATACAAAGCATAAACATAGTAAATTGTACACACATGTTTCTTAAATAACTACTTAGAAAAAGAGTACATCAGAATAGAAGGATTTGCAAGAACGACCATCCCAACTCAACTACTAGGTACATCTATCAAATTTAGGTGGCAAATGGGTCAGAATAAAACAGCTTTGAAAGTTTTAAGTATTTGAGATATAAGACATAGTCAACCAATTTTTCACATATTTTACTTTTAGCTAACTTCTTAAACTTTACACGTTTGACCCGTTGGGGGGTAAAATACAACCAATTCATTCAATTTTAAGCAAACGGAATCTGTAGTCTCAGGATAAGAAAGACACATGACAACAAACATGATTTGTTGCTACTTTTTTTAAATCAGTTTTCAACATTACTTACCATTAAAGTTGTACCAGCCACGCCAACATAAGAAGCCCATGTAATGACATGAGTAATAGCAGTTCATCCAGACATATTTTGATCTACTCTTTATTCTATTCATCATTGCATTATCCTTAAAACTCTAATAAACAACAAAAGATGATAATGTTGACGTGGTTAGTGAAGTTTTTTTAGATGAAATGCTTAAATTCACCAAATTGAGTTCAAACTTCAAAAGAAACAACAAAAATTAAATACTCATAGATTGAAATAAGAATTGCAGGATTGAAGTCGAGATACATACCTATTCAATGCCCCATTTTCGTTTCATCCATTTTGTAACATCCCGTAATCTTCGTTAAATAAAAATTAGTTTTATACATTTATGTAAATTTCAACCATAATAATAATAAATATAATATAATAATAATAATAATAATAATAATAATAATAATAATAATAATAATAATAATAAAGTCTAATAATAATAATAATAATAATAAAGTCCAGGGGAAGTTTTGTCAACATTGAAACCTGAATTTATAACTTTTAGACATAAAATAATAAAAATCGAAATTGCAGGGGGCCATTGTGTAAATATTAAAAATCAAAACTGCTTTCTCTCTCCTCCCTCGCGTTTTTCCGGCGGCTCTCCGGCCAACCGCCGGCGACCTCTCCGGCGACTCTAAAACACCAAATTCACACGGTTTTGACTCAATCAAAAGCTACCGACACATTTTAGTGCATGATTCGAACTCGTGGATCACTTTAATTTGAATAATTGAATGACCTAACATTACCAAACCCACTTCGACCCACTTTCGGCCGACCACGCACCAATCGAGCACAATGACACTAAATTAATCCAATTAATCGAGTATAAATACTCAATGATCTGTTCCTAGTCGAATGCACCTCTCAAATCAACCTGAAACATACAAAAACCTCAACTTCGATCACTTCCTTCTTTCGGACCTGCAACATACCCGAAAGCTATCTTCCAAGCGATTTTAACACCAATTGATTGAGGGCTTTGAATCAAGATTATCAGTGGAAGCTTCACACAACTTTAATTCGATTATCATCAACAATTTCCACTCGAACAGATTCTGTCAAAGCCGCGGCTTGTTCTTGTTGAATTTATCTTCAATTCGAACTTCATCACGTAAGTTAAACACATAAACATACTCGATTTAACATAGGGAATCAAAGCCCTATGATTCTAGATGCTAACAACATCGAATTGATTGTCAATTGGATCCAAGAACAGATCTAGGGTTTCGGGAATTTGGGGAAATTGGGAAATTGTGGTTAAAAGAATTACAAACCAATTCTTACCGCGGCTGCGGCCTTTGGTTCACTGGTTTGGGCTGTGTGTTTGTGGGTGTGAGGTCCCGGGTTCGACCCGGGCAACCTCCTTTTTATTGTTATATTTTTAAAAAAAGCTTTATAAATACTTTAAAAATATGGAAAAATTTCTAAAAATTATAAAAATAAATTTTATTAATTTTCCTTATTTTAAATCTTACAAAATAACTTTCTGTAAATTTATTTTATTTAAAAACTTTAATAGATTTTCATAAAATATTATTTAAAAATATTAAAAATACTTATTTTTATAAAATAAATTCTAAATCAAGTTTAACTATGAAATAATCATAAAAATTATATAAATATATTTATAAATATTATAAATAATTATTTCTATAAGATAAACGCTATATTATCTTTAAATATATTTTATAAATTCACAAACTATTTACAAATAAAATTGTGGGTTATTTCTTGTAAAATATATTTTAACTAAAGGTATAGATTAATACCTTATTATTAATCAAAATACTATAATTGTGATTATCCTTATTTGTAATTATCTTTGGATAATTATAAATTATATAATTAAACCACATCATTTTTATATTTAATTCCAAAATATATAAATACACTTATGAAATCCTCCTAATGGAATCAAAATGCAAATAAATACTTGTAAACTTAATACCTATTAAAAACCCCATAATTCTAATCCTCGATTTAACGTTAATTTCAAACTTAATCTTGTAAACATATATACATCCATTTGTGTACGTGTCACGTGTTAAACCAAACCAACCCGAATCTTACCAAATATATTTAATCGCAATAAACACATTTTAAAGACTTAGTTACAATTAATAATAGGTATTGATCGTGCTTGATCGTGCATTGCTTAATTCTTTGAAGTTCTTGTTCATATACATTACATCAATTCAAGGTGAGTTTCCGTGGCCCCTTTTTATGCTTTTATAATTGTTTCAATGTTTTTCAAACTTGGGGGAAAAGTATGCTCACCCGTTTTCGATGCTGTACAATCTTATATACAATTTTCATACTTGGAATCGACGTGATACTATTCTCATATTCTAATACATACATGGTGTTATTCTATGATTCTTACAACCATTAATTCCCGGGTTTGGGAACCAACGGATAGGTATTGGTAGTACTACTGGGTTGACACCCCCACCCTTCGACGATTGGTTAACTTGTGAGTTACCAACACAGCTGCCAGCAATCAGGCCAAGGGTGAATATATTCCGACAAACTTATATGCATAAACGTCATTAGGTTTGGTTGTCTTAAACACATGTTATGTGGTTTTTGCTTACAGTATGATTCCATAACAAATTCTACACAGCATCAAATGTTTTAAATTTAAACCTGCGGAACTCACCAACATTATGTGTTGACATTTTTGAGCATATCTTTTCAGGTGAACATAATCAAAGAGGATAGCTAGAGTTGATGCCTTAGCCGAGACCCTCAGGATTTCAATAGATTGCATTTGTATTGTTTATCATTTACTGTTATAATTGAACACTGTGTATATGGATTTTAGAATTATTAAGACTATGATAGTCGTGGAACTGACTAACCACGACACAAGTCACCATTGTGTCGGGCGACGTCATGACACGAGGATTTTGCACATATTATGTCTCTGTATTTATACCAAGTGTTATGACGATCCCGTCCGTCGCATCCTCGTGTTTCCGCTATAAGCGGGGGTGTGACAGATTGGTATCAGAGCCTTGGTTATAGAGATTTAGGTGGAGAATTCGACCTAGACTATAACCTAAGAACCTTCATATAGAATGCATGCTAGGGATTGTGTGCATTTGATTTTACCTAAATGTCTTTCATGATTTGTGTGACACATAGACACCTGTATTCTGGATTTCCTGGCAAAAGGCCCTCGGGCTAAGGCAAGCATATCGCATATATCTCATTGCGAGACCTGGTATGCTTACCTGGGGATTTCTGGGATGAGTGATAAACTATGGTCAATACACAGGTCTACAATGCAAATGGGTCAAATATATTAAGTCTATGAACTTAATATACAGGTATATTCCTATATACCTAATAATCTACAAGTATGTTCCTACATACTTGATTTTATACATGTACACGTGTTATCTGAACATCCCGGGGAAGATATTATTACTCTTAGTCTTTCTCCATGGGATACTTTTATACAAAGAACTTTACGCTTGTATGCGCACAACATCATATTATTAGGGAACTTCGGTGATCACGCGTAGCGTCGATCTCGGATATTGAATCCGACCCTATCAAAGTTATGACTGAAATCCTGAAAGTATGACGGATATGCAGTTACCATTAGACTTAATGTGCTTATATGCTTATTTGCTATTACATGCTATTATTGGAATACTGGCTCATGGACATAAGGACATTACGTTATTTGTGCTTGCTAAATCTAAATAATACTATGATGTTAACTTGGGGTAAGTGAAGCTAAGGGTGATCATGCAAGGTAGATTACCATTACGGGTGCACACGTAATTGCAATTCACCATGCATGAAAAGTCTGGCTAATCTTACCATGAGGTAACGATCATGGGTATCACAAGTTTCTATTCTATACCCTAGGGTGCTAGGGTCATAATTCTAGTAAGTCCTTGTTGAAGGCAATCAAACATTGTAAGTCCTTGTTGAAGGCAATCAAACATTATAAGTCCTTGTTGAAGGCAATCAAACATTATAAGTCCTTGTTGAAGGCAATCAAACATTATCATTTACTCAAGTCCTGTCCTACTTAGAGCCTTCATAGTATTTCCAATTATAATATTGACCTTATGAGAAATATCTCCACTTAGCGTTTCAGTAACTACTGATTAATGCTTAGAATGAAAGTGGAATACATAAATGTAGAGGAGTAATGATACTCTCTACACATACAAAACGTTATTCTTTAAGATTATGCAAAGGATAAACGGATGTCACGTAACTGGTTTAGGCATCGTTCTAGGTATGCCACGGATGTGGTGGGAACGCTGCGGGGAACCCTATATATAAGCATCCTTGGTATACCAAGAATGTGTTTAAACTGGGCTACGTGATGATCCCGATTGACTGAGGCATGGATCGGTTTGGTTGTAAACTATACGTGTACGCTTTATGGATATTGCTACGTCACATTAAACTATTTACACTTTGGAAATGTTTTCTCTACAGTCATCAATTCCCGTGTGGAACCGATGTATAGGTTTGTCTGTAGCCATTTATATACTAGTAAAACCGCCTATACATAAGTTGCGGTAGCTCACATCAAACTTATATTACGTTATTCTTTGGAATGATGCTAAGGAAAATTAAGATGTTATGTAACTAGTTTAAGTATATTTCAAAGTATATCGTGGATGTGGTGGGAACGCTGCGGGGAACCCTATATATAAACATCACCGGTATACTAAGAATGTGCTTAAACTAGGCTACATAATGATCTTGATGGACCGAAGCATGGGTTATTGGAACTTGATAAGTAGAACCATATATGATTCTTTTTATACTTTGATTCCTATCAAAGCACACACAAATCTTAAATCATAGTCAAGGCATTGCGTGCCTAAATCAAATAATTTTCAAAATGAGCTTTGACTCGTTATTCGTGGTTTTCAAAATCTCGACAAAGTCTATGCCTCACCACCCAATACATGCAATGTTGGAAGAGTGGGATGAGTATCTGCTTATCGAAACGCATGTCTTCAACAAAGATGTGGTTAACTTAAAACTTTGGTTAGTCAACATACTCGCTTTGAACTACGAATCAAACGATTACACACGGAACATCTCATTATTATTATGCCAAATTCCCTATAGTTGTTTTCATGTTGTATAGCTCGTATTGCCCAATTCTCATAAAATATCTTAATGATATTTCAAAATGACTACTCGTCAAAAACGATCCCGATCTGGAAACTCTGGCCGTAAGGTTACTGCTATTGTGGCACGTGAGGTTGCTACGGTCATACCAACTCTCCCAACTTATCTGCATCAAGGCGCGAACCCTGCTCAAATCTCTGTTTGTCCTAACCCTCTACATGCTTGTACCTACAAGCATTTCAGTTCTTGCAACCCCACTAAGTTCAGTGGAACCAAAGGAACTACCGGATTACTACAGTGGTTCGAAAGTATCGAGAACACTTTCCTAAACACCGAATGGTCTTCAAAACTTTAAACCGTTACTTACGGTTCTCAAATTCTCTTAAGAAGGTGTACTATAATTAAGAACATGCAATGCTGTAGGTGGAATTCCTACATCTCGGGATACTTTGTTAATTGAATATTTTATATTATAGGTGGTCACTCACCTCAATAATCGAATAAACTAATCATAACCTTGTTACCACTTATAAGTACGCATGTCTTCAATAAGGTTATGGCTGATCTCATATCTTGAGAAGTCCACGTATTCCCTTCGATTGTGAATCGAATGTTCACATCTCATTATAATGTCAAATCATTCTTGTCCTTGATTTCGTCTTTCTGATTTAAATTATTCAAGATTTGAACACCGTCATAACAAATTCTGCGATCCCGAATTTCGATCTTAAGCTTGTAAGCACAATCTTTCCTTCGTTATACTAATGTAACTTTAAATTTTTTTCCAAATTCCTAATTGATATTAATTTCCTTTCGTGGTTAAGTCAAGCTTCATACTGCTTACACCGTGGGAAATGCAAGAGTTTGCAAGTCAACCTATGACTAAGAACACTCGTATCTCCTAAATGATTCTATCTCATCAAAGCAGAGGAGATTCCCTTACTTTGATGATTCTCTATTTCGATAAATGGTTTCCCATTTGTTAGTTCTATGAAATTTCATCCTCTGGATTGGGGTGACTTCCTTATCTTGAGGATTGACTTCAATTATTCTCATTGGAAATTACATTTCATAAATGATATGATCTCACCAAAATAGGATTGAAACCCGTATTTTGGTGGCAAATGTCAACCTTAGATTGTTTTCTTGTTATTATCAAGATAGGCATGAATCATTACCTCAAAGCCTTTAAGGAATATTTTTAATATCAACTCCGATTGTGATTGATAACCACCTTCCTTAAAACTACGCTCGTGAAATCTTTCAACATCTTCAACCGTTAGACACCTAATGACAATCTTCACACGAAACTTAGGTTGAACTATTTTGACCCTGCTTTTAACTAACCGTGCTGTAGATAAAGTTCTGAGCGCCAGAATATATAGGAAATGAAACATTTATAACATTTACCCTTATATAAGTTCTAATCTACCTAGAGTCTATATGGGAATCACATGGTGACACTAGTCTTATCTCTAGTGAGACGTCACTCCTTTTACATTTCAGAAATTAAGCAAATTGAATGGTTGCTTAGAATATACATGGCCTTTGAAGAATGATGCTTGTCCACTAGTGGGTACCACACTGAAATGGTAGAATGCCTAAACTCAAGTATAAGGTAGTGAGGCTGCAATAGTCATGACTTGAGATAAGTTTAAAATCTTTGGTGAGTGAGTACTATTACCCAAGGAATGAAATGCAAAAGTTAAAATTGTAATACTGGAATCATGCTCTTTATACTGATAGAATCCATAAGTTGACAAAGCTAATGTCATACCTTGTAACATTTAGATCAAATAGAATTAAGTAGGACATTGGGAAGATCTGTGAATAGTAGGACAAAGTTGGAGATTAGAGCAAGCAAACTAGTGGTGAAATAGACAAGAAGACTCAGATGTTATTATAGGCACATATCTTATCATCAATCAATACATATCTGTTGGATACTGGTAGGGGATAGCATTGATTCCTTCAAATTCACTCCTTCATTTGTCATGAACCCCAGTTGCTTAGAAATTAGTTAGTCGGTAGAGATAGGAAAACTCTCGACATGCGTAAGTTAAGATGTATAGAACTACCCGAAGACTGAGATTATTGTATACAGTATTGTTCTTAGAATAGGAAGGTTGGAAAGGAAATGACTGTTGTGTGTGACCTATCTTCTTCATTCCTACCGGTCATGGAAACTTTTTAGTTTTAACTTGGCCAGAATAAGTGCCTCTTATCTTAACTGTATGATGACAATTGGTGCATTATAAAAATTCAATTCGACACATTATCTCACAACGTCGAGAAATTAACCTGCATCTGTTTCAAATATTCGTATACCGTGGTATGATGTTACATCAATCGTTATTCTAAATGATTGATTCATCTTCTGTTTTAACAATATTCTTAACCATCCTTGTGAACCCATTCCAAGATCTTCGCATAGCGTATTATTTAGACTGATGGTTGGTCAAAGGAGAAATACATATTCACAAGATATGCGTTAAAGTCGTTTCATATGAGGACGTTTGGGATTCTTAAATTCCAACGGTTAACCTTTCTTATCATTGCTGGTCTTTTAATGATTTCTAGACTTCACCTTACCACGAAATTATATTGTGGAAGTTGTGATTATAAGTCTAACATACCATGGTAACTCGTCATCGTGTCCTAACGTTCCATATGCCAAATCTCAAAGAGAGTCTCGCGATTCTCTGGAAGAGTTCAAATTGGCATACATTATGTCAAGAATCTTGTAAAAGATTATATACAAATGAAACAAAGCCTGGTACCTATTGTCAAAGTCCACTGGGAATCTAAACGTGGCCCAGAGTTCACCTGTGAACGTGATGACCAAATAAAACCCCAGTATCCTCATCTTTTCGTTTCAGCCTCCTCGTGATTAAAATTTCGGGACGAAATTTCCTAAAGCAGGGGAGACTGTAACATCCCGTAATCTTCGTTAAATAAAAATTAATTTTATACATTTATGTAAATTTCAACCATAATAATAATAAATATAATAATAATAATAATAATAATAATAATAATAATAATAATAATAATAAAGTCTAATAATAATAATAATAATAATAAAGTCCAGGGGGAAGTTTTGTCAACATTGAAACCTGAATTTATAACTTTTAGACATAAAATAATAAAAATCGAAATTGCAGGGGGCCATTGTGTAAATATTAAAATCAAAACTGCTTTCTCTCTCCTCCCTCGCGTTTTTCCGGCGGCTCTCCGGCCAACCGCCGGCGACCTCTCCGGCGACTCTAAAACACCAAATTCACACGGTTTTGACTCAATCAAAAGCTACCGACACATTTTAGTGCATGATTCGAACTCGTGGATCACTTTAATTTGAATAATTGAATGACCTAACATTACCAAACCCACTTCGACCCACTTTCGGCCGACCACGCACCAATCGAGCACAATGACACTAAATTAATCCAATTAATCGAGTATAAATACTCAATGATCTGTTCCTAGTCGAATGCACCTCTCAAATCAACCTGAAACATACAAAAACCTCAACTTCGATCACTTCCTTCTTTCGGACCTGCAACATACCCGAAAGCTATCTTCCAAGCGATTTTAACACCAATTGATTGAGGGCTTTGAATCAAGATCATCAGTGGAAGCTTCACACAACTTTAATTCGATTATCATCAACAAATTCCACTCGAACAGATTCTGTCAAAGCCGCGGCTTGTTCTTGTTGAATTTATCTTCAATTCGAACTTCATCACGTAAGTTAAACACATAAACATACTCGATTTAACATAGGGAATCAAAGCCCTATGATTCTAGATGCTAACAACATCGAATTGATTGTCAATTGGATCCAAGAACAGATCTAGGGTTTCGGGAATTTGGGGAAATTGGGAAATTGTGGTTAAAAGAATTACAAACCAATTCTTACCGCGGCTGCGGCCTTTGGTTCACTGGTTTGGGCTGTGTGTTTGTGGGTGTGAGGTCCCGGGTTCGACCCGGGCAACCTCCTTTTTATTGTTATATTTTTTAAAAAAGCTTTATAAATACTTTAAAAATATGGAAAAATTTCTAAAAATTATAAAAATAAATTTTATTAATTTTCCTTATTTTAAATCTTACAAAATAACTTTCTGTAAATTTATTTTATTTAAAAACTTTAATAGATTTTCATAAAATATTATTTAAAAATATTAAAAATACTTATTTTTATAAAATAAATTCTAAATCAAGTTTAACTATGAAATAATCATGAAAATTATATAAATATTATTTATAAATATTATAATAATTATTTCTATAAGATAAACGCTATATTATCTTTAAATATATTTTATAAATTCACAAACTATTTACAAATAAAATTGTGGGTTATTTCTTGTAAAATATATTTTAACTAAAGGTATAGATTAATACCTTATTATTAATCAAAATACTATAATTGTGATTATCCTTATTTGTAATTATCTTTGGATAATTATAAATTATATAATTAAACCACATCATTTTTATATTTAATTCCAAAAATATATAAATACACTTATGAAATCCTCCTAATGGAATCAAAATGCAAATAAATACTTGTAAACTTAATACCTATTAAAAACCCCATAATTCTAATCCTCGATTTAACGTTAATTTCAAACTTAATCTTGTAAACATATATACATCCATTTGTGTACGTGTCACGTGTTAAACCAAACCAACCCGAATCTTACCAAATATATTTAATCGCAATAAACACATTTTAAAGACTTAGTTACAATTAATAATAGGTATTGATCGTGCTTGATCGTGCATTGCTTAATTCTTTGAAGTTCTTGTTCATATACTTACATCAATTCAAGGTGAGTTTCCGTGGCCCCTTTTTATGCTTTTATAATTGTTTCAATGTTTTTCAAACTTGGGGGAAAAGTATGCTCACCCGTTTTCGATGCTGTACAATCTTACATACAATTTTCATACTTGGAATCGACGTGATACTATTCTCATATTCTAATACATACATGGTGTTATTCTATGATTCTTACAACCATTAATTCCCGGGTTTGGGAACCAACGGATAGGTATTGGTAGTACTACTGGGTTGACACCCCCACCCTTCGACGATTGGTTAACTTGTGAGTTACCAACACAGCTGCCAGCAATCAGGCCAAGGGTGAATATATTCCGACAAACTTATATGCATAAACGTCATTAGGTTTGGTTGTCTTAAACACATGTTATGTGGTTTTTGCTTACAGTATGATTCCATAACAAATTCTACACAGCATCAAATGTTTTAAATTTAAACCTGCGGAACTCACCAACATTATGTGTTGACATTTTTGTGCATATCTTTTCAGGTGAACATAATCAAAGAGGATAGCTAGAGTTGATGCCTTAGCCGAGACCCTCAGGATTTCAATAGATTGCATTTGTATTGTTTATCATTTACTGTTATAATTGAACACTGTGTATATGGATTTTAGAATTATTAAGACTATGATAGTCGTGGAACTGACTAACCACGACACAAGTCACCATTGTGTCGGGCGACGTCATGACACGAGGATTTTGCACATATTATGTCTCTGTATTTATACCAAGTGTTATGACGATCCCGTCCGTCGCATCCTCGTGTTTCCGCTATAAGCGGGGGTGTGACACATTTAGAGCCCTAATGCAACATAATAAAATTAAAAAAAACTGGGATTTGAGATGAACAATTATAGAGAAATGTCAAGAAAATAGAAATTGAGAAAAGTATAACCTAATGGCAAGATCGTTTGAGACCAGAGAGGAAAATGTTCGCCATGATAGGATGTGGCGAAGATGGGTTTTCCGGCGAACCACCGGTGGTGCATCGACTGAATCAAAGAGGATACAAATTAAGTTGCATCCATAACTTTAAACTTGCTTGGAAAGCTAAACTGTGTAGGCAAAGATCTCATGATCCATGAGGATGGATCTGTGAGTTTTGATGGGTTCAAGGATTCTATGGATAGCAAATGTGAAAGTGAGAGACATCATTGCATATTTATGTAGTCACGGGGATAAGAAGGAGGCCACAACGTGGGAAACTGACCGGAAAGTATGGGAAGTGCAGTTTCAAAAGAATATAACCATAAGATTTTAAGATTAACTGCATACTTTGAATGGACAAGATTTAATCCTAACATGATCCGGTGGTCAAAATTTTCTAAAAAAATCAATATGTAAATTTTAACCGCCCTAAATCTGAAGACCCCACGTTTTTTTCTTGCTAAACACCAGGATGCGTAGAAACTGCACCCTTCAAAAACAAATCATTTAACTCCTCTGCGTAACCGCTAAAAACCAACTTGAAACCGCTGTAACCGTCGAGTTTAAACGGACAGGATTTAATATCAACTCGATCTAACGGATAAGATGATTTCTACCAGCGGTTACACTCACCGCTGGTAATATAATATATAATAACTTTGGATATAAACATATAATGATGAATTCGTTTGACATACGATGCTACGATATTATTTTGCTAGAAATAGAGAATACATACTTGAAACAACACTGGTCTGCTTATTAAGATGCATTTCAATTCTGAGGATTAATCTAAAGTTTAGAAATGATGTTATTCTATTTCATCATCAATCTTTAATGCTATCAACCATAAATTCTATCTTCTAATCAAATACTTTTCGATGAGTGGTGTCATAATAGTCAAATAGACACATGTTGATATATAGAGCTTCATCTTTCAGACCTAAACGACTCAAAGTGTCTTGCACCTTTTAAAACGTCGGTTATCATGTCTTCGACAACATACTCCATTTATTTGATATATAAATCCAATGTTTTCAAAATGTAAACATCAATATCTAAATTAGTCTGGATACCATCGTACGACTTAAAAGTTAAGTTAAAGAGATTAAATTTTCATACGTATATGATAAATAAACATCATCCATCCATTATTTTGATAAAAAATATATTGACAGCATTTATATTTCCTTTGTCTTATAAGGACATCATGTACTAAATGGTGTACTTCTCATCTATATTATATACTAGTAGAAAACCCGCGCGATGCAGCGGTGAAGACGAGTTACAACGTGGTACTCGCTTCTATCAGTTTATCAATCTTTTTTTATATATTGTAGTACTTCTTTTGATTCTCTTATTCGTATATTAGTGCGGGCTAACTATGTCATAAATCTTACAGATCTTAATTAAATAATAATAAACACATATATATATATGAAAATATAAGTAATAAACATAGTAACTAAAAAATTAATAAAACGCTCGCTAACTACTTGCATTATAATGAGATCAATAGTTGTCATAAGCCTCCATCTCAAATAGTCTATCTACATGCTTCGACCATCATTATTCATCCAAATTGATACTGGAAATTTCTTGTATCTCTTTATGGTAATTAAATTTCTTTTGATGTAATATGAAATTTAACTTTATAATTATGGAACTACAAACATTATGATGAGAACATGATTAGTATTTAAACGGCTAGCATTCTAGCATATTTCATACGAAACCTATGTCTCCACAAATTTTCATTAGTCAAATGAATGGAAATTATAAGGCAGCAGTTGTCTAGCATTTCATGTAAATCATGTGTGGCCAAAATTATACTTGAATTGCTTTAGTGACTAACAACAATCCAAAGCAATAAAATTACAACTATATCACTTCGCAACCCTATATTACATACCTGCTACAAACAAAACCAAAAGATTAATTTATGATTCAACAGAAGCAATAAATAGCAAACAATAAATAAATTTATATTTGAAGAGTGAGCAAAGGCAACTCCAGTCAGTTTATATTTGAAGAATGCAAGTGACAAGGTAGCTCCAATTGTGAAATTACACTTCAAAAGGCATTCTTTCCAATTTCTAATAAACTCTATTAGACATTCTTTGGTCCTCTTCCCTCACAAATCTACACACACACAAAATGCAGAACTCATTCGAATTTAAAGATATATGTAGATCTAAGTAGAACATATTAAAATTCACTACTATTTCCAATTCAGAGAAAACTTGTTATGCATCTTTTCTAAAACACTTCCCATGTTACATACCTCATTGCTCATGAGTGAAAGTTTGCATAATCATAGTAATCTAAGTCATTTCCATAATTATAACAAAAAATGTCTTCATGCTAGTCATCATAAATATTAAGATAAATCATATAGGTTGTAAAGTCTTAAGGTTTATATATTCCTTGCTATTTAACCAAATAACTCTACATACAGCCTTCAAGGATCAGATTAAAGTGGCATTAAGCAACATCTATTTGTTTGTACAATAGAGGTTATGTATTTCAACATATATTATCCACTACAAAGTAGTTTGTATAACTACTCCAAGAGCTATTTGTTTACTTCCAAAAAAACAAAAAACAACATAATAATAGTATTAAACAAATGATCAAAGCATTCCACATGAGTTGAAAACCTTAAGCGGTAGATTGGATTTTATACATACTTACTGCTAAGAGGCAAATGTCCTTTTAGATTTGAGATTTTGAGGGCAACGGTAAGCATCATCATCATCATCTCTAGATCACTTCATCCTTTCAAAATTAGAAACATATAATGTAATTACACAACTAAAACTCCGGTTAATAACCAAAAACACCAATTACAATACTATGCATATAAAAAATCAATGACTAACAGGAGCTAGATCAAACCTGGGAACAAAGATGCACCAACATGGCAACATGCACCTCAACAAACCTAAAGACCAACAAAGATGATGAGAATCTTAAACTTGCACCTCATTTCAATAAATGAATCAAATTAAAGTTCAAAGTTCAAACAAACCATGGTTTTGATTAATATTGTACTTTCAATCGGAAATTTAGCTTCCTCCTTAAGAAAATGTCGATTATGAAATGGTTTTAAAACATGATTTATCGCCTAAATTGTGATTTCTTCCTCTAACTTAAACATTGAAATTGTCATCAGAAACACATACTTCATCTTCATTGAATATACATGCTGCAACTATAACTACACCTCTAAATGTAACCAAATTATCACTAAAGTGACCAAATTCTATAGAAAGTATAATACCAACCAACTAAACTTTTTAGCCTAACAATTGAACGATTTTGAAAACCGAATCATGTAGCTAGCCTCAACGTGTTTTGTGACATAGCTTTGAGCTCATGTGCTTTTGGACCAAACCATTGACCAACAATATTTGCAATCTCTTTCGTTGACTTTGAAAATTTTCCACACCTATGTTCCACCACATATGGCACATTCCCAACTTCCTGCAAAATGGTAAATAAATCTTCAATTTTAACATCAGAAATATGTGTAAATAATTACAAATTATATTCTTTATGATAATAATCTATTTTGTTTTTCATGAAATAATTTAAGAGGTTTAGCAGTTGTATACATTTGAGCCATTAGAGGTAAAAATAACCCAAATCGACCTGTTTACAGGTAAATTGGTTGATATTGCCACCTCTATGGATAAAGCATGTTTCTTGTTTTATTATAGTTTATACCCAATAACTAAAGATAGAAAAAGTAGCGGAAAGAAAATCAACTTAAACAACAAAACTACCCGGCCAGTAATATAATCGTTTAGAATTATAGGGAGCCCTCGGATCATAGCTTCTGCAATGGGTCCAGGGCCAGCCTACAAGACATAAATAATCAATTAATAAATATTCATAATAATTCACCAGACAATGTAACATTTGACTTTTGAGAATCAACTAAGTAATATTTCAACGTTGAAAATTACAAGATTCATTTTGTTTGTGTACAAAAAATTACTAAGTTTAAATCTTGCTAGAATCAAAAGTGGACTTATTTTGGGATGAATGGGAAGAACAAAAGGAACCCGATTACGTTGGTAATAATACAATCACAAGCACCCATGCACTTTTCCATCTTAGTCACAAACCCCTTCACCTGAAAAGAATAAATCCCTTTTACTATACTCACTTATCTACTAATATAATCCACATTTACTTATGAAAACAAGATCAACTTTAACAATAATAAATAACCCATAATCTTAGTCACAAACCCCTTCACCTGAAAAGAATAAATCCTTTTACTATACTCACTTATCTACTAATATAATCCACATTTACTTATGAAAACAAGATCAACTTTAACAATAATAAATAACCCATATGATGACCGCTTTTAGTTCAGCCCAAAGGAGCCAGAGAACAAGTAACACATCCTAAATACGAGGATAACAAACGATGATGACAATGATGAATGATGATCATAACTATGATGATGATGGGAATACTCACCAGGACGGGAATCTTCCACTCGGCTAAAAGCAGTTTATTTGTAAGTTTTTTGTTGCGTCCACATATTACAAGCACCTGACTCATCGGCTTACCAAGATTTTCATCATATAGTGCATTCCCAAGAGCCTTAGCTGTAGCTTCAATGGGCCCCATCCCCTCTCTACCACCCATCAGCAACACAGCAGGGAGATTCTCATTCAAACCAAGCTCCTTCATCAGTTCAACCTATGCAAATACATACAATTAGTGGGAGTTTCACGATTTTAATGCAAAAACAACTGTCTAACCTCAAGTTGTAAATTAAGGTCAAGATTTTATGATTTGACTCGTTAGAAACTTTGAGTTTTGAGATGAAGAGAATTTGAATATTTAAATTTGTTTTTGCACAAAATATAATTTCTTTTAAAAGTGTCAAAATACATATAGCCATATGCAATTATGGAGTTTGGTTTGGATACATATTTTTTAGAGTATTGAAATGAAACAAAACTACATCATGTGGATTGACAAATTTACCAAACCAAAAACAAACCACATTGCACAGTTAACCTTTTTTTAGGTTCGGTTTGACAGTTATTCAATAACTCCAATAGAGGTGACAATTTTGATCTTTTTCCTCGCAGAAGTTAAATGGGTGAAACAAAAAAATATATCTAAAAGGAAAGGAGTCAATGGGTCAAAAATGTCAAAAGTCATACAAAAATGTATTTTTTTACATAATACATCCTAAATCATTAAATTAAGGAAAAAGATTATTATGGAAGTGATATAGTTTTTGCAATCACGTTGACACAATATGTATGAAAAACATTTAAAATATAGAATAAAAATTGTTTTGGGTTAGATCAATACATACCCAAATTTACCCGTTTTAACCCAAACCCCTGTATTATTTAGAGCCATCATCCAACTAAACTCCTACTGTTTCTGATAGAGATGCTACCTTGGGTCGAACAGGCTTAACGAAAGAGGGTCGAACGGGGAGACCATAAACTTTTATCTGAGAAGACTGCAGACCAGCTTTTGAGGCCCGTTTAGCCACTTCTTCTATCGAGCAATAGCATTTTGTTACAAGCTTATGAAACCTATCACATTCACAACAAAATCAGCACAACCTTGACACTCAAAACTACGTGTTAAGCAAAAACTTTGGGATGCTAAACGTACCACGTAGGATGGGAAGTGCTTAAATCTGTCACAACTGTAGTAAACACAATCTTATCTAAAAGACCCTTTGATTGCAAGATACGAAGTGGGACATGTTGCATTAAAGGATGCACGCTGATGATAATATCGGGCTGGTACTTCATTAGACCCTTTGCAACCTCTCTGTCACCATACACATAGATGATACGAATGTTATTCATGTTAAAATTTTTAATTAAAATAGTTATGATGGTAATTTTCAAACCGTGAACATACAAGTTATCTAGATAACAACATCATATCAAAAACATCTAGACAAAAACAACAAAAAGTTATCAATTTAGAATCTTTATCGCGCTATAAATGTGGAGGTAGCTGCGAAATTCGACTGGTGAACAACACGAGGAGCAGAAGCATAATATGTCATCCTCCACAAGGATCCATGTTTAACCAAAAAGTTATAACTTCTTGGCAACTGATTAAACTACGACGTGTGATCTGCCCAAAGATCAGTCACCTGAAAACACACTGTAACGCCCCGAAATTTCCCGAAACAAGCCATTTAATAATAATAGGCTTTTAAGGGTTAATTTAAGAAATAAAGGGGTAAATTAGTGGGCTATGGACCAAATTAGCCTTAATGGGCTAGGTTTGATGGGTTTAAGGGCCCTTAATCAGCCCTTAAACCATGCATGATCAGATCCATTCCATCATTCCAACCCTAGCCACCAAATTCGTAGAGAGAGAAAGTAGAGAAAGAAAGTGGAAGAAAACTCAAGTTTTGAAGATTCAAAGGTGGAAGAGTGAAGATCTGGTTGATTGGAGCATCAAAACTTAAGGAAGGAGCAACAAAACAAGGTAAGAATCGACCTCTAAGGCCTTCTGTAGATCAAACCCGGATTCTAGGGTTTTGGGGTTTTGAAAAGTTCAAAGAAACACATAAAGGTCAAATTTTTACGTACGAAAATGTGTAAAAAGGTTAGATCTGGTTTCATGGAAGGTAAACAAAGGATTTGGACGTAAAAAGTTAAGATTTTGGGTTAAAAACGGGCTGGTTCTTAGTTTCTGTTCATCCAACGAATCTGGGCCCCGATCCAGCGAATTTAAGTATTCATCCAGCGAAACTGTGTATTTATATAGCAAAACTAGGAGATTCCTAGAGAAACTACAGTTTCGCTACAGCGAAACTATAGTTTCGCAGATAAGTTCGCTAAGCACTTAGGCAGACCTATGGACATTTGCGAAACTAGAAAATTCCAACGAAAGTTAGGCGCTCAAGGCAGCGAATCTGTCTAGCGAAACTAGCAGAAATGCTGCCCAGCGAAACTGGCAGCGAAACTACCAGCGAAACTGTGGGCGAAACTATGAAGAAAATGACGTTTTTGCATATTAACTTTCGTGCAGCTAGACTATTCAGACTAGAGCTTAAGTGACTTAGAATTTAAACTACCTGGACAAGTTCAGGTGAGTTCTAGATCCCTTATTTTATACATGTTTTAAATGTTTTGGGGCGGTATGCATACTAAGATACATACTTTTATGATCAGTTCTTTTAAAGTAAAGCTTTACATACTATATTATATGGGAAATGGGGTTTTATAATGAATTGATTGTGTATTTCCCTCATTGTGATATGATCTAGTAGAAATGAATTGCCTTGTAATGTGATGTGTTATATTATGTATAACTTAAACATGAAAGTGGAACGTAAAGAAAAGTTTTTGGGCCCATAACGTGTACCTGGATAAAGTAAAGTCTTGCAAGTAAAGTCCTGCAGGCAAGGGATAAAGTAAAGACTTGCAAGCAATGGCTAAAGAAGGGTTGCATTCGTTGTGCCCTCACCCGGATAAAGTGGATAAAGTAATGCTTGAACAGGCAGGTCTGTAAGCCCTGAATTGGCATGACAATAATGGCCTGACCGAGTACGACAGTAAGTCCTTAATTGGCATGTCGGTAAAGTCCTAGGCGAGCCTAGGCACCGATTGTGACAGAGAATTGACGGATAAAGAAGAGTAATAAATAACGAGAAATGAAAAGTAATGATAAAGTATCGATAAAGTGATAGCCCGTGTGTATTGATGGTTGATAGATGATGACTATTTTCAACTGATAAAGCTAATATCTTTTACAAAAGTTATTTAGCAAAGTAAACCTAGAATTCACTCAGCGAAGCTGACTTTTGTATGCATATCAGTTGACAGGTGAGGGTTAGAGCTATGGGATAGAAGCATGGGACTGAAGCTTCTTGGCACTAGAAGACTGGCGTCCCTGATGAAGAAAAGATCAAGAGGACTTTAAATAGTTTTTAAGAATTAAAGACAATGTTTATATTTCATTTGTAATGGATTGAAATTTACAGTATTTTCCGCTGCGATATATATTTATACACATATGAGTAAATGACTGCTTTAAAATCGATGTTTTGCTGTGAATGACCAACTGTGAGGCTTCCCTGAGAAAGGTGGGCCTTACAAGTTGGTATCAGAGCCAATGTTTAAGAGATTTGGGGAAAAACTATTTTATAAACTTAAACTTAAACAAATAATGGGACCAAGTGTCAAGGATGCCAGTCCAAGAAGCTCCATGTAAGGAGGTAACAAAATATGCTATAGGTATTATTCTAGTGGGTAGTGCCTTCTTATTTAAGTCAGAGCCGAGGTAGAGTATGGTAATGTTATCTGTGACACCTATCTGAATTTATGTGACTTATACGTGCATAGAATAGGTATAGTAGGTTCTAGTGTTAGTATGGTTCAGGATAGGAAGGTTTAGGGCACGAGAAGTTCTGTAAGTAGTTAATCACAACTGGCCACTGTTATTAAAAATTTATAAAACTTGCCGTGAACTGAACTTGCCTTGAAAGACCATGTTAACATTCTGAATCTTATAGGAGGTAGAAAGAATGGCACCAAAGAAAGCAGTTCCAACTATGATTACCCGGAGGAGCACTAGGGGCAGGCCCCCTCTTAAGGCGAAAGAAACTGCAGGTGAAACTGCGAAACCAACCAGAAGGTCAACCAGGAAGCCGGTTGACAAACCAGTTAAGGAGGAGGAGGTTGATTTAGAAACGGGAGCCGAGGGGCCTACCACTGATCAGGCAAAACTAAAAGAAACAGTAAAGGAAGATATTGCCCAAGAGGTGCACCAGGTCCTATCTGGAGTGATGCCCGCTCTGCTTGCGGAATTTGTGGAGCAGGTTAAGGGCGACAGTAAGAAGAGTACGGCTTCAGAGAAGGTTGATAAGAAAGGAGCGGTCAAGACTGAGGAGTTGAGCGACGAGGAAGATCGTCTGGGTAACCATGACGGTTCCGAGGCGGAAGAGAGGGCGAAGGGGTGTAGCTACGGGGATTTTCAGAGGTGTAAGCCCCCAACGTTTGATGGCACTGGTAACGCTGCTACTGCCCAGCGTTGGATCAGGGAAATGGAGGCCGTACTGAAGATCAGCGAGTACCGGGAAAGCCAAAAGGTGAAGTTTGCTTCCCATTCCCTCTTGGACCCAGCACTGTGTTGGTGGGATAACATCGTTGAGTCATACGGGGAGGAGGCTATTGAGAGGATGAAGTGGCCGAAGATGAAGAGGTTGGTGATAGAGAAGCATTGCCCAGAAAGAGAGCTTGACAAGATTGAGCAAGAGTATGTGAGTTTGGAGGCTGGAAATATGACACATCAGGAATACACTACGAAATTCAATGAAATGGCCCGTCTGGTGCCTGACTTGGTGACTCCCGAATCCAAGAGGATCAAAAGGTACATACAAGGGTTGCCTCTGGACATTCGTAGGGACATGGTCACTGCCCGACCTAGTACTTTTAGGCCAGCAGTGGACCTCAGTGGAAGGTTGTACGATCACCGCAGGCCAGTGACGGTGGGTGAGACGAGGAAAGTTTGGAATAATAATGGGAAGAGGTATGGAAGTGGTAACTACCAACCGGGAGGCAAGAAAGCAAGAGTGGATGCAAAACAAGCGATTGTGAAGGGGGTTGGGGAAGTTAAGGAATGCGGAAAGTGTGGGAGGAGGCATCCCGGAGAGTGCCAAATGGGTAGCCCTGGGTGCTACCAGTGCGGGAAAACGGGTCACATGGCTAGAGAGTGCCCAGAAGTGAACGAGTGCTTTAACTTCCATGAGGCGGGGCACTACAGCAGGGATTGCAAGAAAGCTAAGCCAGGAAACTTGGGAACAAGCAAGGATAATGACAAAGGGGATGATGGAAAGCCCAAGGTCAAGGCAAGGGCTTTCACCATGAACAAGAAGGAGGCAAGGAAAGACCCGGACGTAGTGTCAGGTACGTTCCTGGTCAATAATGTTTGTGCCTCCATATTGTTTGATAGCGAAACTGGGCCCCGATCCAGCGAATTTAAGTATTTATCCAGCGAAACTGTGTATTTATATAGCGAAACTAGGAGATTCCTAGCGAAACTACAGTTTCGCTACAGCGAAACTATAGTTTCGCAGATAAGTTCGCTAAGCACTTAGGCAGACCTATGGACATTTGCGAAACTAGGAAATTCCAACGAAAGTTGGGCGCTCAAGGCAGCGAATCTGTCTAGCGAAACTAGCAGAAATGCTGCCCAGCGAAACTGGTAGCGAAACTGGCAGCGAAACTACCAGCGAAACTGTGGGCGAAACTATGAAGAAAATGACGTTTTTGCATATTAACTTTCGTGCAGCTAGAGTATTCAGACTAGAGCTTAAGTGACTTAGAATTTAAACTACTTGGACAAGTTCAGGTGAGTTCTAGATCCCCTATTTTATACATGTTTTAAATGTTTTGGGGCGGTATGCATACTAAGATACATACTTTTATGATCAGTTCTTTTAAAGTAAAGCTTTACATACTATCTTATATGGGAAATGTGGTTTTATAATGAATTGATTGTGTATTTCCCTCATTGTGATATGATCTAGTAGAAATGAATTGCCTTGTAATGTGATGTGTTATATTATGTATAACTTAAACATGAAAGTGGAACGTAAAGAAAAGTTATTGGGCCCATAACGTGTACCTGGATAAAGTAAAGTCTTGCAAGTAAAGTCCTGCAGGCAAGGGATAAAGTAAAGACTTGCAAGCAATGGCTAAAGGAGGGTTGCATTCGTTGTGCCCTCACCCGGATAAAGTGGATAAAGTAATGCTTGAACAGGCAGGTCTGTAAGCCCTGAATTGGCATGACAATAATGGCCTGACCGAGTACGACAGTAAGTCCTTAATTGGCATGTCGGTAAAGTCCTAGGCGAGCCTAGGCACCGATTGTGACAGAGAATTGACGGATAAAGAAGAGTAATAAATAACAAGAAATGAAAAGTAATGATAAAGTATCGATAAAGTGATAGCCCGTGTGTATTGATGGTCGATAGATGATGACTATTTTCAACTGATAAAGCTAATATCTTTTACAAAAGTTATTTAGCAAAGTAAACCTAGAATTCACTCAGCGAAGCTGACTTTTGTATGCATATCAGTTGACAGGTGAGGGTTAGAGCTATGGGATAGAAGCATGGGACTGAAGCTTCTTGGCACTAGAAGACTGGCATCCCTGATGAAGAAAAGATCAAGAGGACTTTAAATAGTTTTTAAGAATTAAAGATAATGTTCATATTTCATTTGTAATGGATTGAAATTTACAGTATTTCCCGCTGCGATATATATATTTATACACATATGAGTAAATGACTGCTTTAAAATCGGTGTTTTGTTGTGAATGACCAACTGTGAGGCTTCCCTGAGAAAGGTGGGCCTTACACACACACATTCAATCAAATTCCAATCTGATTACACCAACTTACAGAACAAGAATTCAACAAACCAACCTCATATTCATCACCAAACTTCTCATTAGAAGCCCATTTAATAGCTTCAGCAGAAGCTCTATGACCACCACCTGTGTCAGTCATCAAAATCAACACCTTTTTCTTATTATTTGACTCAAAACCACTCAATGCCACTGTTTCATCCTCCAAAACACCACCATTTTCTCCTCCTAACACACTCTCTGAACTAACCATGACCGAATCAAACCCGAGTGGAATCTTCTCACGATGAAACCTAACAAACTTGTTAAACTCACTAAAGAACTTATTTATGCTAGAACCACCTCTACTTCTGTGACAACCGGCAATTTCAAGTCAATACCCGGTCTTGACTTGGTTATAATTACACATATGACACTTGATTTCCAATTTAATTACATCTATTGAAGTCGTTTTATGCATTGCAAACTTTCACGCATAACATTTCATGCATCGGTAATTCGGCGTAGTTACCATTTTTACGTGCGATACAAGCACACACGAACGTTGATGATGATTAATATATATGTGCCAATAAATACTTTAAAGTATTTCAAAGTATTTTAGATCCCAAATTAAATACCTTGGAAAGGTTAAACTCATAAATAAACCTTAATATTTTACCCGGATAAAACGCGTATAACGCAACTACTAGATACACGAGTTAATTTTACGTATCATCAATATTAAAATATGTGGCCTTATATAATTTCTTATAATATTTTTATGCATTTTAAAAAAAGTAACAAGTATAAAAGTAAAATATATAAAATTACCATAATGCAAGAAATACCACCTAAATACTCAATATTATATAAAAAAATTAAACACCAACCCCCCCCCTCCTTGGCCGTCCCCCCCCCCCTCACCTTTCTTTTTTCTTCTTCTCTCCCTTGTCAAATCCTCACAAGACAAGTTGTCTTTTGTGAAGCTCAAGACTTGCCATTTTAGTGTTAAGGAAAAGTTTATGAACAAAGCTACATGATTCCTTTCCATATGTGTGAGCTCCTTTCCCTATGGTTGACCAAGAGCCAAAGTTAGGAGTTTTTAGAGCTTACAAATACAAGCAACATTCACACACTTCATCCACACAAATCACCAATACACTCTTCTCTCCCTCTTTCTTCCTACAAAATTCGGCCAAGACACCTCCACCACCATTTTATTTTGTTTTCAACTCATTTTCCACAAATCTTGGGTGATTCAAGTGCCATTGTTGAATACCAAGTGATTTTTGAAGCTTCCAAGCATCCTACAACATCTTTTCCACTTTTCCTTGTTTGGTTCTTAGTTCAAAGGATCAAGTCTTCTTTCCTTTGCATTTCAAGACTACCTTCTCATTCTTCTTACTTGTTTAAGGTTAGAACCTTTTTTCTAATATTTTATAAATCACCATGATGTGTTCGTAACTCATCCAAAAGTGCTCTAGCAAAGTTTAAAAGTAACAAAACATGTAAGACATTTTCTGGCAGATTCATGTTCTGTGTTTTCGACACCATAACTCGACCTAAACATGGTCAAATGAACCGTTTCTTGAACCTAACATTAACTTTAGGATGTCTAGTTTTTAACTCATTCAACCTTGAAATTTTTAGATGAGTATAACCTATCCAAAACGTACAAACATTATTAGAGTGTTGAACCTGAGTTTTTGGCAGAATAGATAGGGCAGAAAGATTGAGGGATAAGTTATGCTTAAAGTAATCAAATGGATTTTTTCCTTCTTTGGTAACTTAGCTTAAGGTGTTAGGTTTAAAAGTACTATAGGTTCTATTTGTGAATGTAGGGTTGGCCCCTCAAAAAGGTGAATTTCATAGATATGTATAGAAAAATGCTGCACTGACATCTGTTGCTTCATGACCCATTTCGAGGTACTTAAACTTAGATACATATTACAAGATATAACTTTTTGGAATCCTAAGACATATATCTAGATGTGATAAAAATATCAGATTTTATAAAGATTCTTTGTACCATGAAAAAAGGATGACAACCAGAGCCAAAAATCCCCTTGATTCTGTCAAATGTCCATATTTATATAAAGTAAACTTTTGGAGGTATTTGGTAAAAAGAAAACTCACACACATGGAAAGTATAATGCCATTATTTTTAATATAAAATCCATTCAATACATTATGTATTTTTAAGAAGATAACTATGAAGACAAGAATCTAAATAAAACATTAACGACTCGACGTGTATAACTAGTCAATTGACATTTTCAAAACTAACTTTGTGGGTGAGTTATGCATGACCATCTAGGGTTAGTAATAATGACCTCATAAATATATTATGATTTTGTTTAGGATATTCCTAGACCAATCATACGTACAGACTATTGCTAGTATTCACGCATGCATTACAGGTGAGTTTCACGGCCCCATTTTACTTATTTTTTTCTTTTGGGGGAGATTACATGCAAATTACTAATTTTCTTGGATACATTTACTTGTCAATGATTTCACATGTTATATAAGTTGTTTACTTACCGTATGAAGTCCCCTGTTATCAGACCGTTAGTTTATTTCCCAAAGCGAGGTAATCATGGATAGTACTATTGGGTTTGACTACCCCCACCCGGGTTAATTTTCCTAACCTTGACTGGAGGTCTAAACGGGTGCATTATTAGCCTGTTCAGCCCTGTGCTTACGGTAGGCATGGGTAGGGGCAATTTATTACAGTTATAGTCTAGCTTCGGTTGCGGTGCTTATATAATTTGTAGCATTGTATGTACAACAATCAAATCATAGAAAGTATTATGGTCCTTTACGCTATTTATCATTACTTAAAACCTGTGAATTAACCAACATTATGTTGACATTTTCCATGCATGTTTTCTCAAGTAATTGATAGATGCACCAGGTTAAGCTAGCATGGATCATCTCATGTTTAGGGCCATTCATGATGTGTTTGGGACATTTATTGTCGTATTGGTCATATTTTGAAAACAATTACATTAGTACCACTACTTCCGCAATTCAGCTCTGAAAAACAATTATGTATTTTTAAAGTTATTTGTATCGTATGCTTGCTATACATGTAGTGGTCGATCAATGACTATGGTTTCCATGACGTTCACGCCTCGCGGGAAACCATCGTGGTTGGGGGTGTGACAACTTCCTGAACTCAAAGAACCCACAATCTTCAACGATCTCCTCCTCAATTGTAATCCACAACAGATGACAAGAATATAAAAGATGTGATACCTTACAAAGCAGAATGTGTTGAAACTTGGGCATGTATGAAAACAAGAAAATCCGTATGCCCCTGATTAACAACGGCAAATGAAAAACCACAACTACACGCACAATCAATTGTAATCCACAGCAGATGACAAGAATAAGAGGCCAAATCAAGAAACATAGACCAAAATCAAAACAAATGAAACACTGAAATAGAAACATCACCTTGAAAGAGGCAGAGAGGATTGACCGCCGATGAGTTTGCGTTTCAATGGAATGTGCGTGATCGTCTTTTGCGTCGATTGGCGTACGTATATACTTGCGTATTGGGAGTTCCTCATTATTGCTGCCATTGAAGACCTAACAATGAATGCAATTGATTTCGGGAGACGGAAACAGCGGAGGTAACCCCACTGTTGACTGAAACAGCTTGTGAGACGGGAAACGACGGAGGTAACACCAATGGTGCCTCAGTCGGCCGTAACGGGCAGAGGATTCAGAGGTGAGGGTGAAGGAGGGGCAATAAAACGGCGCGTCTTACAGTTTGTGTAAAATTACAAGTTTACTCATTGTTCCTGTATTATAAGGTAGTAAAGATAAAGCATACGAGAGGGTTATTTAAATACTAAAATTAAGAACAATTACTTTAGTTAATGCATAGGATACAACCATTTTTAGGGAATAGTATTTTTAGCATAAATTTACATTTTATCCCTTAAAATTAGTTACATAATAAGCTTGCACTTACTGTAACTTACATGAAATTTTACATTATCTACCGATAAACCAAAAAAATCTTAATTTATTTTAAGATTTCAGTTATATTTTTTAATCTATCATGTTTAATAAGTTTTTGATACTACAATTATAACCTGTGTATTTTTTGAACGTTTTGGTGTAAATTTTTTGCTGAACCGATTTGTACTTTATGAGGTACAATAAGTTAACGTGTAAATATACAAGTCGTAATGTAAAGCCCATTTATTTGGTGTTTTAAATTTTAGTTTAGAAAATTTATAATAGACTTTTATAAAATTACTACAAGAATAACAAAAATTAGAAACACGTATCAGGTGTAAAATGTCATCCCGCTGCATTGTGCAGACAGCCTTTTAGTTATTTGATATATAAATCTAACTAGGTTTATTCTCCTCGCGCTTCGCGACGGGAATAAATTCTGCTAAATGCAAATGTATCCGCTCAACGTTTAAGGCTCGGGAATAAACCATATTACATCGTCATTACCTGAGTTTAAGGCTCAGGAAGAAACCCTATTACATTGTTATCACAACAGTTAAAACACATTCAAACTAAACAACCAACAAACATAAATTAAAGAAAATCCAACTGGATCTCAAATGAGGGCCTCCTCATCATCATTGAACAAAAACAATGCTCCAAACATTCAAAGCACAACCCAAATCAACAAAAATTAACAGTAGAGATAGACTAAATGAGTACTTTTTAAATCTGAAAATTTCAAAACAAGGCCTCGAGTAACAAATTAACCACATCTAGTCGACTCTCAGGTGAGGCCTTCCTCATCTAATCAAGCACACCAACAGAAACCAAGCAAAACAGGCATAACAGTTTCAGAGTTAAGGCCATCCTCATCATTAACGCATAATTTTCTACCGCCAGTCCAAAACCCTAAAAGGGTATCGCGGAGAAAAGTAGAAGAATGAGCAACAGAGGTGGTCACACCACGACCAGGTTGACTATAGTTGAGAACCGTCGCCTGCTCCACCTCAACCACAAAGGGGAGGCAGAGCGGCAACAGGGTCCATCGCCAAGACAATTGTGATGATCGACGGCCCGGAGATGGAACCATTAAACCTTCACTGCCACGACGACCTAAGCCACCAAGAACAACAATAGGGAAGCCAATTCAATTCTAGTCGCTGCCACACAACCGACCATAATCGATCTGAGCAAACAAACCTCAACCACCACCATGCAAGCACAGCGGCGACAACGTCGGCGTCATGGACAGCCACCGGCCGGTATATAGGTAGTTGCTTCTACGGCGATGGCAGTACAACCGGTAGAACGACGGCGGTTGCACTTCCTGAGACAAAACTCTAACAACCACCATGCACACACGGTCACTGACGACAAGACACATCACACAAATCAGGCGGTTTACAACAAGGCTCCTTCTTCTCTCTCTTGAATGACCCAGAGGAGTGAATGGAGGAATCTCCCATTTTCTCTCTATATTTGTAGGAGGGTGCATATTGCAAACCACTCAAACTATTGTGGTCAAAAATAGAAACACCACAAACATAACTATTCCTTTGCATTGTAAATTTAATAGATAGATAGATAGATAGGATAATATTTTCAAATTGCAAAAATCAATATGTAAATGTACAACTTTATTCCTAAGTAAAAGAGATTTAAAAGTTTCATACGAACACCAATTCGTCAGATAAACATCATCATTCCATTATTTTGATAAAAAATTTACCATATGACTGAGCGAGCTTGCTTGAAGAATGTAAATTGTTATATTATAAAAATATATATCAATGTTATAAAAATAATATTGCTGTATTATAATATTATGAAAATAATATTTGAGTTTTAAAACTTTTTAAATTAGAGATAATGTTGATTTCAGTTTAATATTTGGAAACAATAAATATATAAATCTATTTGAGTTTTAAAACTTGGTAGAATAATCAAATAGATTTAAACCTTTTTTACTTCTTTATTAACTGTGACTCGTTTAGCAAGGTCCGTGGGTTCCACCAGCCTCGCCACGTGTCACCACCTGATTGGGCCGCAATTTTTTTAATTTGAATTCCGAAGTGAGTTAACATCAAATTTTTGTTCTCCGAAATAAAACATAATTGTTAGGTTGGTGCGGTGGCAAAATTTCGCCCCTTAAAGATTAAACCCATAGCAGTCGTGGGTTCACGTTCCTGTTTATTCTTTTTTAGGCTTTCTTTCAGTATTCTTACATTATTTTCATTTAAATTACCTTTTTCCTTTTACTTTCTAATATTTATTTTATTTAACTTACGTTTTCTAGTTATTAGGTCGCACAAGCGTAACGTATCACATATGTTTTCTAACTAGACTTTTTATGTATGTTTGAAGTTTGTCTACATGTAGATAAAAATTTTATTCGGACACAAGTCGGGTCAAATAAAGTATCATTGACGTCATAATTCGAAAATAAATTGGGTCGATTATAATATATATTTTACCACACCACATATGGTCCCGCCGCAACGCGCGGCGGTAACGAAACTAGTTAATTCTCAATTGTTAACCTGTGAATTAATATATATAATAAAAATAAAAATATATCAAATTAATTTATGCCGAAAAGTCAATTAAAATCAAATTAATAATAAGAATATTAATATATTATAGTCAACTTGATATATAGAAATTAGGCTCAGGATAATAGTAATGTTTGACTATTAGCAACATATCTAAAATAATCTTAACGAAAAATAAAAACAAGGATCTTATCAAGAAACCATTGTCATTACGATACTTCGAGTTTTTTAAAACTTGACATATCTTGGTTACGATATAAAGGTTTTCAAACTGTGACATCTTTTAATATGCCTTTTTATGAGAAGTAGTTAAATTTAAATATCTATATAATAAAATTCAATGCCTCATAGATAAAGTAACATAAAACTAATACAACTATATACTTATTATATTTTAGTTCTAGATCAAAATCTGTTTTTCCTTTCAACTTTTTTCTCGCGGTTTTTATAAAGTAAATATTTGCAAAGGGAAATCTACTTCTACTATATATATAACCCTTCATTCAATTTTCTGTATGCTCACTTTTTTGGCTGTGTTTTTATGTTGATTCAATTGATGTTACAACATCAATAGAGATGGGGTCTTCGCTTGAAGCTCTTTTTCTAGAAATTTGGTAAGTTGCGATTTTCAATCCGTATAATCATCTTTTTTGATGTAAAATAATCGAAAGATGATAGTTTTAGGGGCGTCATGTTACAACACAACATGAAAATAATTAAGTTTTGGTTGGGTTTATTTGTTAATTAATTACAATACTTCAAAGCTTCAATCTTTTAACATTTTTACGACTTGATTACGCCCTGTTTACAGCGTGCCCGATCCGTTTGACTTGTTTGGACGATGGGTTAAACATCATGTTCTGCGAAGGTTACAAAATTTTAAGTATTTCAGGATTGATATTGATATTTTTGACACAGATAGACGTACGAGTCATGCTGATTCTACGTGACAGGCTGAGACGCTTAACACTCCTATTTATCATCTCGCTTGTGAAACTTAAAATAAACTTATCCAAGCCATTTGACTCGTTTAGATAAATAGGTTAAACATGTTGTGTTAAGTTTACGTGATAGTAATATTGATACCTTCGACACGAATAAATGTATGATCAGCTGTGTTCGGGTCCAATGATTCTACCTGAGAGTTTGACACGACTAATGGGTTGTTTGGTAGTATCTGAATGATTAAGTGCTAAACCAATAAGAGGTCTGAACCATTAAGTGCTGAACCATTAAGAGGTCTGAACCATTAAGAGCTGGTATATCACTTAACTATTCAAAGGCAAATGTCTGACCAACTCAGATAAGAGATCTTAACCATTCAGCATTAGACCTCTTAACCATTCAGCATTTGTATAATGTTTAACCATTCAGAGGCAAATGTCTTAACCATTCAGACATGTGCTCGTGAAACAAACAGTCTGAACCATTAAGTGCTGAACCATTCAGCATCTGAACTATTAAGAGGCTGATTAAGAGGCTGTCAAACAGCCCCTAACACTCCTATTTATTATCACTCATATTCATAGTGTTCACGTGTGAAAACTCCATATTTACTTATCTATTGATCCTTGATTTATGAACAGATTAAAATACTATGTGGAGTGGATCATGATGATTTGAAGAACGTTTACTTTGTATCTAAACAAATACTAGAAGCTGTAAGTTTTAATTTATTTTTTTTTTTATTACATTAAACCACTTTATTGTTACTAATTTTGATATTGCATGCTGTGATAGCAAAGAAAACACATTTTGAATATACTACACCTAGAGGATTCCCGGTTTTTAGAACTCCATTCAACTCTGACTATCTTGACAAACTCGAACCTCCGAAAGCTCCGAAAATATCGTATCGTCGATGACAATGTCACCATCGGACGAAAACCAACATGTTATGTTCTTAGATATATAAATATGATAGCTAGATATATACGTACATAGATGTTAATATCGATATTTGATCTTATAGTTCTGTTTTAAAAGTCTAATATCTATCTTAATGTGTTACTATTTTATGATCTTGTTAGATAAAAGTGTTAATTGTTTATGCATAAGATTTAGTAGGCATAAAGCGTATATTAAGATATGATCTTAACTATAAGATCATAAGATTGCAATCAAATCCTGTTTCACTTGAATTAAATAACTAAGAAATAATAGATAACATACTTTATTTAATAAAAAAAAACGAAAACATATAGCAATAATGCAATATCATGACATATACAATATTATAAATATAAAATTTGATTTGTTCCGTGATCTAACTAAGCGAGTCATAAAATAAAATTAGGAGTCTAAGTGGTACTAATACATATACGATATCAAGTAATAGCATATGTAGTTATCATACTTTGAAAAAAATTCAAGAAACATGAGTGTCCACTTGAGAAATTTCTTATAAAATGTGACTTTATAGGGGACAAATTGATGTGGATTATATTATATCTATTATGCGTTGTACTATTAAAATTGAAAAGAAAGTTTGATTTACAGAAATAGAATCCAAGAAAATAACATTGGTGCATTAAGATTCTATGATTCAAAGTTTAAAAATGCTTGAAGCATGATGGTTCATTAGTTTGATGATGGTTTGATCAAGTTGTATGATAGCTGGGTCATACTTTTTAACTTGGTTCATTCATGAGGTAAGCATGAGTTAGTTTTGAACATATAGTTCAAATTTTGGTTTTAAACTTTATAAATATATGGTTGTTTTCATATACAATGGTTCGGTGTGAGGGATATGGATATGTTGATTCGGTAGTTAGTTCTAGATCTAAACCAATTCCATCTAATTTCGTTTAGATTTCAGAAACCAAAAACATTGACACCGTTTAAACCGAAGCAAATCAATAAGTTTGAGATCGAAATGTTTTGGTTCATATCGACCTATAGAACACATCTGTTTGATTTGTCGTTTCTAAAAAAATATGTATAACAATCCAACCAATTTTTTTTATCAAAACCGGTAAACGTGAACACTTCTAATTTAAACCAATAAATCCAATCAAACTTTGGAAGAAACAATAAATGAGAACGAAGAAGCAGGTAAAATATTATTTATAACAAAAGTTTTCCTGTATATTATTGTAATAATTAAAATACTAATAATTACTATAACTATAACTAAGTGTTGTTATAAATGTTTGTTTAGATTTTTCGATTTAACTTTCCATTGATTATTCATCTATTTGATTTTAGCCCTTTTGAATATTGTTTTTTGTTTATTTATGTAAACTTACTAGCAAGTCTTCATAGATTTGAATATTGAGTTTTAGATAAGTGTTGTATTTAGATTTTTATTTAAATGGAGTCGGGTCGGGCCGGGCGTATCTCACATGTAAAGTGTCGTTTAGAGGTAGGTGGCACGATTTGATAGGGCATATGGATATGAAAACCGACAGAGCACGTTAGGGGTCTCTTCTGTCTTTTTGTTTTGTAACATGTACATTTATTGTAAATAATGCACTTAATGTATTAACAACAACAATAATAATAAAACTACTATACACTTTATTATTTAAAAATATATTTTACGCATAAAGTGAATGTTGCAAGCAAATGAGTAATGGACAACACCTATCATCGGAAGACGAATAAAAATGAGAATGTCTTGTGTTCGAGTCTCGTTTGAAACAAACATGCTCAAGGATGATCAAGGCCGACTTAGATGGGAAGAGCCGTATGATGGATTAAATTAGACTTAAATAATTGTTACACATTTGTTATTTTTTTTTTAAAATTGATGCTATATGATCAAACTTTTTTCTATTTACTTAAGAGTATAAAATTGTTATGTATTCTTAAAAAACAATCTTTAAATTGTTAGATTTTTTTTCTAACAGTGTGTTATCTCATATAACGATGCACTTATTTAGTTTATATTTCCTTATGTCCCTATTTTTAACTTGTTAGGAGGAACTTATCCTCGTCTAGTAAGACGCTTGAGTCCTAGTTATTTGTCAAGCTTCTCACATATTTAGTTTTTTCTATCATAACACGACGTGTGTGTATCCATATTAGTTTCTATAGAAAGTGTTATTTTTCGTACAAGTTAAAAATTACACGAGACAAAAGTGTATAAATGCAAATCTATGTCTAGGCGACAAACACATCTATCCTATCTAATAAATAAAGGTTTTTTATGCCACATGTCACTCTCTTAAACCACCCATCTGCCACGTGTCGTTCTCTCAGCCAACATCCATTTGCTATTCCCGCCTCTCTCTCCTATTAAATGATTACCTTAATTACTAATAATACTATTTAACATTTTTTTGATTTAATAAATTAATAAAGAGATTTATTTATTAATGTTATTTCTAAATAAATAATTTTTTTATAAAACAATAAATTTATTTAAAGCATAAGACTTTTTTAAAATAAGAAATATTTAAAATTGGTATTTTTAAAAAGTTATTTTTAAAACCAAAATAATTAAATTTAAGAGTTATAATAAAAAAAATTTAAATGATATATAAATTTGACATTTTCTTGATGAATTCATATGAAATCTAACAACACAATTTCTTTTTCATAAACTAATTAATAGCGTAGAAAACATTCAAACTCATATAAAAGCTAAACAAATAATATCTCGTAAATCAATTTCATGGGGTATGGTTTCGTGATTTAAAACTGAGAGTAAATAGGGACTTATTTTTAGAACTTAAAATTCCTTTAAAAAAAAGAAAGATTTGAGTTATTCTTAGTTAGTATTGAATATTAAAAACATAGTAAAAATAAATCTTTCTAAACCAAAACCCTAAATCAAATTTAACGAAAAATCAATTGTTTTTTTCTAATAATAGATTAGAAATATATTGGAGTTATAACTCTCAATATACACATTATAAATGAAATATTAAATAATTATAACTCTCAATCTCTTTACATAGGCTTTTTTCTAATAATAGATTAGAAATATATTGGAGTTATAACTCTGTAATTCTTAATGTTGCATAGGTTTTTTTTTGCAATCTCTTTACACCAGGACTCGTATTTATAAAGAAAACAAAACTTCATTCTATTTTGTAGGTTGCATGGCCTTCAGATGTGTTGGAAGGAAGTTGCTACACTATGTAACACACTTTTGTGATCTAGGGACTAAATTAATGTACAAATCATGGATGTTATCTTTTAATTAGTATTTAATTAGTTAAGTTTTATATATGATCATTAAGTAACTTTTAACCTGATCAACAACTACTCATGGAATTATACCACCTACATCGTTAATCATACTTGATATCGAACCGTTCATAGCTTAACAATCCAAGCTCAATGAACTGGAGCTATTTATTAAGGAGATAAAAATTACAGAACTTTATATGTAGGTGCTAGATGGATCCTAAGATCATCTATTCTAATAAACTAAGGTTTTTGAGGACGCATGATACAATATTATGCATTCTCGTGTTGAATTTTCTAACTAAACGTATATACACATTTTAATTAAATAATTTCAACAATTATTACAATCATATTCTCCTTTACTTATTTGAATTTTTTTTTTCTTTCCTGTATTTCTTTCTTTCATATTAGATTAATAATATTTTTTATTTCTTAATATAGTCAAACAACCTAAAATTTCCAATATAAATTCTAAAATCATTTATATGATTTTGTTTGAATGATTTAATTACTCGTAAGTAATTTTTAAGATATTAATTGATAAGGATTTTAAGTAAATAAGCTAAACAATTATATATCTAGAATGTAAGTTTTTTATGCAAATATTTATTAACATTTACTAAATTATAATATCTAAATTCTATCATATATTAAAATATAATTTTAAATCTTAATCTTAATTATATGTCATTTATAATTTTTAAATATTTATTATTTCTTAACTTTAATGGTTGATAACATCTATTATTAATATAACTAGCTATAGTAACCCGTGTGTTACACGGGTTGAATAAATAAAAAATTAATATAACAAAATTTATTAATTATAAAATAATATTTTAAGATATAATATCATTAAAATTATGTATTAGAAATGACTGTAAGTTATAAAATAGTGATATCAACTTTTTAAAACTTTATTTTTTTCAAAAAAAATAAACGTTTTGTTTTAAAACAAACCGTATAAAAATGATATTTTTAAAAATTTTCTTATTATAACCCTTAAATTTAATTATTTTTGGTTTTAAAAAATAAATTTTTAAAAATACCAATTTTAAATAGTTTGTATTTTTTTAAAAAGTCTTATGCTTTAAATAATTTATTATTTTATAAAAAATGTTTATTTAGAAATAATATTAATAAATAGATCTCTTTATTAATTTATTAAATCTAAAAAAGTGTTAAATAGTATTATTAGTAATTAAGGTAATTATTTAGTAGGAGAGAGAGACGGGAAATTTTTGGTGAGAATGATTGTGGTGTTGACACGTGTCATCCAAGATACCTTTTTATTAGAGTAGGAAGATGATTTTAAAAAGTTAAATTTATTCCACCCATGTAATACATGGGTTCTAACCTAGTACACTAATATATCAAAAGTCTATACCCAAAAGTAATGCAACTATTTCAAATTTAAATCCTGGTTGTTTCCATGAATAGGCGACACGAGTCACGACTGCTAATCAAACCATGTATGTCTTTCTATTTTTATCACATACATGATTCATTTTACATAACATTAGCTTAACACATTTTGAGGTCTAAAACAAATTATGAAATCGAGATCTTTTTTGTGACAGAAAAAACACCATTATTTGTTTTATAATTTAGAAAAATAATAATAGATCTATATCAAACATGAATCAGTATGTGTTACGACACTATTTTCTCAACCATAGGTATTTTCATCATTAACAACACCTTTTTTTTCTCTTGAAAAATTATAAAAATCTCCTAAGGCTGCGTTTGGTTAGAAGAATGGAATGGAATGGAATGGAATGAAATGGAATTGAGAAACTAGTATAAATTTCAAGTAAAATTAAGTTTGAGTGAGTAATGAAATGTAAAACCCAAGGGAATGTTTCACCTCAAATTCCCTCTGTTGTGGGATTTCAAATTCCCTCTCTAGGTGGAAGGATTTTGAAATTCCACAACCAAGAGAATTTGAGGTGAAACATTTCATTGGGTTTTACATTTCATTACCACTCAAACATAAGTTTACTTGAAAAGTATACTAGTTTCTCAATTCCATTCCATTCAATTTCATTCTTCCAACCAAACGCAGCCTAAATTGAAAACCTTCAATCATTTTGTTATCATTTCTCATTTCATTCTAAAACATAAAATAAATGAATTATCACATACATTTTCAACTTAAAATATAGTCAAAAGTTTTTTTCTTTTTCTTTCTAAATTTTTTGAAAAGCTATTGAAATTTAGGGTTTAAAGTGATTATTTTAATTGCTTGTACTATAAAAACACCATATTCTTAAACAACTTTAATATAGTTTTGTTCATTACCTATGTATTTATCTTACATGATTTAAATACTCAGACTTTTTAGACAAGTGAGACACGCCTCACTATCTAATTATTCAGTTAGACACTAGCTTGTAAATTATTATAACATAATTCATATTTTTATTCTTTTGTTAATACAATTTTAAAAACATCAATTATTTTTAGCTCAAGTAGTTGAAATGAAATATATCAAGACTTTATTAAAATACGTGAATATTTTTTGTTCAAGTCTCACCTGTAACAAAACAAAAAATTCCAGTTTGTGCCACGTGACTTTTCTTATTAATGGTAAGTTTTCTTCTGAGTGTAGTATCAGGTTAGAGCGGTGTGGACATCCACACCATACACATCACACTACATCACGTACTCACCAATCATAATTTGTCATGTCAACATGGGAGATTTCTGCGTGGGGAAGGAACACAACTTCAAAATGAGGAGAAAACATCGGCAAGTGGATGCAATGAAACGGCCGAAAGCCGCAGGGTGGGGGACCAACGATGGTGTTACCGCGCGCTTCCGCCCACTGCCATGATGTTCCGGCGTGAGCACCGCGTGCTTTTACATACTCAAATAATGAAAGTGATAAGATGAGTTGGTCGTCAGTAATCACTAACCATTCAAAAATAATTCTATAAGCCAATGACTCCTATATAAACTGGTTTAGGATGAGACACACTGTAACTTTTTTAGGTGGAGGTCATGGGTTGGAAGTCATGGGTTGGAGGTCATGGGTTGGATATGTTCCAAATGGGTCAAGAGTTTTACCACAGTAAGTCTTTGGGTGGTGAGTTTACCTTGAAATGATGGGCGAGCCGAGTCACCTGCGCTGTCTGTGTTCGCGGGCGTGAGTGACTTTTCGCCAGTAAATTTACCCGGATAACCGGACTTTAAAATTATTCGTTGGATGTTAAAAAAAAACTATAAAACCAAAACATAATTTGATTAATTTGATTGAAAATAAGCATCCAATTGTAAAAGGGGCCTACTAAAGAGACGCCCTTTAGGATAAATGGACGCCCTACTTACGGGCCGTAAGGCCCTTCACGGGCCGTATGGGTCAAATCGGTCATTCAGAAACGAAATTCAAAAACGTAACGGCCCGTGAATATGATCACGGTCGTGTTTCTTTACGGCCCGTGAATTTCTTCACGGCCCGTATGGAATTCGTCTTACGGGCCGTGAACTTACTTACGGGTCCTAGTTTCACTTTTAATAATTTGACGAGATATATTATTCCTCGTTTTTCGTGTAATTTTGTATTTATTACGTTATTTGATATGACGTAATATTCCTCGATAGTCGTGTAAATTTGTATTTATTACATTATTTGATATGACGTAATATTCCTCGATATTCGTGTTAATTATGTGACGAGATGCAATATTCCATTTCAACTACTATATAAACGTTAGTTTATAAATTCATTTCATAATTCAACGATATAAATTCATTTCATTTGAACTACTACATAAACGCAATATTTCATTTCAAGTACTATATAAACGTTAATATCTAACGTTACGATGTCTTTCTGAGATAGCAACTATTTATTCGGTTCGGAATCTAACTATTACCCTCAGGAGGGTTACGGTTATTACGATGAGGCTGCTTCAAACTATCCAGGACAGTTCGCGTCCAATTACGGCGGGAATGACGGCGGCGATGACGGGGGCGATAACGGTGGCGATAGCAGCGGGGATAATGACGGTTCTGGTTCCGGTAAAAAGGGTTTATACGACACAAATCAGGTTATAAGATATATCATATTTAATTTTACTTTCATTTTACTATCATTTAGTAATAACTAACTAAAAATATTAAATTGATTAGGTTTTCTCATCTCGTGAAGAATTAGTTGATTGGGCAACTAACGTGGGGCGAGATAATGGGTTCGTTATTGTCACCAAACGTTCAAAAAGAAATTCGAATGGTTTGGTGGTTAAAATTTGGTTGAAATGCGATCGGGGTGGTGTATATAAGGGAGCATCCACTCTAAGAAAAAGTGGCACGTAAAAAACAAACTGTCAATTTGAATTGCAGGGTAAGTACCAGATGCAGAGAGATGGGTGGATTATAGTTGTTGTGGATGATACTCATAACCATGAACCTGCTGAACACCTGGAAGGACATGCATACGCAATGAGGCTCACCGAAAATGAGCTTTCTACTGTAAGGAATCTGACCGAGCAAAATATTGACCCTCGAAACATTCTAGGCACGTTGAGGGAACAAAATCCCAATAACGTGTCTGGGTTACGAACCGTATATAATGCTCGGGCAAAAATAAAAAAGTCCACCAGAATTGGTGAAACCCCAATGCAGGTTTTTTTTTCTATACTACAACAACATCAATATATTTACACCCCTCACATTGAGGAACCGACAAATACCGTCGACGGGGTTTTTTTTATACATCCCACATCTCACACATTATGGCGTGCTTACCCACACGTGCTGATGATTGACACAACATACAAAACTAACTTGTATAAAATGCCTTTTGTTCAAATGGTTGGTGTGACATCCACCCTGAAATCTTTTTCTGTTGCTCACGCATTCATTGATTATGAGCGTGAAGCCAACTTCAGATGGGTGTTAGAGCAACTAAAAGCAACGCTGGAAGATAAGTGTATGGAGCCCCGTGTTATACTAACCGACCGAGACCTCGCTCTGATGAATGCGTCAGAAGAAGTTTTTCCGAGTGCTGTTCGATTACTTTGCAGATGGCATATTTCGGAAAATATTGCTAAACATTGTAAGGCGAGTTTTTCAAATGAAGAGTGGGGTGCTTTTTAGCATGTGTGGTCGGTACTTATTAACTCTGAAACGGAGGACATATACGCTTATAATTACGACCGGCTTTATCGCAGATTGGTGTCCAACCATTCAAGTAAGTTTTCTAGTGTTATTCTTAAAAATATATGTATATTTATATAAAAATAAGTGCATTTTTTTTAATAGGAGTGCTGATGTACCTAAAAAATAACTGGTTGGACCCCTACAAAGAGAGATTTGTGTCGGCGTGGATAAATAGAAGTTATAACTTCGGTCAGCACACAACGAACCGAGTTGAGAGCCAACATTCGTTGTTGAAAAGTTACCTGAAAGCAACCAATAGCACCCTGGATAGATTTATTCCTTTCAGTAATAATATCTTAGCTACCCAGGAAATTGCTATAAAAGAAAGTTTTACCAAAAGCAAAATCATGCTTATGGTGCAGCATAATCATGAAGTGCTTAAATTGCTGCGAGGTAACGTTTCTATTGCGGCTTTGGATATGTTAGTCGGTGAGATTAACAGGATACATCATCTAATTATATCCAAAGAATCATGTGACTGCCATCTTTTTACCAGCTTTGGTCTTCCGTGTGCTTGTAAATTAAACAATTACTTTCAAACAGGTGAATGTTCTTTTACGTTTTTTATTTTTTCATTAAAACTTTTATTATATTTTATTTAATATATTATTTTATAGGTCAATGTATCCCGCTCGATGTCATTGATGTTTTTTGGAGGAAGCTAGATTTTTCACCCGCGTATATTGTACGGGAGGTTCAAGTAGATGTACATAAAGAGATGGAGATGGTGACAAAACATTTACTTGTCCAACCCGAAAACGTGAAAAGATCTTTGATTAATATTTTCAAATCTTTCGTTACTCCTTCAAAAACGGATAAAAAACCTCCTAAAGTCCAAACAAATACACGGGGTCGTCCAAAAAAAGATAAGCAAAAAGAAACAATATTAGACGCCCCCAGACATAGTTCATATGTTCAACCGAGAGAAAATTTTGAAGGTCCGCCAACATATTCAAGTTCGGTGGTGAAGTCAAAACAAGGGCCTTTGCAGCGCAGTCAATCCATGTCTTCAAAATCAAGAGCCAAAGATGGATTATCTCAACAGAGTTCCAAGTTTTCATATATCCCGGGCGACGAAGATAAAAACAATTTTTTCCGGTTTAACCGCTGGATTCCATCATTCTTTTTCCCGTATATTTCAGGTGCGGATGATGTTTTAGCGGACGGCAATTGTGGTTTTCGTGCTATAGCACTCGCACTGGGATATGGTGAAAATCACTGGCGTTTTATACGTACGGAACTTATATCTGAGTTGGATGAAAACAGACATAGGTACGCTGCGATGTTTCCTGATATAAACGAAATAAGGGAATCATTAAACTGGAACGGGTTAGGTGCGGCTCCACACAAAAATTGGATGACAGTGCCACCTGCTACAATCCTTATTGCTAACAGGTTTCGAGTGCTTATAATTTTTATATCGATCGGCAACTCCGCTACTTTTTTCCCGTTCTGGTTATCTCCTCGTGATATCAGTGAACATCATATAATTTCAATTGCTTATGTTCAAGATTGCCATTTCATTAGAATTCGATTAGTGGGTGACTATCCAATGCCTGTTCCGAGCAAATATTGGCATTTGTACAAAACAGAAAACGCCAATGATTGGGAGGCTATATACGGAAGTCGAATTCAAAAATATCTTGAACTAAGGCCCGTAGACCCGGTTGAACATGTAGATTTAGTATAGTTTACACATTTATCAATTCTTTCAATTCTTTATTTATTCAATTCTTTATTGTTGTTGAATTGTATACATGTAATCTATTATTTATTCAATTCTTTATTGTTTTGAATTGTAAACATGTAATCAATTCTTTCGTTTTCTAAAGAAAAATGCAATAAGAAGATTATCGAATTTTTCTTCAACCTTTGAATTTTGTTTATATGACCTGGGCATTTGGTTAGCAGGATGTTAATGATATGAGATGCATAATATTTGTTGAGATTCAAGTATGTTTTCAGTGCAACTTTTCCGACTGAGATTCAAGTATGTTTATATAATTGCAGAGCCTGGCGTCGGATTTTCTGAAGGATTATATATTTCTTTCTGTGGGACGAGTAGGTTCAAGTACTGATTTTATTATCCAAAAGGTTGATTTAATATTATTCGTACAAACCACTTCCTCCACAAGCACAACCAATTGTAAACATATAATTAAACATTTAAACGTCATCCAAAATAACTCATAATATATAAACATAATTTTTTAATTTTTTTACATGAAAGGTAAATAAAATAATAAAATCCTACTATCTATGCGTCATGACCACCACCAGCATCACCAACACCAGCACCAGCATCCTCCGCATCACCACCACCAGCAGCCTCCTCGTCATCACCCGCAGGTCGTCTGACAAACGGAGGCAACTCCGGCCGAGGGGGGAGGTCGATACCCTGGCTAGCAGCAAAAATGCTGCACGCATCCGCCGTCCATAATAGCAAGGCCTGGGACTGGCGCAACAAATGTAGTGCCTCCGCCATAAACTCCCCCGTCGGCGGAATCTGCCGAATGATGGTCCTGGGAACAGGCGGTGGGACGGGTGGTCCGGCGTGTGGCTGGGGCTACGGCTGCTGCTGCGGCGCCGGCTGCTCCTCCTCCTCACCAACGTCCGGCACCGGCTGCCAGACGGTCCGACCACCATCAGTGGACCATCGGAGGTCGTCGCCAAATTTGGCGGCAATCCCCATGGCCATGACGGTCTGTCGACCCAAAATCCGAGGCGGCGTGTCCGTAGTCTGCCTCGCAATTAGGGCGTCCGTAAACAACCCTAAACGCGAGGCAATGACGGTGATGTACGAGCCGCAAACAATCGTGCTATCCATCTGCAAAACAATCAAACAATAGGCATAATTATGAATCGCATAATAGATAATACTTATTTGTTAACAATTAGTAGAAATATTTTTTACCTTGCCCTGAATGACGCTCAAAAAATAGGCGGCCATGCAGTGAGCTAGATTCACTCGTCTGGGTGAAAGCAAGGCCCTCAAAAAAAATAAGTCAAGGAGCGACACCTGCTCCATGCTCTGGTCTCTGCCGGCAATGGTGCCGGCAATGCACCGGTGTAGATACCGGTGCAAAGGATCCCTAATAGAGGTCGCCCTAATGGCGCCCTCCCACGGCTGGTCGGAAATGGTCGGCCACCATCCGACCAAAGGAGCCGGCTCCGACTGGACCTCGTCAGAATAAAAACGAGGATCCTCCGTCTCCTCGTGGGTGTAAAACCCAAGAGTCACCGCCCACTGGGCGAGGGTGAACTCGTACCTAGCGGTCCCCAGCATAAATCGAACCGCTATGTGCTGGCGGGGGTCCTGATCCTCAAAGGCGGGAGTGAACTGAAACGTACACAAAAACTGCAACGTCAGCTCCCGGTAGCCCCTCCTCGACCCCAAATCAAACATCCGCCTCCACGGCGTCTCTCCGTCCAGCCCGATGATATCCTGGGCACGTGCTATGTCTCCGACCTCCTCCAGCACGTCCCAGTCGATGGTGCGTGTCCCCTTCAGGGGACGTCCAATCAGCTTCCACAGCTTTTGCCGTGGCTGGGTCTCCCTCGGAAAACGAAGATCAGGGTGTGGGTCCAGAAAGTCACCCTGACCCTCGGGCTCAGTCTCCGGACGTGTACGTTTGCGGGGCGGCATGATCTGCAAAAAAAAAAATAATAAATTCACCAGAAAAAAAAAGGGTTACGGCCCGTGAAGGGCACTCACGGCCCGTAACCCACTGAAGTTTCAAAGGGTTACGGCCCGTAAAGGGATGTCACGGCCCGTAACCCTTTGAAAATTCAAAGGGTTACGACCCGTGACGACCCTTCACGGCCCGTAACCCCCAAAACGTTTCAGTTTTCAGATTTTTTAAAATACAATTTTAATATATTTAAACGAGAAATACACAAAAATAAAATACGGATTTGAATACGTACCGTAGTATGGAGTCGGATGTATGAAAATGATGAAAATACGGAGGTCGTGACGGGAGTAAATCGTATGTGTGTTTTGGGGGCGTAAATGAGCAAATGGGCCGTGAGGTCCTATATATTATCGGGCCTCACGGTCGTGACGGACCTCACGGCCCGTTACATTATTTCCACACGGCCCGTTACCTCCTTCACGGGCCGTGATGCTTTGTACTTTTTAAAACCCGGCCGTTGACACTACACGGCCGTATGGTGACACACTCACGGCCCGTAAAGCCTCTCACGGGCCGTACAAAACTTTTTCAAGTCTATAAATTCAGCCGCTTGACACAAACAATTCACACAAATTTACTCAATACCCAAAACATGAGTGCTACGAGTGATCAAAATCCGTGGACGGATGAAGAGGAGGTGACTTTAGTAAGATCTTGTATCGAAAATTCAGGTACTATCCCGCCAAATTCAATATTTTGGAACCGGGTTTCAACTCGTTTTCATCAAATTCTCGAACGTGAAGAATATCGCACCACTCGTGAACTTAGCAACAAGTGGTCTGACTTGAGAAGGAAGGTCACGACATTTCACCAGCTCTACAAAGACGTTTACAACAATCGAAATATGTTATGGAATGATACGGATATTATGACAAGAACTCAAGAAAGATATCGGGAGAAATTTGGAATTTCCTTCAACCATTTTGCGGCTTGGATCTTTTATAAAGATCAAGAAGATTAAAAATTATGTGTTTTATTTTTGTGTGATAATAACGGTTTATCGTTTTTGAAAAAGTGTACTAATAAACGTTTATGTTTTAATAAAATATTTCATTACTGTTCTACATTACACGTCTAGAATACAGTTCGTCTGCCATAAATCTTCGGAATCTAAAGCAAGCATCCTGTAAGCTAACCTCTTGCCACTCTAAAGATCTATTTTGAACCAACCTACGCAATAACATACAAATTACAACTCCCGAATCTCGACCAATATGACCGGCGTTAGGGGGCCAAACGGTTTCACCCGATACCACCAGTTCTTCGATTTCTTCTTGTCCGGAGTGCTGCTAATATTGTATACGTGACAGAAAATGTAAAAAGTACGATTCGAATTGTACGAAAATCGTTCGCGCATTACGATGAATGCACCATGAATCATCACACGTATTTGGTCGGCGTTCGTATGGTGAATATATACGAACTTGTAGTGAGTCCATAGAAATCTTAAAAAGATACCAATTTTCTTCGTCATCAGTCATTGGTACGTAAACCTACAAAACAATTTAATTCACGGTTATAAATTTATGATTTTTATTGTAAAACATGAAAACAGTATTACCGTATCAACTTCCCATAACGCGGGATATAGACAGTCACTCCCGTCTCCAAATTCGTTACCATTAACGGACCCCGAGTATATTAAGTTAAACCACTCAAATGGGAGAATCGTCCAACGATCACTACCCGGCAACTCTTCGGTTCTACGTATTTCTTCGTATCTCCATATTGTGAGTCTATTTGTCCACGCCCGAACATGCTATAAAACAACAACTTTTTAATTGTTAGAATTTTAAAATAAAATAAAATATATAAAAAAACTTTAAATCATACCTCTGTACCTAAAGACACGTTTCCGAGTAATTCACGCCAAAATTGTAACGGAATATCGGAATGACCCATGTAATACACTCTACATGTTTGGGAGTCACCGTTACGTATAAAGTGAATAATATTCTGAGACCAGTTCCTCCCGTTCTGCCAATTATGGTTATCTATTGGATCGGGAATACTTTCCACAATATCTCGTGAGTTTGAAGATGACTCATTTTAACGTCTTCTCCTACCTCCACGAGAAGACATTTTTACTGTTTCGTTTCTCACTAACCATATAACAGGTCATATATATAACGGTTTATATAGAATCTTAAATCGAATCAAGGAATAATACGTCGCGTCACATAATTATAAAATTTAAAAGTGCACGCAAAACGAGGAAAGTAAATTCTCAGAAGGACAACTACGGCCCGTGAAGGATCTCACGGGCCGTTATTGAGGTAGTTAACGGGCCGTGTGTGCGGACGTTTACGGGCCGTTTGTTCCTTCACGGGCCGTGATTAAATGCAGTTGTGAGAATTAAATTTCGAAGCACTCACGGCCCGTAAGGCCCTTCACGGGCCGTGAAGAAAGTCAAAGGGCGTTTATTTATCACTTGACAGGGTGTCTGATTATCAATGGCCACTGTAAAAACAGGCAACAAGTCCATCAATGTTTGCCGGTAGACAGACAAAACCTGAATCTTTATTTAAAAAAGTAGCAATGGTGGAAAGATAAAAGACACCACCAAAACCATTACACAAGCTCCAGTAATGGCCACTGGTGACTATAACATCTAGATTCCATCATCTTCAAACTCCATTCATCCCCATTTACACCCTTAAATCTCCACTTATTCAACACACACAAATACACAGACGAAAGCAGAGTATGTCATCATATCCATAATACATCAATTTCAATGCTCTTATATAGCTTCTAACGACGATTCCCATTTGGGTTTTTCTACATCTTAATCGATTTCTATCAATTGATCAACTTTTTGCAGCGCCGGAGCATGGATCCACCTGCCGCCGGAGCAGATCCGACCAAAAGGCTGCCGGAGGAGTTTCTGAAACGAACATTTTCGCTAATCAACTCCGATTCTGATCGGAACTCGGTGTCGCTTGTTTGCAAAGACTGGTACAACGCCGAGCGATTGAGCCGACGACATGTGTCGATCCGCAACTGTTACTCTGTTTGGCCGGAGATTGTTGCCGCTAGGTTTCCGGCGATCAGAAGTGTGACGCTGAAGGGGAAACCTAGGTTTTCTGATTTCAACTTGGTGCCGGAGGATTGGGGGGCTGATGTGCAACCGTGGCTAAATGTTTTCGCGACGGTGTATCCGTTTCTTGAGGAGTTGAGGTTGAAGAGGATGGTGGTTAGCGACGAGAGTTTGGAGTTTTTAGCGATGAATTTTGATGGGTTTAAGGTTCTGTCGCTGTTGAGCTGTGAGGGTTTAGTACTTTGGGGTTGGAAGCCATTGCTACTCATTGCAAGTAAGCTTTACTTCAATTATGCTACAATGATTGCAGATTGTTATTATTGAAACAGACTATGAACATTTTTCTGCATCTTCTAATGATTTTTTTACTTTTGATAACTTATTACTTTTTTATGTTTGTTTCTTATCTTGAGGTAAAAAGATTTTCTTGTACTAAGGTAAGACTGTGGACGTTAGATCTCCAAGCGATCAGGTCCCTCTCTTATGGGACTTCAGTCAAACACATTGTAAAACGACCATTTACATTAAGTAAACTGTAGTTACAGGATTTTACAGGCTTGTATACTGTAGGTTACTTGATGTAAACGTACGTCTTTGATGCAAGTATAGTGTATCCAGCCTAGATTATTTTGATCAAATGGGATGTTTATTTAGATGTCAAAGATGTCATCAAACTACTTGAATCATGTTCTTGTTGTAGCATATCAGATTCTTTAATCTGTTTCTTGATAAAGTTTAAAACTTGCAGAAACTTGACAGAATTAGACATACAAGAGAATGGAATTGATGAACTTGGTGGAGATTGGTTAAGCTACTTCCCAGAGAACTTAACCTCGTTAGAAGTACTCAATTTCGCGACGTTGACTAGTGAAGTCAGTTTTGATGCATTGGAGAGCCTTGTGTCGAGATGCAAATCGTTAAGAGTTTTGAAAGTCAACCGAAAAGTAAACTTGGATCAACTGCAAAAGCTTCTTGTGCTAGCACCACAGTTGACCGAGCTTGGTACTGGTACGTTCATGGAAGAACTCGCGTCTAGTTCAGTCAACGGGCTTGAAGACGCGTTCAGTAAATGTAGTAATCTAGTTACTCTTTCGGGTTTTTGGGATGCTACCTTGCTGCATCTACCTGTTGTGTATCCTGTTTGTGGTAACTTGACGTTTTTGAATCTGAGTTATGCAAATATCGGGCCGGTTGAACTTGAACAGATTCTTACTCGATCCAAACGGCTAACTCGCCTTTGGGTAAGTTGCTTCTGGTAAAGTTTTCTTTTGAAATTTTAGATTGGGTAACGAGTCAAAACGGGTTGGCTTGATCTCTGTCAAATGCTTAATATTTGATGGTTTTCTTTCAGGTTGTAGATACCGTAGGGGACAAGGGTTTAGAAGCGGTTGGATCCCACTGCCCGTTGCTGGAAGAACTCCGAGTCTTTCCGGTTGACCCTTTTGACCAACAAATCGGTGTGACCGAGTCGGGACTTGTGGCTGTATCGAACGGCTGCCCAAAGCTACATTACATACTCTACTTCTGTCAAAGAATGACAAATGCTGCTGTGACCACCGTTGCCCAAAACTGCCCGAATTTCACTCACTTCCGCCTTTGCATAATGAACCCCAGGGAACCAGACTACCTAACTAACGAGCCCATGGACGAGGCCTTCGGTGCCATAGTCAAGACTTGCACCAAGCTACAACGGCTTTCAGTTTCTGGCCTGTTAACCGACCTTGTTTTTGAGTATATTGGCAAATACGCGAAAAACCTGGAGACCCTATCTGTAGCTTTTGCAGGCACTAGTGATTTGGGGATGGAGTATGTGATGAGAGGCTGCTCGAAACTGAAGAAAGTTGAGATCCGAGACTGCCCGTTTGGAGATGCTGCATTGCTTTCGGGTTTGACCCAATACGAGTCAATGCGGTCTTTATGGATGTCGGATTGTAACGTGACGATGAACGGGTGTAAGAAGTTGGCTGAGGAGATGAGTAGGTTGAACGTTGAGGTGATCAAAGATGACGATGGTGATGATAGCCTTGCTAACAAGGTTTATGTGTATCGAACTGTTGCTGGACGGCGAAAGGATGCACCGCCTTTCGTTGTGACCCTTTAAGCTCGAGGAACCGAGTTTGGTTAGCTAGCTTCAAGTGGTCGAGATGTTTAGTTAAGGTTGTTTAAATGTCGTTAGGAACCCATGGTTTAACCCGTTTCATCGTTATCTATGTTTACGTTGTCATCTCGTGATAGAGAATGTTGTTGGCAAACTACGTTATTCCGAGGTTTAGTGTTTAAAACCTGAGTTCGGTCTTGGTAATCATAAAAACCACCTGTATCTTGCTCTGACACTATTTGATAGGTATTTGCTACGGTCAAACTACAAAAAATTGCGATCAACACTCATTTTGTGCGGAGTTATTAAATAATTTTGTTAACATTTAATTGTTTTGCTACTGATTTTTGTTAAACTACTTTTTGTTATTTTTTTATATTTCTTTGTTGAGTTTGTTACGCATTTGCTATGGATTTTATTAAATTGTTGTTCCTATGCTTTTTAGAGGGGGAAAAGAGCAACGGGTCGGAACTGAACCAAAACGGACCGACCTGCTCTTGACCCGTGAGCAACGGGTCGGAACTGAACCAAAACGGACCGACCTGCTCTTGACCCGTAATCGATAAGTGGTTTATATAAAGAACCGAGAACCGGACCATTTACATACGGTTTGGGCCGGATCTAACCGATTAAACGGGTCGGTTCAGCATAATATGGTGGTCCGGACTGCAAATGTTTTTTAGGCTCGTGCTTTTTGGCGGGAGAAAAATGAAACTTAAAAATATAAACGAAACCAATCAATGGATTTGTTTCTTAGACTCGTTATTGTAACATAGACAAATTGGTATCATATTAAAATACAAACCGTACATTAGTTGTCATCACGACCCATTTATTAGTTAATTTAGATGTAGCGTGCAATATTATTTATCTATAACCGATTAAAAGTTTATTGATCTGAACACTTCTATTATATGCTAGTAAATTATTTTTTACATTTTTTGTGTTCAAAGGCAACCCATTTAACATCAAAAAAACAAAAACAAACTCATTTTTTTGCCTAATTGTAATCGGGCCGAACCAAAACGGAGCTCATGCCCGCAGGTTTGGACCGAAACCGACCCATAACCGTTTACAAAAGAAAATCCGAACCGCGGACCGGTACCGCTAACCCATACACGGGTCGGTTCACAGATCTTAACCGGGTCGACCCGCGAAGCACACCCCTAAGGAAAAACTATCTTAAGAGAAGTTTCCTCTTGTTATATGTCCACCTTAAGAGAAGTGTCTTCTTGTTATCTGTCCTATCCTTAGTTTTTTCTCACCTTAAGAGAGGGGTCCTCTTGTTATCTGTCCTATCCTTAGTGGTTTTTTTTTTTTTTTCCCGACTAATTCTATCCCATCCTTAGTTAATATCTAGTTTGATGGAACAAATAAAACTGATAACAAAAACCAAAAACAAACATTAATATGTAAGGTTATACAATTTACACTCTGCGGGTGTGTATAGGTCTTCGTTTTCAATACGTGTTAACTATACATAGTTATACAGTTTTATACTATGCTATTTTGCATGTCAAAAGTTTACACACTTAAATGTACGTAAATACACCTTTTCATTATGTACACAGTTCGTCATCTTATTGTTTTTAGTGGTTTTTTTAACAAAACCATTTAATAGGAAAACAATAGAAACCTGAAGATAGTTGATTGGGTATCTTCTATCAAAATATAAAGTGTTAAAAAAAACACGAGCACCAATTATTATATTTAAATATATTTGTTTTATGAATATTTTTGGGTTAGGATACACAGCCCCTCCTCCTCTCCTCCCTTTATTTGTCATACTTGACTTTTAAAAACAATTTTAAAATTTTTCATATTTTACCTCTGAAAAAGATTTAATTTTAGAAAAAAGTGTTTTTAAAAGTTTTTTTTAAAATAAGAATTAAAATTTTTTATATAATGATATAAAAATATATTTAAAAATATACAATATTCTATAAAATTTAATACAACAATTTCTAAAGTTAAAAAGAAGCTTTTAAAAATATCTTTTAAAATTGAAAATAGACCTAAAAGAACCTACATCAACCGATTAAACCGTTTTAACCAGCGATTCGATTATCTTATTAAACATGTTAAACCATTTATTATTTAATTTATATAGATTGCCGAACCGAATAAACAAGATTTTATGTTACCGTTAATTTACGATATGATTCGATTTTTACGGTTATGGATACGATTCGGTTATCGGTCCGAATAAAGAAGATTTTATAACCGTTAACCGAAGTGAAAACCAAATTCACGATATGATTCGATTTTTACGGTTATGGATACAATTCGGTTATCGGTTATTTTTTGTTTTTGACTTCTTTTGAAAACTCGTAAGTCGTAACCACTACAAATAAAATAATAAAGACAGAATATAAAGATTAAAAGTAATAATAAAATAGATAAAACCTAAAAAATTTAGTTCAACATATTAAAAGGTAATATGATAAATAAAAAAACATAAAAACAAAACTAAGAGTTAAATTACCGTTTGCATTTCTGAGGTTTGGTGATTTTAACCATTTGCATCCCTACAGTTTAAAAATCCTCATATACTCCCTAACGTTTTATTTTTATTCCTATTTGCATACAAATGACCAACGACGTTAAATAATTCAGTTAACTTTTTATAAAATGACAAAATTACCCCCAGAAATCCTCAAATCATCATCTTCTTCAACCCCTCTTCACCTCATTTCAATCATCTTGAGTATACCCTGGATCTGATGTCATCCCTACCGTTGATTGGATCATCCGTATTCCTTCCGATTCCAATTCTGTTTTTCATACCTCTTACACTCATCAATCACCACCAAACCCTAGATTATGAAACGGGTACCACAAAAGTGGCTTAAATAAAGAATCAGAACTGGGGATTACCGAATTCGAGAACAGATAAATGTGAAATCAGGGTAAAGGGTTTGATCAGAAATTGATATAGTAATCTACTGCCCACTTACTTACGAACAAAGATACAACATTTACATGATTTGATTGAATCTCATGGCTGAATCAAGAATATGGACCGATAATTCTTGAAATCCCGCGACTTTGAATAACACATTTAGAAAGATGATTATGACTTTGAAAAAGGGTTTGATCTGAAATGAGAATTAATGAAATTTTATCTTTCAAATAGCATTGAAGTTTTAACAGCCACCGACAACGACAACCATTAACATCTTGGAATTTAGAATTCGATCAAAAATGGGGGGGAAGTGGATGGTTTTCGGGGCAGTTTTTGACAGGAAGTTTGTGGGGTGGTGGAGAAAGTGGCTGCCGGCGGCGGAGGTGATGAAAGGAGAGAAAAAGATAAGGATTTGCAGAGGGAGGAGAAGAGAGCATTGAAACTGCAATGGTTTGTTTATTCCTTCCGGGAGGTAGGATTCTTCGCCGACACCGGAGCGTTTGAGGATCTTGCGTTGGAACTCTAGTGATGATTAGTTGAAGGCTCTGTGAAGTTTGGAGTGATTCATGAACGCTTTGTATGGGACTTTGAGGTGGTCCGGTAGGCGATAGCAGGAGTATTCGACGAGGTAAACGGGTCTAGGTCGGGTCATGCGGTAGGCGCTGAACACGATGAGGGTGATGATGGTAGCGGAGACGGCGATGATGTGGTGGCATTGCAGGTGCTTGTAGAGGTTGTTGAGATTTAGGTGGGTGGAAAAGATGGAGAAGATGAAGATGGAGAAGATGAAGAGGGAGATTAGGGTTTTAATTTTAAGGGCAATTTAGTCTTTTAACAAGAGCGTTAACAGAATAATTTAACGGTGTTAGTGTTTTGGATTCAAATGGGAACAAAAATGAAACGTTAGATGGTATATGAGGATTTTTAAACTGTAGGGATGCAAATGGTTAAAATCACCAAACCTCGAGTATGCAAATGGTAATTTACTTTAAAATTAATTACTTTTAGAGTAAATTGCCATTTGCATCATTGAGGTTTGGTGATTTTGACCATTTGCATCCCTACAGTTTAAAAATCCTTATATACCTCCTAACGTTTTATTTTTGTTCTCATTTGAATCCAAAACACTAACACCGTTAAATTATTCTGTGAACTCTTTTGTGAAAAAACTAAACTGCCCTTTAAATTAAAACCCTAATCCCCCTCTTCATCTTCTCCATCTTCCTCATCAAACTCCTCCTTCTCTGCTCACACCCCCACCACCGCCCAACTATTGTGGTTCAAACTTCTTTCTGGATAGCAATTCACGAAAAGCTTCGGCCTTTTCAACCAACCCAACCTGTTGAAATGCTTTACAAAGCCGATCACATACAGAGACATCAAAATCGGTAGTTGTAGATGTATTCCATTGATCAATTATTTCTTCTACCTCTTTAAAATGGCCAAGTATCATATATGCAGATAATATGCAAGCATAATTTCTATTCTATTTATTCCCTTTGGTCGGTGGGATTTTTTTTAGTTTTGTATGTGTTTTTATAGGTTTGTTTTGTGGGTTTGAGGTTTGGGGGTGGGGTTTTTCTTGTGAGTTTTTTGGTTTCTTGACACGTCTCTTTGATGGGTGTTTCGATTACGTTCATTTATAGCATTCGTTGGCGTTGTCTTTCTCCGGGTTCCTACTTTCTTTCTTTCGTTATCGATACCCTGTTAAGGTTTGGGTTTTCCTTTTGTTTGCTTTTTTTGGGGCTTTGATTTTCGTCAGTTTTTCTATATAGGACTGTGTCGCGCTTTGATTTTCGTCTATTTTGTTTATGGTGTTGGGCTTTGTTTTAGTTTTGGGTTCTGAATGTTCTTGTGTGTTATGAATTTGGGGTTTTGGTGTGTTTTACTTTGTGTATTTTGCTGATTTTATGGTTTCAAACCTTCATTTTGATTTTGATGTAGGGTTACGTTAAAACTCGCATAGTCGCGGCAACGCGCGGGGCCCAAACCTAGTTTCTACTAATCATCTTTTGATTCGTCATTCTTAAAGATTTCCATATTTGATCAAGGGTACCCTTGTTTCCCAAAGCGGAATGCATAATAATAAGAAAATCATAACTTATCCATTCTCTTTGTGTAATACCCTTTTCACTTTCCACCACAGAGTTGACCTCTGAATTAACAAGTTGACCCGATGTAAGATAGATTTTCACAAGATTCACATATCTCGTCTAGCTCTCACTCTGCCCGCTCTCGTGAGCACTCATTTCATCAAGAATGTTTCTGACTTCATCAATCTTTAAAGACGCAGCACACGAGCTTATCCAAACGTTAAAAGTGTAAATATCAGGAGCCACATTCCGGCTTTTAAGCTCTTTAACAACAGAAGAGACCTTCTCCACCTCCCCAACCGACATGTACAACGTCATCAACTCATTATATGTTATCGCAGTCAACGGAAGATTCGACTCTTTCATTCTCTCATAAAGATCCTCCGCTTTTGAAGTCAGATCTCCATACGGTAACTCAATCTCCACCTATACCTGCAAGTGGCGTTGGGCAGTGGTGGGGGGTGTGAGCAGGAGGAGGAGTTTGATGAGGAAGATGGAGAAGATGAAGAGGGGACTACGGTTTTAATTTGAAGGGCAGTTTAATCTTTTAACAGGAGAGTTAACAGAATAATTTAACGGTGTTAGTGTTTTGGATTCAAATGGGAACAAAAATGAAACGTTAAGGGGTATATGAGGATTTTTAAACTGTAGAGATGCAAATGGTTAAAATCACCAAACCTCAAGGATGCAAATGGTAATTTACTCTACCTCAAGGATGCAAATGGTAATTTACTCTTACTTTTACTAGTTTAGGGGATGGATATAGCAAGTAAAAATAGCTTAGAAGGAGGTATATATGACAAAAATTAACTTACTTTTACTCATATTTTTTTACTTGACTAATTTACAAAGATATTATCAGGTTAAACGAGCAGTAATCACGTCGACTCACCAATACCATATCATGTCATGTGTCAGTCATGAATTTAGGGTTCGGCCGGATAAATCATGAACACACGCCACCCTTCCTGCCCTGACTTGAAAAGTGTATTTCAGAATTTGGTTTGGTGCGGCAGGAGATAAACAAATGAATTGGTGATCACACAAGAGAACAATGAACTGTCAGGTGCAAGTCAAAACAATACTTTATGTTGTTTTGACTTGTACCTCCTGCAGGTAAGGTGACCACCAACTGATTCAACACAAGAAAGCTTTTATACAATGACAAACAACATAACCAGAATCCAGAACATGGTATGTATTGTTTAAGAAACTAAATGTTTTATTATCATATCGAGTCTTCTGCATCGCCTTGCTGTCGCGCCAAGTATCTCTCCCTTCTCTCTTTCTGCAAGGAACACTGATCAGCATTTTCATTAATCTGAAACGGGCCATTTGACCCATTTACTTACATATGAGTTAGTTCGGTTATGTTTGATCCCTAAAGGTTAAATGGGTAAAAATAAAAAATAGCTAAAATAGAAACCAAACCAAAGCCACCCAAGGTTAGCTAGAAACCAAATCCTTTTAGTCAGAACGTTATCACAAGTTTCTCTTCTCTACTAACAACTAAAGGGTCCAGTTCATGTTTTTCTTTATATAACACTATTTACAAATTACGGTGACTGAGGGGTCAATGGATCCTCTTGATCCACCTTTGGTTCTGTGCCTGCTCAAGGTATACTTTTAATGCATAAAACCTCCTAAATCATTTTTTTTCCTTCAAAAATGTACCATTTACACCCAACCCGCCTAGTTTTTCCACAAGGGCTCTGTAGCTTACCCATTCATCTATGACAAGGCCATCACCAACAATATTTGGTCCTGTATCCTCAGGAGGTTTCTTGCGGGCTTCAAGGGCGGCCTCAGCTTCAGCCAACTGGCGCTTCAATTTATCCAGGGCCTTGCATGATATCAGCAATTCAAATGGTGCAATAATGACAATCTTAAGCAAGTGGGCAGCCAAAATAATGTTTAAAACAAACTTGTACTGCATATGCTTATTCTAGATTATGCTAACTTTATTAAGAACTTACTGGGCTTGGATGTGCCACATCTAGGAAAACAACTTGCAATATCTGCTCCACAGCTACTAGATCTTTATGCTCATCAAACTGAGTGAAAACACCACTATTAGATCTTTAAGCATCCATGAAAATAAGATCCACTGCAGACATACTCATACGTATATATGTATGTAAGAATATCTAAGAAGAGGGTGTATGACTTACTAGCTCGGGTACATAGTCCGTCACTCCTTTTACTTTCAGACTCATGATCTTAAATTTCACTTTTTTCTTCCTGTCTGTTGGTTTTTCATTGTTATCTGGTGGTTCTACGAACTTGAAAACTATGATGATAAAACAGAAACTTGTAAGCTATAAATATAGAAATTCAGTCCACATTCATAAAATTTGAATTTACAACTAAGGTTAGACTTCTTTATCAATATAAACATTGTCAGAAAGTATAATACCCATAACAGTAAGAACATGCATGCCAAATGTTATTACCAGTTGCGATAATACTCTCGCCTGGAGCCAGAATAGCACCCGGCGGACGCATGAAACAGCTTTTAGGTGCAGTTGTTTGAAACTAAAGCAACACGAGAAACAACATACATTAGAATTAATGATTAAGATAACCTAAAATTAAGCCTATTAATAGAGCAGATCTCTATATAAAGTAAAACTTCATGGTTTTAATCCACTAACGGTGTATGTGTGCAATGGAACAACGGTTAGCATGTATATACAATCTTTATAGTCATACCTTGAAAGCTACATGGGACTTGCTAGTGTTCTTTATCTTGATAGCACTTTGGACTTGCTTACCAGGTTCATCTACAAGTTCATGAAGAAAATAGAAATGATTAATCGTCAACCACGTAGGTCCATCTTTAACATATCTAATATTTTCAGAAGGATATAGAATAGACATAACATCATTGAAGTCTATATATTTGCCAAGTACCAAGAAAGAATCAACAATAACCATTCTTGGTATATAAATAGCTAAATTAGATGTAACAGAGCATGTTTTCGTTCTGTTTCAATGATAGTATTTAGGTAAATGCAAACAATATTTAACCCAAAGGTGTTGCAATTTGCTATCTTCATGTATGTATGTATGTACATTGTTTATCATGCTATAAGACCTCGGACAGCATTCATTCACAACCATGAATTATATCTTATAGCACGCAAATTGGGACATAAGCAGTACACTGTTTATCCAAGGTTGAAGTACATAGAACTTGCGTCTAAGGGATCCGTTCTTATCGAAAAGAAGTTCCACAAACCATTACTTCAAATGCCGCTTCATTTAGCACAGTACAAGCAAGCACACAAACTTAAGAAGAAAAATGAATAAATGGAAATTTAAATGGTTGTTTCTAGCAAAAGGCCAAAAACTTCATAATATAGAGATCAGAAATCAGAATGGAACAAACAGTTAATCTCTATAACTGAAATACACTAATTTGATCTATCAGTTGCTAATTCAACTTATGCATGCTTCAGAAACAATCGCCTTAAAGGACACCTAATGAAGTAAAACTGTCATCATCTTACTATAACATCGAGTTCAAAACATTAATATGTGATGAAAATCAATGGTGGCAATGCCAATCAAATACAGATATTAAATCATACTGCAAATATTTCTCTAAATTCAAGCAAAATTTCCACTCAAACTAGTAAAAAAACACACGAAACTAATCTGTTTCGATATAATCATCTGGATCTAACGAATTAAGAAACAAATCAGTCACAATCACCACAAATCGATAACCGACAAATCAAAACAACCAATTCACATAACAAAAGCAAGTAAAATAGAGAGAGCATTAACATAAGCAAACATACAGGGAAAGTAGAGTTTATTCCGCGGATCAAGCCGAAGACGACGTCGCGTCGGAATCAGAGATCTAGCCACCGACGAAACCGAAACACCGGAGCTCGAACTACGACTATCGGTCTCCTTATGAGCTTTCGATCCTTCAATTTGATATGAAGAAGATACGGTGGTTGTGTGAGGAGTAGAGTTACCTGAGCTTCGAAACGGTGACTTGAACAACCACCACAGTTTGCCGCCGCGACTCCGGCCGTCGGAAGGCGGTGTATCGGCGGCGATTGGCATCACCGGAGAGTTCCGTACAGGCGGAGATTAGTGGCGTGGTGTGTATCAGGGTTGTTTTGAAAGGTGATTGACTCCTGTGAAATGTAAATGTAACCACCAAGTCGCGTTGTGTACCTCTGTCCCCTGTGATGACTGGTGTCCATGGGAATTCAATGCGTATATCGATTTTAAGTTTTTTACAATTTTTTTATTATTTATTTATTTTTAAACAATAAACGAATATTACAAGTCTGACTGTCCGGGTAAACTCGGTGTTGAAAGACCACCGGCTTCCTGCGAACACAGACAGCGTTGGTGACCTAGCATGTCCGTCATTACAGAAACTTATCACACAAAGGACCACTGTGGTAAAACATCTGGGTTACCCAAAGCATATTACATCAAGTGAGACTTGAGCTCATAATATTTACACTAAAAAGTCACGGTGTTGTCTTCTTTGAAACCAATTGATCTAAGTCTTATTGGCTTATTTATACTTAACTTTTTTATGGTGGAGGGGGTCAAGAGGGTGTACAACCTAGGAGGCTTGGTACTTCGAGGGTAAAATTGAGAACACCGCCATATACCATGTACGTAGCCCAATCGGCTTTATCTTCAACTTCTCAAATCTAATAAATTAAAGAGAGAGAGAGAGTCTTCTCGGTTATCTATATTTTCTCGTATAAGACATCAATGTCACATTAGTTTTTCTACATCTTATTCAGAATTTTTTCTATTTGAAGGGTGTTGTCATATTTTTCTCAATTTTCCTTAGATTTTTTTGTGTGCATGTATTAGTGGTATGATACTAATCAAATGGGCAAAAATCAATTGATTAGTACTAATGAAATTCTCAAGGGCAGAGTTTTCTTATCACCAGAACCGTGGGTGATGTTCTCACCCGAGGCGGGTTTTACATGTTAAAGAAAAGTATCAACTTAAAAATTTAAATTTATATGTCTTTTCATCACTACTACTAGAAATATAATTTTAATCTTAAAAAGTAAAAAATTGTAATGTTATAAGTTCTTAATATTTGAAACTGGAGTCGTAAATGTTATTAGATCTGACAGTCATACAAAACAGCCAATGCCATCGGTAAAGTAATAAGTTGTTTAAGTTGGTTTTTTTGGTTTACTTGTCTATATGTAGTTAAGAACTTGATTTAAATATGGAAGTGACAACTCTGAGTAATGAATTAAAAGAATTATCTTTATAGGTGAGTATTTTAAATAGAACAAATCAATATTATATATTTTGCTATGTGTCCATACTTCCTGTTATGATTTAGAACCTATTTGCTAGCATCTTATTTATGTATTGACCGATTCGTTTAAGTTATGGCTAATGGGTAGTGCGTTATATCATTATTAAAGGTTGGTTTTTAAAGGAATAATCTCATAACAAGTGGATCAATCACTTATTACACATAAAACTAGAAATATAATATAATATCTTAATAGGGGAATCATATGATATTAAATATTTTTGTTATGAATATTCATATTCTGTTTTATACAACCTGAATAATATACTAACATATGGCATTTCAATCTCTCAAACTCAAATATTGTGAGCTAGTTATCACCATTTGAATGAATCCAAATAATATGCTATTTCACTAGATTTTTGTATACATTCAAAATTATTGAACTGTTTAGAACAAGCAAACAAATCGGTTTGACCGGTTTGAAGTAGAAATTCTAATGGTTAGTGTTGTTTGTGACTTAAAATCAGCCTTTTAATTTTTATTATTTATATTTATATTTTATTTTTAAAATATGTAATTTGTATGCATTATAATAAAGAACCATCTTTATTATTTTTTAATTTTTAGCACAAGCTAACTCCAGTGAAACCATCAAACCAAACCGGTCCAAACTTACTCAGAACTTACTTGGTTTGTCATTTCTGTGACACCACATTTAGCTTGTTTGTCTAGAAAGTTTATAAACCCTATTAAATTGTATCGTAAACATCTCGCATTGTTATTTAAGAAGTTAATAATATGATTGTAAAATTGTAAAATAGATTGCAAGTATAGAGAATGAGGATCAAAATTGTGCTCTATAATTGGAAATCAGATTTATTCCATTGAAGAACAAGATCTAAATTCTGCTCTCGTTTGAGCTTGTCTTTTAAAAACCAATCACACACCCTACCAATGTTTAGTTCTTCAATTATAGAGCACTCTCAAAGATTTAGCCATGAGATCTGCATAACATGAATTGTCAAACAAACTTATTTAGTCACTACCACAAGTTCATAAGAGTTTACTAAATATTCGAGTTTTAGTCCAATATTTAACAATGACTGGCAAAGGTTTTTAGAATAATAACTCTTAAGATACTTCGTGTTAATAAGCTCTTTATTGATCACTTTATATCTTTTAATTATAATAAAAATAATCATAGTGAATTTTAACTAATCTTATTATTATAATAAACAAGCAACTTTTATACCACAGGACGGTTTCTAATTAGTTTTTTTTATTGTTTACTGAAATACCTATATATTTATTTAAATAATAAATGGAAATATGTTCTTTTTATCTTCAAATCATGAGTAATAACTGATTTGATTTTTAAGTTATCTAAAATTTCAAAATAAACAAGGAATTCAATTTCATAAACTCAAAGAAATTTCTTCTAAGTTAGTTACTTATCATTAGTGTAAGAGTTTGTTTCCAGACAATCTTATAGTTGAATCTAGACATCAAAACACAAGTTATTAAACTTTAAAAAATTATCATATATAAGTAGTAGAATTGAACCATTGTCTTAAACCAACTATTACATCTAAACTAAGATAAATTTGACTAACTATAGGAAAACTATGCTAGGATGCTAGTCTTACCACATGTCATGTAGTTTTCAGATCCATGCCACGCTCACATCTTATTCATATAGCAAACCTAGCAAACCTGACAAACTTATATGCACACAAAACGTCGTTGAGTGAGCTCTAGTTTTAAATTAAAAAATACTTTACCGAAACTTTATCTTTAACTGGTCTTCTTTATCATGCTTTAGCTTTAAATCATACTTTATTTGAATACTATACTTTAGACTTTATCAACTCTATCTTTGTGCTTACGTTTAGGTAAGCCTTCTTTATCTTGAGTCTTCACTTTGTATAGATCTCATTTAGTCATTGCTCATGTAAAACATAAGACTTCACCATTGCTTGTTATTACGCAAGACTCCTTTCTGGCTTGCAACTCATGCAAGACTCATGTCACTTGTCATTATGCAAGACTCCTATGTCAAGACTTGAAATGCGTCAAGACCTCTATGTTTGCCAGACTTATTTAGCATATGTTACCATTTTACAGTTGTGCTTTAACTGGGTAATTATCCTTGAAATATTATCCAAGTTCTTTAAAGTTTCACATGTGAGTTTTACTGTGTTTATTATTATTACTTTCTCTTTTGCTTTAATTTTAATAATAGTAATACTTAAAACATTCTTTTTTTCATTAACTATCAATCGCCATTCATGCCATATTTATTCGTATACTTTATAAGGGTTATTATGTATATACTTTAAAAGAATCACGCGCATTCAATGTGACATGCGAGAACCCTACTATGCAAGAACTATGTTGGGGCCGAAACTTTACTATGAAAGAACTATGATTTGCATAGGAACTATCAGACGATGACCATCTTATACGAAAACATCATTAAGCGATATCATCCCCTTGCGAGGACGTTAGCTATAATCGAAAACTATCATGCAGTAACCGCCTTTTGTGAAAACCTATCAGCCCATATGAAAACATCGCGTCAGGTCAAAACATCGGCTTCAAGTTATCAGTTTTTGGACCATTTTTCCATGTAAACACATTCTATATCATCAAAACCATCATACTTCATGTTAAACAATCAATTAGGTATGCATATCAGCAGCAAATCATGGATAACATATAGAAGAAGGGGTCTAGAACTCACTTTAAGATGATTGCAAGCGAAACAACAACAACCGAGAGCTTTAACATACAAATCTACATCTTTAAGCATAAAACTATCATCCTTTTATTCATTCTCGCATTAAACAAGGTTTAGACATGATATTTCATACCTCGATCACTTTCTTTTTCAATTTCTCTCTCTGAAATGCTCTAGCACCGTTTTCGCATAAAGATGGGGGCCTTCAATCTCTGAGAAATTTCAGGGTGTTATAATTAGATCCAGTCAAAGTTTTTGATTTTGGTTTATCTACATATTTTTTAATTTTAAATTATTAAATTTGAGTTCATTTTATTCCAAATGCATTTTTAAATTTTTAGTTTATCAGCAAAATAAATTTTTAGAGAAAGGTTTGATTTTGGTTTATCAGCAAAATAAATGCTGATGAACAACTTATTTATTTCCATCAAATACATTTTCTTAACATTTTTTATAAATTTTTAGAGAAAGTTTAAAATAAAAAGTTTTTTAAAACTAAAAAGTCTAATAAGTAATCTCAATCATCCACCTTCTTAATCAATGGTTGAGATTAAATTGTAGGATAAAGTTTGTTAGATGATATTTAAGGAATAACCATTTTTATTGACTTTTTACAAGTTTTCCTATTTTTTTAACATTCATAACTTTTATATATAACATTATTTTTTTACAAAAATTACATAAAAACGAGCGTTTTTAATCTATAAAACGAGTACACTATTGTTGTATAAAAAGATAAAAATTAACCTTTTTAAGCTCATATCTTATCATTGTGTCTTTGGTGAGTTAATTGTGTCTTTTTCTTTGTTATTGTGTTAATTTTGAATACTATTGTGTTTATTTAAAATGATAAATTTTAAAAATATAATGATGAAATAACATTGTTGTGTAACTCTAACATATAAAATACAATAATAAATTAATAATTAATTAATCTAATACATCTAAAACAATGACAAAATGACACAATGTCTCATTGTGTCTTTTGATCGTCATTGTGTTATCTTTAATAGTATGAATTTTGAAAATACATTGTTAAAATAAAATTATTGTATATTTCTAATGGTAAAACACAATTACTAATAACAAGTTTATATAATATATTAAAAACAATAACAAAAATAACATATTTTGTTATCTTTAACACTATGAGTTTTGAAAACTAGATTGGTGAAAGTATATCATTGTGTATCCTAATTGTATAATACAATGATAAATAACAAGTTTACCATCTATAAAAACAATAATACAAAATGATCTAAAACGTAAAACACTTTGATTAACTCGCATAACAAATGATGTAAAAATATATGATACAATGAACGTATAAGACACAATGAGGAACACGAGCTGACATATTTGACACACAACCAAAATGTCATTCTTTTTAAAATAATAGAAGAATACGTATCAAGCCTACAATCTTTCTTAGGCTTTTTAGATTAAACATCATTTTTAGTATAACCTTACCTAAATGTTTATTACTTATTACTCATTACTTACAAATATATTCAAGGGTACCCATATGCATGTAACTTTGTTTGTGTAGATGATTTAGATGTTTTAAGAGTTTTTTTTGGAACAAGAAGTGTGTTTTTAGATTATTTGTCGTACTAATGATAAAATATAGAATAACTTTAAGGATGTTAACATTGCGCATAAGATTTATGTTTTTTTTTACTGTACCTAAATTGTAAAATGTAATGAGAGTTTCAGATCTTTCATGAACTTTTCCTATTCAAATCCGTTAAGGATAGAAACACTCCAAAAAAAAAATAACTGCTATGTCTTTTTACCTTATATAATATTAAATCTTAGTTTGTATTATCTTTATGTTTATCATAACCATCAACAAAAGTCAATGACAATCATTATCTATGGTTTGTTTATACTTGGAACACCTAGTGTTTACTTAGGCCAGTTAAGATTAGAGATTGTTTAAAACTATTACTTTTAGATTAATAAAGAAATATCACAGATAGAACAACACATGTTGTATGCAAATTCAACAACTTGAAAAATATTTTTTATACGTTTTCATTTTAAAATTTTATATGTAGCAATATATAATTTAAATCTATAACAATTATATTAGTTTGTTAAGCTTAAATTTTTACCTTTTCCACCTGTGTATCACATGCGTTTATAACCTAGTATATTCTATAGTAAAATATATACCAAGCACTATAACATAAGTATAAATACATTTAGTTGCACTTAAAATTTATAACTAAATTGAGACATGTTATTTTCTATAGATTGCAGGTTAAGTATTTCTTTCACTTCTCTCGAATTCTCCCTTACTAATAGGCTCGGTTCGAAATTCACAATTTCAGTTTAAAAAGTAAAAAACTAAAATCTTGATTAAAATTTTAAAATTTTAATTAAATATGTCTGATTTGAATCCTAAACACTCTAAGTTGAAAAACCAATATCCGAGCAATAAAACATAGTGTACGTCAGGCAGACAAACAATTCAAGAGAGGTCAACCGCGATATTTCCACAATGCTGGCTTCTTCGAGGGTCAAGAGCTTCGTCTCTCCGACTTCTTTAATTTTTATCGTCTTGTCCATCAGCAATAGATCTCAACACAAACCGCCTTCTTCTACTAGTTCTCCTATATAACAATGACACTTAGATTTTGATTCCCGAGTATCAGGTGCATAATTAGAGAATGATGACGAACGGTAGTTTGTAGAGTTTGAGTGCAATCCATAGTAGTTTTTGGGTCAAAAAACACCCTTCAATGGACGAGGAAGATGACGCACAACCAACCAACTCTTTTTATTGAACGACAAATATACGACACTGCTTTCGAGTATATGTGTTGTCTTAATCGGACGTATCTATTTATTTCCCTGCCGGGACCATGCCTCTAACCTCTTCAGGAGAAAACCCATTGTTTAGAAAATTCTCTGACTCAACTCTAAGTATTTTGTTTATAGTGATATTTGAACCTATAACCTACTCTTATTTACATGTAAAGAGTATTTGAAGTTTTAATTCATGTTTTTGTCTTTATGGTTTTTGTATGTGGTGCATGTTGAGACATGGATGTGGATAAACTTTTTCTGTTGCCCAAAACAATATTTTTCTTTTAAAAAATCCCAAAGTTAACAATACCTGAATTTTATATGTGTATACTAAATTATATATTTTTTAAGTTTATAAGTTAAAAGCTTTTGCCATGAGTTCATTATTTCTTAGTTGTTGCTATGGTGTTTTAAAGTTAAGAACGATAATTTGTTCCCTAGACTTTTATATTTAACAAAGATAACAAAAAAATTCAAATTTATGTATTTCGTTCACATTTTAGAATTTTCAAAAGCATGTAAAAAAGCCCAAAGGTTGTGAACAGTAACTATTTGAAGTATTATCTTAATAGTATATATAACTAATTATTGTACATATGAAATGATATTTTTATTATGGATTATAACTTGATTTCGAGAGCTAATTACATGATATGATAATAAATTTGAAACTGGCCACACCACTATTAAAACCATTTTACAGTGGAGTATCATAACTTCTTAATCAGAGGTTATTAGTCGGAGGTTAATATAAAATTTTACTTTCTACCAACTATAAATAACATGTTTAAGTCATGTACAGCTTTGATTTTTGTGTATATGGAAAACCGATAAGTTTTTTGCCCTTGCATTCGACATTTTGACCCTCAGATTAACCCATATCTTTATTTATTTGTTTAAGCTATTTTACATTTTATTATTTTTCATCCAATCTTTGTTATGCTTATTCTTATCTATATTTACAACCTGTAACAAGCTTATTTTTATCTACATTTACAACCTGTAACAAGCGTAGCTAACTACCCACTACTAATTTATTTTGCTACCTTTAAATTTTAATGAAATTATCATACGATCAGAAGTCAAGTTTTTCTCTTTTCAACCAATTCACACTACAATAATTTTTCTATCACTTATATGTTGCTTAATTTATCTTAGTAGAACGTGGTTAAGACCCACTAGTTTATTTATAAAACTATAAAGTAAACATTATGTGATATTATGTAAAACTATGTACAAATGTTATGAAATATTTTACAAAAAACACATCATGAGTTCCTTTGATGAGCAGCACCACTTAAGAGAAATTACCGTTTTGCCCCATTGACAGTTGAACCACTGATTAAGTGATTCGTAATCAAACTCTTAACGCCTTCAAGAATTAATTCAAACTATTGTGAATATGACCATTTTACCCCTGTCTCACAATCTTGAATCTTGATGACACCCAACTGGAGTAAAAGACGATCTTACCCCTATCAATCTTGAATCTTGATGACACCCAAGTGGAGTAAAAGACGATCTTGCCCCTATCAAGATCTTGAAAGGTGATTCAGTTATGTCCCCAACAACTGAAAAACATAACAGTCTTAAAAGAATCTTCACTTTCTTTCGACTTTTCGTCTAACTTCGTATCAACCCCATGAACAGAAAACAACATTGCTGCATGCTTTGATTTGATTGCAGTTAAGTCCCTTAAGTTCTTGATTATGACACTCTGATCCCACTTTGAAGAATGTTGATCTTTTTGTTTCATCCTTAGCTCCCTTGTATCATCAACCACTAATCTTCATTAAACCCTACTTAATGCACCCCAAAGCTCTCATGTATATAAGTATACAACAGTGTGTGTAAGTGAGTGCCTGTTTAGTGTTTTTTTTGTTAATGGCTCTAGAAATTGAAGATATCTTCTAGAAATGAAGATGTATATATAGGAGGTGTGTAGAGGAAGAATAGAATTGGATGTTTGGAAGTGTCTATATATATATTGGAGGTGTTAGGCTTTGTTTAGAATTTTCTCTTTAGCTACTTGTAGTGTTATCTATATGCATTTTAGGCTATAAGTTTCTATGTTATACTTTAAGGTCCTTGGGGTTTGTTACTAAAGGAATATGATACGACCCGACCCGTGGATACTAGTCAATGAAGCCACGTTTGTTTTGCATGTTATTAGATGATAATGTAAATTTCGTTATTTGCATGTTTACTCCATGATCTCATGATCCCTTAAATTCTCATTTGCATATCATGTTTTCCATTCATAAGTTGTAAGTCTTTTTAAAGGGTTATTATCTTTTAATTAAAAGTAAAAAAGAAATTAATCAAGTTCTAGTCTAGTTTTATCTTAATCTTGAGAGGATTTGCCTACTACAAAAGGCTAATTATCTTGAAAGATTATTAATTTCATCTTTGTCGATTTAAAATTAGGTGTTTATAAACCGTTGAAAATCGCTGAACTGTCCAAGTGGCCAGTTTGATTTTCACAGTCTTACGATTCAATAGTTTGTTCTGATTTGAAACATAAACTAACGTTTGAACCAGACAAGTATTTAACCTTTATGATTCATACATGTTGTTTTATAATACGTAATTTTGTGTGCATGTGTGTAATCTGTGCAATCTTTCTCATTTTAAAACATATGATACAATCTAATAATTTTGAAAGAGAAAATAAGAAATATAGTTGAAAAATTTAAAACTCTAGGCAAATCCTACATCGACCATGGACAAGAGATATTCCTGGTTCATAAGGATTGTACTGCCTCTAACATCACCAATGTATGAGTAGAGAACTCTACAGTTAAGCGTGCTAAGGTGACAACAATCTAGAGATGAGTGACTTCTCTGGAAAGTTTTCACCCGGACAACCAAAAGCAAATCCGTGAGCTTCTCGTGTACAAAACGAGCAACATTAGTGGCGTGAGGGACCGGGTGTTACATCTATGATCTCAATAGCAGTTCACTGTTAGAACCAAATCATGACATCTCCATATGAGACTTTAGTAAAGGGATTATTTTCCTTTTCTCATTAGTCATTAGCATTCCATCCATTTGAATACTTTCTAAATAATATAGGGACTATTATGAATAAATGTGGATTTTTAGAGGTTGAAAGGGAACCTAATTGGTTAATATTTTGCAAAATGCATGAATGTATCTAGAAACTGTGGACTGTAGGCGAAGGTTTGAGGAAAACAACCGGCTGCAAGAAAATGTTACCGGCAGTATGGCCAACAAAACCGGGGGTGGCTTCCATTCTAGGAGCTTAAACCGACATTTGTCGGTTTCATTATCTTCAAGGTGGATAAAAAATAGTGTGTGTGTGTGTGTGATGTTGACTTCAAAATTATTTAACATATCTTAATGAAAAGTAGATTAGCTGTTTATAATACAAAAATAATATTTATATAGAGACGTGTTTAATAAGTGACGAGGGTTTTTAGATAACAGTCGAAGTGCATAATTCACTTGCATTTCTATCTTGTGTGTGAAATATAATCAGAACTAGAGGAGAGAAATAGAGAAGGTTAATAACCTTTTGTTTATCACATTTTAAACAATAAATATGAGTGTGTATTTGATTTTTTATTGTCCTTTGTTTAAGTAATTATGTATTAATCGGTCTTTGCTTATATATTAGGGGCATTTACATATTTTCTCTTATTAAACTCATTAATTACATATCAACCCAAGCTAAAAAATAATGACATATTTCCCCTTTATATAAACATATATATTACATATTTACTCATTTTATTAAAATTAGTTATTGAATGATTATTATATAAATATTTTTAGTACCAAGTTATTTTTACACACTTTTCTTCTTAAAAACATAAAACACATATTTTCTCATGTTCGAATTTTCTATGTAAATAAAAACAATTAAATTACAACTCCAAATATGTTCATTTGAAAACAATAATCACCGAAAATCTAAGTTATATATCCAAATACAGAACACAATTGTTAAAGTTCCATGCAATTATAATAACAAAACATCAATATATAAAAAAATTCTTAGTGAAAACAAGAGAAAATAGTCATTTAATAAATTAATTTTAATAAAGTGAATAAATATGTAATATATATGTATTAGGAGGGGAAATATGTAATTAATTTCATTCCTTGAGGAAATATTCAATTTAAAGTCTTAATTTAAGACAATTAAAACAACCGCTTTAGGCCCTCAAAATTTAAGGGCCCTAAAATTTAATGGCCCCCAGATTTCAAAATAAACACATACGTTTTTAGAGATAAATGTGAAGGATAATAAAATTGTTGAAGGTTTATCAAGATCAACATACAAAACTTGGTTCATCGAGGTTGACTTACGAAACTTGTTCACCAAAAGTTCATTGCGTGTTCAATGTTGACGGTTCTTTTAAGTTCATCAATTCTAAATTCTCTTTTGCAATTAATCATCTGATCTACTAACTATTATTCTCTGACCTTGATTCATGCTCAATTTCTTTAATCTATCATTGTTCTTTTGCTTATGTAATATATTGTTGTCTGTTTAGATTTTTTGCAATTGATTTTTCTCTTTATTTTAATCAATTGTTAGTTGTTTACCATTTAATATGCTTTTTTTTTAGTTGATGATGTTTAAATTAATTAAGTTGTTTTCTGCCTTAAGTTATTTTCTACCACACTATAAACAAATTTGTTCATGTCATCGGTTTGAGGCAAAGGTATTTAGAAATAACATATAGGTGAGGGCCTCAAAATTTTGTTTCACTTTAGGCCTCCAGAAATATTGAGCCGGCCCTCTTAATAAGAAGAAATATATAAAAATTCCTATATATTATTGTTATTGAAGACTTTTATATTTTTTAGTGAAACAAATGTTGAGCAAATTTGGGGTCTATTTTTTTTATTTCGTGATCTACTAGGATTCTATTTGAAAGTTACAGATTTTACAATCAATATGATTATGACCTCCATCAATAATTCGATTCATTTATACACTATCATTATTCATAAAACTGACTTCTATATATACGCCATGAAAATTTGTTAAGGAAATCACTTTAGAAATATTTATTAAAAACTTAATACAAAATCAATTTTAAATAGAGAATCATAAAAAAATGCATAAGTATCTATACGTAGTTCACGTTCAGGCAATTATATAATCATCTTATGTATCATAGTCAAAATGATATTTAATTATGTTTATATGGTTTTCGTAATTTTTTTTACAATTAACATTATATGAATAATCCTTTATTCTATTCTTTTAATGAAATACTAACATTTTACTGTTTAAGCATGATTAATTGAATACTAAGATATTACCCGAGTATGATGTCGCAATTTAATGTTTTATCCTCGTAACGTTTTCGATTACCCATGATATGTACTTACCTAACATTTTACTTGGATAATTGTAAAAACAATTCAATATACGGACACGTAATTGATTCTATCTAAATGATATGCAAACACTTGAATATATTTTTAAATTGTCAACATATAGCTTACAGGTACAAATATATACCAAATTCTTTTATTATTGTAATCTACTTTTGCAATTTTTGATGTTATGGTAATCAGTATAGACTTACACTACAAATTAGAGAATTTTCAGATGTATAGATCCGTAAAAGTCTCTCGATAAAAGTTGTAATAGTTGGTAAACCATCATCCAAGGGTGGTGGGAAAAGGAGCGTGAGTAATGTATTTACCGACGAATGACCGACACACATTATCGAGGGATCACTAATGTCATTATTATTCATCGTTGATGATTTTTACTAGTTGTTCATAGGATCAATATCTTATTACTTTAATAAAAAGATAACTAGAAGGAACACGTTACTAATAGATAAATGAATGATACTTCACAGATGAAAAGATCACCAAGGGATCACTAGTGGATCCTTCACAGAGGAAGCGCAGATGACTATTTCTTTCGGTTATAGCTAATTTTTATTAATAAATATATTTTATCAGTTTCTTGCCAAAAAAATATCATCACAATCAAATTTGTAATAACATGCAACATAGGTTTACGCAATAAACTTGGGATATTGAATTTTAATAATTCAAATTATGTCCTATCGAATAATTTGATTAACAACACTTAAAACTTTTATTTTAACTGTCAAGAGCTATTCCACTCGTATGTAATAATATCGTAGACTTACTCTTGATTTATTTTAATTTCTATTTGATTTCATTTACAAGGAATGCATGTTTACCCATATCGCTCAAAATAATCCTCGTGAGCAAATTCGAATGAAAATCAAGCATAAATTACTATGATTATGGGACTGAGATTATCATTGGTGGCGAAATAAAAGGTAGGAGTTTCATATTTGATTTATTAAAATCCAACTAGTGATTTAACTCGCCGCGCCTTGCTGCGGCGGCGAGCGTACGTGTCATGATCAAGTATAAAATATAATCGACTCTGCTTGTTTTCAAACTAAATTTACGTAAAACATGGAGTAACACGAATTTGTACCATCAAATGAAAATATATTTTATTTAAATCGACTATATTTCAAACACAATTTACGTTAAAACGTAGAACAACTCAAAAAATACATCAAAATAATCAAGTGTGGGAAAGCCATAGACGACATAATAAAGCATAGATTACATTCGCTGTAACACATTTTCTAACAAAATTTACATCAAAATATAGAGTAACTCGAATTTATACCAACGAAATAAAATTATAATATTTGACCCAACTTATTGCAAATAAATTTACACATAAAAATAAACACGTAGTATTATATAATAAAGTTTTTTAAGATAGATATAATTTGAACTACTCTTATTTATATGAGAAACTAAAATTGAGTTAATTAAGAAAGCATGCAAAGTATAGTGAATGTTAAACTCGAACCCGGGTCTTATGTATGGTGAAAAAGCTCACAACCCAGCAAGATAGATGTCATTCCATGTTTTAATTTTGCTATATATAATATATAATATACAAAAAATATTAAAAATAAAAAAATCCCCACCGACATGTATATATAATATATAACAATAAAAAAAAATCAAAAAAGTTTCACCGACATCTTAGATTAATAGTAATAGAAATATGCTTGTAAGCACTCTAAATAGGGGGAGGGTCTAGTAATAGTGGTGGTCCCAACTACCGTCGTTAGAGCAATGTTCGAATATGCATCCACGATCGCTAGGAGTACTTGGTATAGCTTCCGCCTAGCCTTCATGTTCACCCTCATCTTTGTTTCCTTTCCTTCTACTCACTTTACATTGATTTTGTTTTCTGTTGTTTAGAATATCTATCGGTGATATGTTGGTAATTACCAAGTGATTACCGACAGATACTTATAGAGCTTTATTTAAATATCGTCATAATCCATTACCTATCCAATATATCAACGGATACAAGCCGTTAATGATGTTTCATCGTTCCGTTGTAAATAATCTAATTTCTAACTATTAGAGAAGACATGTTCTTTCATTATTATTATGGGTTTACTTGATATGAAGGAATGGGCTAAATAGTCCAAATATCGGTCCCAAAAAATGGGTCTGTTTAATATGTATATACATCTACAATGAGAAACAGACTAAATAGTTTAACTATCGGCCCAAAAAAGAAACATAATGTTGGCCCACACAAAAATGGGTCCACTCACTATAAATTTAACCCGTTTAGACTCGACTCTACCTGATTATTTCAAATACTATTAAAATATAATATTTTATAAAATTTCAAATACATAGTTGTGATTCTTATTCTATCTACATGAGTTATTCAAAACTAACGCAGGTCATGTTATATATGCTTATATATTTTTTTTATTAAGATACAACTTAGTTTCCTTAATAACCTTTAACATGTGTTTTATGAAACTCTAAATATACCTTTGCAAAATGCTTATTGATATTTATATTCTGATATAAATTTACGTAAAAGGGAAATGTGTAACACGTCACCTAATTACCCGATGAACATGCACAATTGATACAATAAAACTAATAAAAACTTATCTTGTGACATAGTAGTATAGTCTTTACGAGAACTATATTACCAACGAAATAAGATAAATTTGTATTGCTGTTGTCGTATATATTGTGCATGTTCACGCGTAGGCATAATAAAAAAACAAGCCCAATGATGCCTTTTGGGTTATTATGAACACTTTCTAAAAGAGAAGTGGGTTAGGATGGTCCAAAAGTACTCACTTTTAGGATGGGTTTCAAATATTTAGTTTAAATTTATTCACATGTTAGGATGAGTTTTCAAACAAAAGTGAGTCACGAAAAAACGATGTATTAAAATAAAATAAGGTTTTGAGTTGAAACATATTATAATTTAGACATTCTAAATTTATTAATTAAATATATGCATTAACTACCAATTATATTTAATTTTTTAAATTAAAATAGTTTTTAAATAAATTAAGAAAGAGGTCTTTTTATGAATACAATATCTAAAAAAGAGTTTTTTATATAACATGAATAATTTTTCAAAAAATATCAAACTTTTTAAAAAATACAAAATATTTTAAAAGTTGTGTTTTAAAAAACAAAATTTTTATGAACCATAATAATTAAAATTCGAAGTTATAATAAGAATTTTTATAAAATGATATTTTCTTAAAATGGTTTGATTTAGAACAAAATGTTTCTATTATAAAAAACTAAAATACAAAAGTTTTAAGGAAATTATATCATTGTTTTATTACTTATAGTCATTACTTATAGGTAACTTTAACAATCACTTATCTCAAAATATGATTTAATAATTAATTATCTTTCTTTACTAACTATTTAATATTTTATTAATTTATTTAACACGTGTGATACATGTGATACTGACCTAGTAATCTATAAATTGATTTTTATTTGTTCTGGATATGCAAAAGAAACATTGAATATGAAAGAATAATTCTTTTTAACTTGATAACCTAGAACACAAACTGCATGCACCATTTATATATTGTCTTCTGCACTGCATATATATACAGATGGAACAACGTGATGAATATTTGACTTTAATTTGTATTGTGAAAATATATTGTATAGTTGTTGCTTTGATTTTAAATAACTTATCTTGTACTAAACTCATTTTAATCCAAATCATATCGATTCTGACAATTTTCTTTTTAAAATAATTCATCATAATCTAAACCCATCTTGCGTCAAAACCATCATAACCTAATAACAAGCCCAATCCAACCCGTCATTTTTGCCACCTCTATTCACGCGGTAATCGAGCGGGGTGTTACAAAAGTTTGGTAAAAGTGTTTCTAGTCTTGTTCCTGAACTTTCCAGAAAGGGTTTGGTCAATATATGACATATGTTAGTGTTATATATTGTGCATATTAATCGGACCAACTCTTGCTTCGATTTGTTGATCTAATTTTTATTCAAAATGCATGAAATCATGCACAATTATTGCAATACATGTGTTATAATATGTATAGCCACCATCTGATTGGTGCAGGTGGTCTCAAACTGAGATTATTGTGCATATTAAAGAGACAGCTATATGGTTTATCTAACCTTGTTTAAATTATTACAACTCTTAAATCAGGTTTTTTTTTTCTCATATAATTAATAGTACAACAAATGTCGCAATTTGGTTGGTGTGATCACTTTCCCTAGGTGTATAGGTCATAAATAATTCCAACAGTTAGACCGTTGATCAGGCTGAGATGCATATGAATTTGGAGGTTTTGTTTTTGAATGCACGTATCGTGAAATTTTGATTGAAATATAAATAAATTTTGATTTGTGTATTATTTCTATTTTGATCGTATCATTTCCGTTAAGGGGATATCGTCATAACTTTTATTTGTTTTTTCATATATTAGCTAGCTTTACCGGTGGACAAATCCTTAAGTGATCCGCCAATGACATTGCTAATGAACACTTTTATACGTGTGCATTATTGATGGAGGATGAAACAAAAAGTTACTTTTGTCTAAAAGATTAAAAAGTATTAGAAGTATATGAGACAACTCTAACAAATTCTGACCGATTGAACTCATTCAAGAGACGTTGGAGCCATCTCGTGAACTCTACCATCTCAGAGTCTAGAATTCAGCTTTTAAAGTTTAGAAATTAGCTTTAGCATTTTTAGTATTAAAGCATAGCTTTTAAAATGTTTGGAGTTTAATTTATTAGTATTTAGAAATTAACTTTTATACAGCTTATTTTTAGTGTTTAACTTTTAGGATCTAGGGTTTAGTTTTAAAGGTTAGCTTTAGAGTTTAGATTTTAGGGTTTGACGAGTCGGTTCAAACATCATTAGGATAGTTAATTCGGGGTATGTTTAAACCAACTTTAAAATAAAATAAACATTTTATTTTACCTTCCCTTAATGTTAGATCACACAACGAATTATATATGCAAAGGGGTTGCTTAAACTGTTTTTTTCCTATTAGTATATGATTAGATATGGACTCTGATTATATTATATATACCACCTACTGCAGAATGATATCCACACACACTGCATGCAAACTTGCTTAAAATAGTAATAAATGCATTGCTCACCTCACATGCATGGTCCTCGAGCGATAACGCATCTAGAAAGTGCCTTTAAACTATGCTTTATATAATAAACTAATAAACAAACATACATGCAATATATATCCAAAACAATGTCTAACAGAAGTACCTAATATATTGATGCGAAGCGTTTAAATGATTAATAAAAGTACCTAATATTTAAGCGAAGTGCTCAAATGGTTAAAATAAAGGCTATGATAAGATCGTAATTAATTAAAAAAAATAAAAAAAAATTCAGATGGTAAAACGGAAATTCTCTTGTTGAGTTTTTCTATTTAATTTTTGGTTTCATCAAATATTAAAGGTCAAACAACTTTTAATACTTCATTAGTTTTTAATGATATTATAACATAAAATAAGATTTTATTATATTCATTTGATCAGTATAGTATATATGGGTATTATATTATTCCAATAAGTTAATGTACACAATTATATAACCATGTTGCGTAACAAAGCAACATTATAATACGTAATATACGTTGCATAAATATATAAATATGTCTTGTGCATATATAAATGTTACATATGCGTACATCCTTATCTAAAATAAACATGCCTATCGCATCATGATAATTTCATATGCTTCCCGCCATAAGAAACACATATCTTAATTGGTGTTTTGTTTATTTAAAAACACATTACACACATATGTAAAACATATTTGTAATTTTTTAGAAAGTAATTAGGGGTTGTTGGATTAATAAATAAAGTATTAACATTTCGTGGATAATCCACCGAATATTATCTATTTGTAGGGGCCTATATATGTGTGATCATCAAATCAATGCACTTGCTATTGCTGGCATTACCCGATTCGACTACGAAAGATTAAAGTATTCTTACACTATTAATATTAAATAGTGCCTAATATGCTTACTCATGCTATTTTGGGATTTTTATATGTTATTAGATGCCATGACGACGGGAGACATTAGGCTAAGAATATGGTCATATTATTCTTAATTACAGTCTCAATATTTGGTTAGTAAAAAGTCAAATGTGGCTATTGGTGAAATAATTTTGATGTTTAATGGATTATTCAGGCTTAAAGTGTACATGTGGACATATATATGCTATCTATGTGACCTGCCGCGAGTGACTAATTTAAGCCTTCACATGACCTCTCCTGTCTCACTATTTTACAACTCCCTCCCTTCTAACGTACTTTTTGAATATATATTACTTTTGTTGTATCGGAAATATATTATTTTTTCTTACTTTTTTTTTTCTGGTGCGGTTTTGTTAGCCCAAGTAGTTTCTTAATTCCTTTTATTATTTTTTGAATGGCAAATCTGCACTACATAAAATTACATCATCGCTTATATTTAAACCCAATACCTCTATTTTAAAAGACAAGGTCTTTATTGGGTTATTCCTACATTGGTAATTCCTTTTATGTTAGGAGTAGTTATTATTGTCATTACTAGTATCTTTATTGTATATTATTATAATAATTAATTTATTTTATAATTATTTATTTAATAACAAAATTTATGTATGGCTCAAATGTTATGAACGGTATGTCATTCAAACTTATGATAAATAATTACAGATCTAGCTATTATTTTTTGTAACGGTTTAATATGTTTTATTAACCAAAAAGAGGTGTAAACACGATTTTACCTTCACTTGCAATGAACATGAGAGGATAAATAAAAATTTAGGATGTAAACGAGTCCAGTCAGCTCACAAGCTACTCGGAATCGTTTCAAAAAAAGCTTGAATCAAGCTGAGCTTAAATGGGCTCGAGCTCACCTTATGACTCGTTTACTAAACAAGCTCGAGCCTGATCTTTAGATATCGAACTCGAGCCGAATCACAAGCCTAAACAAGCTATTTAATTATATGATTTTTATTTACATATTAAACATACACACACACACACACACATATATATATATATATATATATATATATATATAAACATTTACATAAACAATATTATCACATGTATTCTTATGATAAAAATAATTAAATAATATATATTATGTTATGTATAAAAAGTATGATTACAAATAAATATAAAATTAATTATAAAAAATAGAAGTTTAATAATTTAACAATAAACGAGCCGAGTTCGAGTTCGAGCTCGAGCTCTAGATTTCTAAAACCAAAACGAGCCAAGCTTGAGCCTAAGCTAGCTCGGGTTAAGCTCGGTTCGTTTACACCCTTATAAAAATTAAAAGCACATTTGCCTAGGGCTGATGCCGAGAATTTAAGTACTCGGAATGACTTAGAAAAATGTGCTCCAAATTAAAAAAATTTCTTTAATCACTTTTTGTTTTTAATGAGTTTTAAACCGTTTGTGTTGATTTGTCAATTAAATGGGGTAAATGATTTAATCCAAATCATATTAAGTACAATAAGTTAATTTAAAGTGTGTAATAAATTAATTTTATAAAGAACTTTTACAAAATACAAATTGTATAATATATAATTTCTTTAAGAAACTTTTTGGCCCCTCAAAAGATTGGCCTCTAGGTGTTCGCTTCATCCGCTCCTCCCTTGCTCTGGCCAGCATTCATCACATGGACCAAAAATGAGGAGCAATGGTATTTTTTTCTTATGACGTTGAAGGTTTAAATCCTCTATTCAATTAACAATGATAAAAATTGATTTCCAGTTAAAAAATTTATAATATAAAAACGTATTTGACCAAATATGGGGAGCAAGACTTTTGAGACATTATTTTTCAATGTCTCAACAGGGTTCACATGATCCTTGCTTATTTTCATCGAAACCACATAAATAAATGTACTAAAGTCCTCAAAAACTGCATATTTTTTATATTTTTTTATTGCAGTGCCTAATAGTGTAACAATACATAAATATGTGGTCCTTGCTAATTGATCATGCAGACTACTGTTTTTTATTTTTTAGTTTCTATTTTATGATAAGATTGGTGAAGAAATTATGATATGGTTGTGACTAATAAGTTATAACATAATATTGATATGTATTAAAGCATGGTTGGTCACATAAGCTCATAAGGTTTTCCTAGCATGATAAAAGAAGATATCATTTGAGTATCAACTATAGACGACCACTATACAGTCTATGTTGTCATCTGATGAGGGGAGCGTTATTCAAGTTTTGAACTCTTTTAACTATGTTCAAGGAGCAAAATATGCACCATGGTTGACGAGTCGTATGTGGATTAGTCGGATAACAAGTCATAAATGTGGTGGGAGCAAATTATTCATGAGGTACAGTGTGATTTAGGCGCGCTGGGCATATGCTCGATCAAAAAATGTTTTTACAATTTAATAAGCATCAAAGATCATTCTATTGTGATTTTATATTCGACCTTGGAACTTGAATATTTTTATTGTATAATAGAAAATAATCCTTAATAAAATTTTAAATGTATTGTTATGACGTGTTTATTTTATTTATTTTTTTAATATAAATTTTATTTAAAATAGAGTTTGGTCAAATATAATTACTGTCTATTTTTTATTTCTTATTTCTAATACAATTTCATTTTCCCTTTAAAATTTCCCTATACATTATTGTTTTATAAAGTTATATATACATTATCCCTTTTGTATTATGGATATTTTTTAAAATTCATCAATCTATTTATGTATATTTACATTTGGTTTAATTTAGATTATAAAGAAATGGACGTGGCAGCACAGCTAAGATTAGAGCTATTTAAAAAGCTCGGGGTTCGTAGCTTACTCGGAATCGGCTCCGTTTGTTAACAAACCGAACCCAAACCAAGGTTCGTTAATTAGCGGACTCGTTGGTTTGTCCGTTGACTCGTTTAAATTAAAGGCCGAATTTATTATTTTTATAGATTATAAAACAAATTTATGTCATACTATTTAAATAAATCGATCATAAACATATGATCAATTTGATGTTTTTATAATGCGAATTATTAAGTATAAAAATATAGAAAATGATAATAGTTCATGAAATACCAGCCACATATCAATGTTTAAACGAGTAAAGATAAATAACATAAAAGGTATTATACTTTGTTTATAAAATATATATATATATAATATTTATAATGAATAATAAAATTACATTTTTTTAAAAACAATTTGTCTCGCAATCCGGCCCAAGCCCATCTTGTATATAAACAAGCCAAGCCCCAACTCACATTTTGGACTCGTTAAGATCAACAAGCTGACTTGACTTGTTTACAGCCCTAAGGGGCTGTTTGATAAAACTGACTGGGTAAGATCTGACTGAGTCAGAAGCTGACCCAGTAAGAAGTTCTGACTGAGTCTGCATCTGACTGAAACTTGGCTGTTTGATTTGTATCTGACTGACTCTGCTGAATATACATACACATATACATACCCATCTACATACACATCTACATACCTATATACATATACATATACATACCCATATACATATACATATACATACCCATATACATACACATCTACATACCCATATACATACACATCTATACCCATATACATACACATATACATACCCATATACATACACATCTACATACTCATATACATACCCATATACATACACATCTACATACCCATATACATATACATATCTGAGCAAATCAAAGCAACCATCACCACCCCCAAATCAAACGCGACCTTCATCTCTGTCGATCGCGACCTTCATCATCATCATCACCGAAGCAACCATCACCACCCCCAAATCAAACGACCGACACCCATCAACCGCAACCATCATCATCTTCATCCAATCATCTCTGTCGACCGAACCATCAACATAAAGCCCTAAATCAACACTAGTACGACTCGCGATGAAAGGCAGGGAAGGGGCGGAGGAAGAGGACCGGGAGGGCGATAAAGAAGATGAAGAAGATGAAGATGACCGGGAGGGGAGGGGCGGAGGTCGGGGTCACCTGGCGGAGGTCGATGAAGAGGAAAGGAGACCCGGTCAGACATTAAAAGGAAAAGGACCGGGTCAGTGGAGGGAGACCGGGTCAGTAACATTTTGATTGCAAAACAAACGGGCTGACCGGGCTGACCGAGTCAGCGGGTCAGGGTCAGCCCCGGTCAGCAGCTATCAAACGGGGCCTAATTGAGTTGGAGGTTCAATTCCCCGCCCCCCCCCCCCCCCCCCCCCCGACATGTGCCCACCCATCGTCTCCATTTTCTTTCTCTATCTTTTTTTATCTTTTCTTTCAACTTATACGCTACCCAACAATTACGAATGTACTCATTTTTCTTACTTACGTTTTCAAAGTAATTTTTCTAAAAAATACATGCGCAACTAGGGTTGTTTAAAAAACTCAATATCCAAAAATATCTAAAATCTGGTCCTTATCTGAATCCGAATAAATCGATCCGAGATCTTATTCGGATCGGATCTCAATACTAAAAAAATTCAACTATGTTTTCAACTCAATACTATAAAAGTTGACTCGTTCAATCCTCTAATTCTAAATAATTATAAAATAATTGATTATTGACTTGTTTTAAATTAGAGATTATAATCTTCAGGTTATATACAATTAACTATTATGTTTAAAATTTAAATTTATGTTCAAGTCAAATTTGTATTTTCTAGTTTTATATCTTTTATTATGATTTTAGACTTATAAAATGTTAAGAATAAAAAATTAGCCAAAAAATAAGAAAAAAAAGCAAAAATGGGAAAAGTTATTATTTGGTTTATCCAGTTAATCAGATAAGTCCGAATCTGATCTGAATTGAATTGGATAGATTCGGATCGGATATATAGAGATAGCCTTACTCGGATCCGATCAGATTTCAAATAGGATCATGAGATTTTCACATCCGAATAATCTGTTATCCGATCTGATTAACATCCTACGCGCAAGTCACCTTGTTTCAAGAAACCAATGTGTAATTGTGTAGGACCAATTGAAATTTCCACCCACTCCACTCCGACGCATCTTGAAACAATCCTAGTTTTCATTAACATGAATGGTAAAATATGGTATTTTTTAAAAGTGGGTAAATTATAATTAACATGACTAGCTTTTAGCGGGCACTACCGTGGACTACCCTGGAATCCACCATCACACACTGGCACATCACACGTACTCTGAACTACCCTGAAACACCCCCAAAAGCTGGAAATAAAACCGTGAACTACCCTAGAACTTTTATTTTCTTATTTAAATAATTCAAAAAGAAATTTAAATTGTACTAAAAATTAAAAATTACATAATTAAAAATAAAACATTACATAATAAAAATAAAACATTATATAATTAAAAATAAAAGATTACATAATTAAAATAAAATATTCCATAAAATATTAAAATTAACCTACTCCTTGTCCGAAGCGAGTACGCTAAATCTAAACTTGAAATATGTTCGAAAAGATCATATCAAAGTCGGAAATGTTATTATGTGTTCAATTAGAAGGTGAAAGGATTACGGGAATATATATTAAATTATTTTTCTGTTTATTTAATTATTAATTTTAGTAAGATAAGGAAAATTTTAAAAAGATGATATTTAGAAAACAATATTTTATGTGTTTAAAAAGAAGAATATTTTTGTGTTTATTTAATTTAAAAAAGATTTTTTTGCTACTAACTGTTTTTGGTCTTGGGGGGTCTATGAAAATATTTTGTGTTTGTGTTTGTGTAAATATATGTGCGTTTGTGTAGATAATAGTGTGTATGTGTGTGAGTATTTATAGGGTTAATAAAATATATTTTTTAAACCCAACGGTCACTTTGAACGGCTAAAAGTCGTTTTCTTCTCGGGCATGCATCGGCAATTACCACCCGAATCCAACTACCCGCCGGGTACCCGAATGGGATGGCGGCAGTGTACCCGAGCAGGTACCCGCCTATTGAATGGGAACGCCCCCTAATTGAAATTGAAGGTTGTGTAAGAGATGTATACGTGGCTCTTAAGCGTTGGAAGACAGCTAATATGAAAATAATCGATGAAGAAAGCTATGGATAAATCGCTGACCTTTTGACCATCAACACCGTACTCCACCGGAAATTTATGTCAGTGAGAGTGCCAGTTGTTGTCACAAAATTAATGTCATGCTTTTTATTTGTTTATAATTTCAAATCTAAAGTATTTGTTATTCTAAAGAAGTAACTATTTAACATATGATTTCCATCCAAATACATAACAAATGCCCCTATGTCGTATAATAATGAACTATGAATGAATATATGAATTGATGTCGCTCTTAATTTGTGTATTTGAATGTGAAATATTCTGTAAGTGATAAAAAATCACATATACAACACAGATACTTAACCTGCTACGTTCAAAGCAACGATTGAATTTGTCGGCTACACAACAAGCACACAAATCTCAAACGAGAACTCATTGATAGCATCCTAAATGTGTGGTGTCACAAAAACTTTAAAAAAAACTCAGTTAGCTGACACATCAGCAATATGCATACATCATTTAAAAACACATATTTTATCTCGGGTCCATCCATCTATCACATACTTCCTTATATTTTCATGCCATCTCATTATTTTATATTTATATTTTTATTACCAATTAATTATTTATTAATTTTGTACCAATATTTAATATTATAACATATATCTATATTATATTTCTTTCTATGTGGTACAATTGTGAATGTTTGGGTGGTTGAGCTGGGTGGATGTGTGGTAACCGGGATTAGAGTTTCCAGAAGAACAATGAATGATGTTGATAATTGTTGAGAATTTGGGAAAATCTCAAATTGACAAAACCTTAGAATGGTGGATATCAGAAGTTTGGATGCGAGAGTTGGTATGGGTTTGAATGTTAAAAAGAACCCACCCAACTAGACCCTAGCTCTTCGGTCACCACGGATCCTCTCTTCATAAGTTATATATCAATATATTATTAGTAGACTTTCTCTTCACAAGACATATATCAAATATGTTATCACACTAGAAGAAAAGAAGATTATAACGAAGACTAATTTTGCTTTTTTAGTGAGGTCTATAGCGACAAATAGAATGAATTTAAGAACCTATTTATGAAAACTATCTCATGTTTTATGCATTATGATTCATGATGGAGCCATTGATGTTAGTGTGATTCTATTATAACATGTGTGTAAATACTAGATCTTGTTATAAACGCTAACTTGGAAGCACCCTAGCATTAACCAAATTTTAAAACTATACTAAATTACAACATAAGTGAAACATATATAACTATAAGGACAAAAATTGACATATGTGTAACTTAGGGTTACGTATGTAACTTTTATAAAATGATACTGATTTAATTAATAGTAAGCCTTATAATAATAAAATAGTAATATATATATACACATTATTTTACTATTTTTATCATTTAAGTGATATATATCTAATAAACTAATAAATAATTAACTAGTAATTAACCTAAATCTAACAAATAATAAAACACACTTATTCTAACTCTGAAATATCACAAATATTTGTTCATCCTCATCCCTACTAAAATAAATGATTATTATTAATAAAAATATTAAGAAAATTAATCAGGATTAAAACTTTAATTTTTTCACTATAAATAGAGGGTCTTATTCTTATTATTATTCACATCAAACTCTAAATCTAGAGCCCTTATAGCAACAAATCTCACTCATTGAAACTCTATTGAAGATCCAAAAAGCTTTTCCCATCAAATAAGTTTTAGTTTTATTTGTGTTCATAACTTTCCAATTTTGTTTTATCAAAATTCAATTATAACTAGCTTGTATCTATGATTAAATAGTATGTTTTTGTAGTAATCATAGATCTAAGATGGATCAAAGCATCAAATAAACATGAAATCATCAAAACTTTACTTAAACACACCAAACTTAAATTTTCTGGTTTTGATAGATTCATAGGGCTAACTTCGGACAGTCATATCTCCCTTATAAAAATCATTTTTTGATAATTCTTTCCTTTTGAATAAAATGCAGAGTCTTATATTTCCATCCATATAAAGAACGTCTTCTAACTCATTGATTTGACCCCTCAAACAGATTGTGCAAGTTTAGTGCGTGAATCTATTTAAAGCTATCAAAACCCTATATTTTGTAACTTTCCAATGCTTTCTTGAATACAATATAAAGAAACGATTTTTATTATAAAATAAGTAATATAAAAATGTTTTAAACAATAAAAACCCAAACTTTAATGATTCTTATAATTATCTATCAACTTTAATCATGTTTCTAGTAAAATTCTTCATATTTTCAACTGTAATCATATACTATACAACTTGTTTATTCCTATCGTTACTAAACTTATATTTACACTTATTTCCTATACTTTATAAATATACTAGATACACCTTTTTACTTGGTATAGTATATATCTAGAATCGTTTCATTGGACATGTAGTTATATGGCAAGCAAAAAGGTTTTGATTAAGGAAAGACGGGATACTTAATTGATGAAAATCCATCAAATTTTTTCTGGGAATCTTTTTATTGAATGTGCTACTGTGGGATGACACATATGTAGTATACGACAACCATTTTTGAACTTCTACAATAACTACCCTTCAACTATCCACAAATACAATAAACTAACTAAATAAACTTACTTAAGGCAATTCGTATTCCAAGTTACTACAAATTGCAAGATCAACCCAGCTACTTTACAAGGTGAGTTCATAACCCTTTTTATTTTGTATTTTAGGGTGTAAACAAACTAATTATATTAAACTGGAAATGCAAATTCTAAAGTCAAAACTACTTTTTTGTAAACTCAATGACAACATTTTTATACTAATGAAACTAAACTGATTATATATGTTGTTATATTCTATGACACATTTTACTACAAAGTCCCTCTATTTTTCTAAAATACACACGACCAGAACTTCAAAAAAGCCACGAGCCTGACAAGCCCATTCGGTATTCGGGTTGATACATACCAATCAATATCGAGTGTCCTTTGAGTCAACATATTCTTTTTGACTTAGAAGGAGCTGGATGTTCAGAAACTGTATACTAGTTAAACATACTATTAGTCTGACTTCTTGTGTGAAGAGGTTAGACGAGTGGGCATTCGATCACTAGAGTTGGTTGTGGACTAATGTATAATAATTTACTTGCATTTGAAAATTTTTTTGTACATTGTTATCTACTATATGTATACATATAAACTTATGTTCTCACTAACTTTTTAATTAACATATTTTAGAATGTTTTCAGGTAATTGAAACTAAGTATGTTGTTTTGCTCACGCTAGGCTTCAAGGATAAAACTTAGTTGAACCTAGTTAGACTTAGAATAAATTAAAGACTTATTTACTTGTTGGTTTATTTGTTTTTAGAATTAGATGTAATCAACTATTTGGTTTTAATAAATAATTTCCTTTATTACTCTTTATACTTGTGTTATAATTCAATTTATCATACCTCGGTATTTCCTTTTTAGCCGGGGTCTGATTTGCTATAACTTGTAGTCGCAATAGAATATCATGTGGTGGAGGGCAATCTTAGTGCATCCTGAAATCTCTTTTGCATAGACATGTAGTCACTTATACGATGTGGTATTAATTTATTTTAGTTTTTTTTTATTTCAAGGAAAAAGAAAATAAAAACAAAAAATGTGGAGTTATAGCAACTTAAACAATATTTTTGATTCTGCACTTGAACAAAACGAACCCGTTTTGGAAGGTTATTGTCACACCCCAACCTTGACGGCGGAAACGTCGAGGTGTGAGAGTTAAGATCGTTCACAGCCACATAACGCTATTATTAAATCCAAAATATATATTCATAAGTTTGAAAGGTACATTACAAGCGTAAGTCTTAATAATGAAATAAGTTTCAACATAACATAACAAAGTACAATCAATTGATTTTATTAACTAGGTCCAAGTCCTAGATTATGTCAGCAACATAAGTGCACTTCAAACTTGGGGGTTTTCCTGAAACATGTTAAAAATAAAAGGTCAACATAAAAATGTTGGTGAGCATTCCATAGTTTTCAATACATAAGTATATAATAGATGGCAATTCAAGTCATAAGTTAGTGAATAAAGTGATTAGGGATGTTATGAACAATGCAACAATCAAACCTCGACAAAGTTTTACAAGTCTTATACGTTAAAAGTATATACGATCAGCTAAGTGTATTTGGTTCCCTAGTGCACAAGCATACGGCTCCTAGGAGTCGGCAATACATCGACTTTAGCACCAAATAGGTTGTCTGTCCCATAGATCTATGATTTCGCTGGGCTAGCAATAGTTAATGATTGTACATATAACGCCATAACATGGTAACCACAAAAGTTCAACTAACCACAACTTTACATGTTGAATTGCCATAAGTTTACAAGTCTCAAATAAGTTTACAAGTGCAATGATATAAGTTAACATGTTTCATCCCAAAGTGTGAAAATAAGAAAAAGGGGTATAGAAATACTCACATGGATATAGGCATTACAAGATGATATAAAAGATTAAAGTAAGATCCAAAAGATAATCCAAAATATCCATTACAAGCACCTAAATATATGTTACAAGTTTAAGTTTAAAGGTAAGATTAACGAATAAATGTGAACTAGGGTTTTAGGTGGAATTTGAGGATTTTTATAAGTATGTTAGTTATTTTAAGAAGGAATTTTCCATTTATGTGTTTTAATAGAAAGCAATTAAAATATACTAATTGTAAATCTTTTGTATATAGAATTGCAAAGGAAAAATTATTTGTAATAAAATTTAGTTATAAGTTGGAATAAGCTTTCATAACTTTTAAAATAATCATCGTTTATAAATATATATAGATATTGTTGAACAAATATTTTAGTGATTTAAACCACCATTTAAAGTCTATTTTATAAGAAAATAAAATATATTATTTATCTAAACTATGTAATAAAAATATTGAAATATTTATAGAAAATAATATGGTGTCTTAAAAATTTAGTAAGTTTATAAATCATCTTTTGTAAATAAATATAATTAGTTATAACATTTGTAATTAAATTTTATAATAAAACATCAAGGGTCTTACAAGAATAATTTTACAGAAAATACTTAATTAACTTCTAAAATAAAGAAAGTTTATAAAACTTGTTCCTCTAATTTTTAGAAATTTTTATATATTTTATTTAAGACTAAAAAGAACTAAAAAATTATAGTTGAGGGTGCCTGGGTTCGAACCCGGGACCTCAAGTTCAGACTGGGAGCGTGTAACCAGTAAACCAGGGCCGCGACCGTGGTTTTACTTGGTTGTTAAACTTTTTAAACAGCTTCAACAAAAATCCCCCAATCCTTATAAACCCTAGGTTCAAAGATCAATCAAATTGAACCAAAAACGATTTCGAGAATGAAATTAGTGTTAGGGCTTTTATTCCCCATATGGATTCGAGGGTCTAGGTGTGATCAATTACCTGTTTTGATTAAAGAATCGATGAGTTCCACTGGTATCCATGTCGCGACCACGGCTGAGGAAATTTCGAGATGCAAACGATGTTGATAATCAAATTAACTCGGCAGGTAGATTATAAGGGTACTGATAAGTAAAGCCCTCTATCAATTTTCAATAAGATTGATCAGATGATGATGCTCGACTAAGTTGCAGGTCCGAAACGAAGGTGATGATCGATGGTGGTGTGTTGTTATGTTTCAAGTGAAATTGTTGTTGCAGAAGGTTCAAGGGAGTTGATTCTAAGGTTCCAACACGATTATTTAGTTCCGATTGTGACTGTTTCATATCGAATGGTTTAATGGTTTGAGTCGTGTGCTTCGGTTTCGATTAGGGGATTAACAACTTCAATATTGCGTATTAAAATGTTTATCAGTTCGAACTGATGTACAATAAGTAAGAAACGGTTTAATTGCAGTTTAATTGAGCGTTTGGTGGTGAGAGACTCACCGGAGCTCGGCCGGAGGAGGTGGCCGGAACAGTGCCCGACGGGGAGAGGGGGGTTTTGGTTTGGGTTTTAATATTTTACACAAATGGTCCCTGTGAATTCCAAGAATTGCCATTTGAGTTTTAAAGTTTTGATTGAGTTTTAATTAATTACAATTTAGACCCTGAAGTTTACATTCTTATTATTTTATGTAGAAAGTTATTGATTATAAGCTATACTATAATAAAACTTATATTTTCATTATTATTATTATTATGTGTGAATCCAAGGATCGCGATTCAGGAATTATCAGTATTAAAATAAATCAATTTAATGATCGCGGAATTATCACTAATTGACGTTTAATTGTTTTTAATGATTAATGATGAACACAACCACAGAAACACAATAAATGCGAAATCAATAATAATTCAAATGTATTTCATTAACTATAATGTAATGATTACAAAAGAATAATAATGAATGACTATGAACAATCGAATTCAATGTTTCGAATGATGTTTGATGTTGATGTGACGGCGGCTAGGGTTGCACAATGAACTCTTGACAGCCGTAATAATGATTGATTATGTTCTCCGAGATGTGAAACCTAGGACTCATATTTATAGATGATTTGAGTCGGCTTAGGAAACACCGAATCTCTCGGGATTTGTTATTGATTGTGTTGACTTGTTTGACTTCTTGGTATTTGCAATCGCACAAGTATAATGTTCTTCCGCAGCATTCTTGTCGTCCGCAGAACTTATGTTCTTCCGTAGGTGACTTGGTCTTCAGTAGAAGATTTGTTCTTCCGTAAGAAATCCTTCTTCGTAGGAGTCTTCACTTCATGCTACTTGATCATCCGCAGGAACATTCACTTGGTTATTTGGTCTTGTAAGAAACATATCTACGGATTAACAAAATTGTTCATCCGTAGATGTTTCCTACACTTGGTCAATTCCATGAATCCGTCCAAGTATATTGTTTTTCCCTGTCAAGTCATAAATCAACACACATATATATGGGGTTATCCTATAGATTCAAAGCACATATATATATATTTTGACTGTTACAAGTATTAATTACAAGACTTGATTTTCAAGTACTAAGCCTATACAAAATTGATCTAGCCCTATACAATCTAGACCTAACAATACTCCCCCTTAGGCTTAGCTCCTTGTAATCAGTCTTTCAACACTGCAAGCTCCTTGACTCTTGCTATCATTTTATTGTAGAAGTAAGATACAACAGTTTTCTGATCATCATATTTGTACTTTATCTGCATCCTGCTGATCTTCTTCAGTGTGTCATAACTGAGTCCCAAAACATCTTCTTCTGTAGTGAGTGTTTCCACTACACTATCATTATGCACTATTTCTAATTCATCTTCTTCAGATATTCTGAGCTCAGACACTTCAGCTATGATTGTTCCTTTTAGTAGCCCAGCCTCATGCTTCCTTCTCTTGTGTGCCTTTGCATGCAGTTTATCTATCACTTGAATCATATGCACATACAAGCAGAGATCATTCTGGGCTTTTTCATCTGTTAGCTTTGGGAAGAATTTATCATGAAGATATGATGTGTAGCTGGGATGCAGCATCTTTAGCTCCATTGGATCAAAGATTCTTATTTTGTCTCCCTTCTTCCCATCAACATTTCTCAGTAACACCATCTCTTTATTCTTTTCAACGTATCCCCATTCTGAGATAGGACAAGTGAATTGATTTTCAGTGATGCTTTTGATGGTGTGTGAGCTTCTGGTACATCCCACTCTTTTTAGCAGATCATCATCTACAAAGGATGAGACTTCAGCTGTTTTTCTTTTCTGATTTTGTATCATTCTTTTGTGCTCCTTATCATTTCTCTTTGCTTGCATGAGCACATCATCAGTAAAACTGGTCTTCATACCATTTACAGCTGTAGAGAAGTCTCTCCCCCTGAGATGGATTGGGTAGTTGAACATTGGGATGCTCTGTAGATCCCTCATATCTTGCTCCGGAAGGCTGAGCATGTCTTCCACATCATGGAAGTATTGAATCCTTCCAGATGTCCTCTTGATTATTGCACAATCCCAGTCTGGATCATATTTCCAGGCCATAATCCTGTTGTCTTCCACTGAACTAGGAGTTGTGATATGATCATACAGCTGTACGAGAGTTGATTTCTTCTCGGTAATCTCTCGAACAGTTGTTCCCAGAGGCCATACTTTTCCAGGGATCACTGCCCTTGGCTCTCTGATCAGTGTTTCTTTTCCTTGTGCTGATCTTTTGGTTCAACTGTTATTGGATCAACAGCAAGTTTACTTGGTTGTTCTTTTGGATGTGGAGCAGTGGTTCTGAACTTCACACCAGTTTCTAATTCCACCTTCATTACAAGCTCCATCATCCTCCGCAGTTCTCCAGTGGTTCTGCCTTTGAGCTCATGCGGTTTGTAGTTGTGGCCCTGTAACCAGCAAGTCATATTGTACTTGGAAAGTTTGGCTGTGTCACAGTGGCCCAGATCCTTCCTTATCTTCTCCAATGATTGAAAGGTAGTAAAGGCTTCATAATCACAGTTTGGGATTATGAACCTTGCAAACTCAAACTCTTTCAAAGCATTCTTCATTTCAGTAGTATTCATCCTCTCAACCATGTCATATGGAAAACCATGGTTGATGAGGGTCATAAACATGCTAGATCAGGCCTCTCTTCCATGATGTCAGCTGTTGTTAGAAGGTCATCGGCCTTTCCACCCTTTTCTCCAGTGGGGGACTCAATTCTTGTCAGTTCCTCCCACTCTTTCTCACTGTCATCATCATCCGTGGATGGTACCTTCACAGTAGACACATCTACTGAAGGTGTAGGTGCAGGGGATGGAAGTTTTGGTTTCTTTGGAGAGCTTTCATCTTCATGTTTCTTTTGAGTTGCTCCCATGTATTTTCTTTTCCGGGTGTATGAAATCATTTTCTTATCAGCTTCACCCGACTGTTTTTGTTGATCAGTACTTGGGGCTTCTTTTGTTTGCAGATCAGATATCTTCTTTTTCAGCTCTTCTATTTCTGCATCTTTCTTTTTGATCAGTTCAGCTTTCTCATTTTGCTCAGTCTTCAAAGAAGCCTCCAACTCTTGTTCTCTATTCAACAATGCATCAATGACTTCATTGTTGCTTAGAGCATCTTCTCTCAGCCTTTTTAGTCTAGCTTCTTTCTCCATCAGCTCTTCATCCTTTTCTTTGATCACTCCTTTCAGCTCTTGAATTCTTTCTTTTCGCTTGTTTGATTTGAGTACTAACTTGTTGTACTCAGCAACCAAATAGCTTTTGCTGACAGGAATGTCTTTGTCACTTAAATCATCTTCATGGTATGCAATGACATCCTCAGCAGATCCTTGTACTTCCCCATGCTCATCAGCAATTTGTTCATCTTTTAATGAAGATATGGGCTCAGTATGAGCTGATGCAGCTTGTTCTTCTGTGTGTGTGGGTGATAAAGGAACAGTACTGGCTTGAGATAATATCTCTGTGTCTCCTGAGTATACAGAGTGTACAGATTCAGTTATCTCAAATGGTTCAGTGCCAGCACTTTCCGGTGATGCATGTTTTGGAGATTCTGGTGGTGGTAGTACAGGGGATTGAGCTTGTAATGGAGAGAAAGGTTGAGTGTGATGTGATGAAGACTGAGAAGGTGATGATGATTGTTGTTTGGCTTGAGATGTTGGCTCAGTGCTTTTGGTGGATGATGATGAGATTAGCAGAGGTGATTGATGTTGATGAATTGGTGAGGTTGGTTGTGTGTTCATGCTTGTTGGTGATTATGATTGTTGAGATGGTGTTTGGAGAGGAGAGTGAGATGCTTGTGCAGAATCAGCAGATGATTCTGCTTCATCAGCCCAAACCAACTCTTGAGGAAGGTCTGCTTGGGGATCTAAGACATGCGCAAACATTGGCATATCTTCACCCTGATACTTTCCACTCAGCTTGTTTAGCACTGATTTGCTCAAGTGTGCTTGAACAAACACATTGCCAACTCTGTCCACCCTTGGTAATTCCGAGTTGATCACCAGTTGCAGGAATCTCGGGAACATGTACATCTTGTCATTCTTCTGCAGTTTGACTTGTTCACTCAGACAATTGAAGATGTATTTGGCGTAATTATAGATTCTCCCCTCGAATATCCCGATGATCCCAGATGATATGTGCCTGGAGAATCTGTCCAGTCCTGACTTCCTGTTTGACATGCATTTCAGGTAGGTATGGCACAAGAATCTGTACGGTTTGCCCAACCTACCCTTTTTGATTTCCCCTTTCTCGTAGTCACCATCATACCCCATCAGATTGAAAATTTTCTCAATGTATTCATTCTCGAATACATCGGGGTGACCTATCTCTCTATCACCCAGTTCCAAGCATCTTCGTATGATGTTTTCAGCGATTCGTAGACGCTTGTTCCGAATCTCAGCCACAATCACTTCTTCATCATCTTGTTCTTCAACTTGTGCCGAGTTCCAGAAATCGATTATGTGTGCCTGATGGATCACAGGCTCAGCCGTCAAGGCGTAGAAGAGCCTTGATCGTCGGAGATATCTTATGATATCTCGACATCCTTCCGCCGCCGGATCATCAGCGTTTAAGAACGCGCACACATTATGTTCTTTGGCGAATCTATTATCCATCTGTAAAGAAAATCAAGTTAGAAAACATGCAGTTGAATCGTTTGAATGTCAATAACCGATTAAACAGTTTCGTACTGATGTTTAAGACATGATTTACCTTTGCAATAACAGTAATTTATTACAGGATAATGTTGATGATGTGTTCTTGAAACGGATATTTTGAAATTTGAAAAAGAGGGAAAATGGGCGATTTTCTAGGTTAAAAGTGAAAAAGTGTTCTGTAAAAATATCAGAAACCTTATTTATAGGGGAACATATTAATTTCTTTTATTAATTATGTTCTTTTATTAATTACGTTGGGCCCACTTCCATTCATTCCTATCCGCATACCAAGTGTTTAGAATGCATTATCTCTTCCGCAGAACATCTGCGGAACCTTGACATCTGCGGATGTCAACATCTGCGGAACCTTAACTTCTGCGGATGTCAACATCTGCGGAACCTTACATCTCCGGATGTAAAAGTTCAAACAATGCATTTGTTTGTTTTGCTGCTGAATCAGAAATCACATAATACTTCTACGGATGAGAGGTATTACTGAAACTTCTGCGGAACATAAAAAGTTTAAAACTTTAAATGTATAATATCTATTAAGTAGAATCAAATGTTGATTTTGGACATTGTTGCCTTTATTTGCATGGCAATTAAGTACAGGGAAGCAAGTTTCCTGTATCCTGCATTCAAGTTAGTGCTCAAGTTCTAATTCCTTCAAAGTAATTCAGATCAATTATCAGCTTTTATTGTTTTTCATGCATGAACTACTCCCCCTAAATTTGTGATTAATGTAAGACAGTTACATTTATCATAAATTTAAGTTGTAAACAGGCATGACAGGCATATGACAGTCTAAATGAGAGAAAGTCAGTTGAGATAACAATTAAACATCTGACAAACAGTTACATGCAGGCATATATATAGAGGGATCATACTATAACTTGGCTTCTGCTGATTTGATTAGTTGATTCAACACATACCTGATTGCAAGTATATAGATCCACTTAAATTCAAACATGAGTATTGTATCAACTAGGCATGCTATTTATCATGTTGTGAAGTTTGTTAATCAGTAGCAATCATGAGTCCCACATTCAATTATCATTAGAGTATGTCTTCCGTAGGTGAGGCAAATCACTACATTCCACACTTATGACTATGTACATTAAGTTATAAGTTCTATCTTGAGACATATTACAGTCTCATGAATGCTTGGATGTTGAAGCTCTTTGACTTGATGTACAATGGATCACAAGTGATTCCCTTTTTAGAGCTGAAATATGATCTTCATAGTCACCAGGTCTTTACTTTCGTAAAACAGAGGTGAACTTTAACCCAGGTCTTTGTTTACACAAAACAGAGGGAGAATGAAGATCACACTTGTTAATCACATTCCCAGGTCTTTGTTCACACAAAACAGAGGGAATATGACTTTGCAAAGATAGAAGATTATAAAGTATTTTACATAGTGTGCTTGTGTAAGTGATTTGATCACATCAGGAGAGAACATACCTTCCTGATTCTCAAATGGAATCCTCACAGACAGTTACCTCATGCTTTTATTTTGGCATGCTCTTAGCTTTGTTGCCACTCAAGATGAACCTACTCACATATCAGTATGATATGAGTCAGATTTGAGTTTTTGTTTAATAGCCAAGTATAGTCTACTATCATTTCCCCAATATAATGCATGTATAGATGTTCTATCAGATACTTAAGTTATCCTTAACGATTACTCTGCACAAAGTCAGTCATATGCTTTATTGATTTATTCTAAGTTAATCATTCCCAAAGATTCTATCAGAAAATTAAATCTAATAGAATCAAATGCTTTAGTGAACAGATCAGCAAGCTGATTTGTTGTGTCTACTTTGACTAACTTGATTAGACCCTTTTCAGAGCAATCTCTCAGAAAATGGTATCTGATTTCAATATGTTTTGTTTTACTATGTTGAACTGGGTTAGCAGTTATAAACATAGCAGCTGAATTATCAATATGAATTGGTGTATGAAGGAAATTGTAACCATAATCAAGTAATTGGTTCTGCAACCAAAGTACTTGAGAGCAACCTGCTGAAGCAGCTATGTACTCTGCTTCAGCTGTGGATACAGATACATTTGTTTGCTTCTTGCACTGCCATGAAACAAGTCTTGGTCCTAAAACTGACATCCACCAGTTATGGATTTTCTGTTGTTGTTGCAACCTCCATAGTCACTATCTGAGTAGGAGTAGAGGCTAAAGTCTCCATCTTTGGGATACCAAAGTCCCAAGCAGGTTTGCCTTTCAGGTATCTGAAAATCTCTTTACAGCATTCAGATGGGACTCCTTTGGGTCTGATTGATACCTGGCACAAACACAAACAGCAAACATGATGTCAGGTCTACTGGCAGTTAAGTACATTAATGAGCCGATCATTGATCTATACAATCTTTGATCTACGGATTTGCCAGCAGGGTCAGGCACAATCTTGTCTATTGTTGATGCTGGTGTCTTACATGAAGTGGAATCAGCAAGATTGTACTTCTTCAAAATTTGATGAATGTACTTTTCTTGATTGATGAAGATGCCATCTGTTTCTGATGAACTTGTAAGCCAAGGAAGAATGTCAATTCTCCCATGGAGCTCATCTGAAATTCAGATTTCATCAAGTCTTCAAAGCTTTGGCACAGCTTCTTGTTGGTTGATCCAAATATTATGTCATCAACATATATTTGAACCACCAAAAGATCTTGATGTTCATGTTTGAGGAAGAGTGTCTGATCAATTGTTCCTCTCTTGTAGCCATTCTTCAGCAGGAATGATGATAGTGTGTCATACCACTTTCTAGGTGCTTGATGAAGACCATACAAAGCTTTATCAAGCTTGTATACTCTATGTGGATAATCAGGGTCTTCAAATCCAGGGGGTTGAGCAACATAGACTTCTTCATCAATTTTCCATAGAGGAAAGCACACTTCACATCCATTTGATAGACTGTGAACTTCTTGAAGGATGCATAGGCTAAGAAAACCCTTATAGCTTAATCCTTGCAACTGGTGCAAAGACTTCATCATAGTCTATTCCCTCTTCCTGGGTATAGCCTTGAGCAATGAGTCTAGCCTTGTTTCTCATGATGATACCTCTGTCATCCAGCTTATTTTTGAATAGCCACCTTGTTCCAATTGGGTGTTGACCTGTAGGCAAGTCTACAAGAGTCCACACTTTTTGTTTTCTGAATTGTTGTAGCTCTTCTTGCATAGCCTCAATCCAGCTGTTGTCTTTTAGTGCAGCTGTAATGTTTGCAGGAACTGTTTGGGACAAGAAGCAGGTGAACAAACAAATGTTTGCCACACCTCCTTTGTTCCTGTAGTTCTTGTATTCAGATCTCCAATGATATTGTCCGTTGGATGAGACTTGTGGATTCTGCTTGTTAAGACAGCATCAACTGGAACTGTTGTGTCTAAGTTTGAGAAACCCATTGAAGCAGATGGTGTCAGCTGAGAGGTTGAGTCGATGAAATAATCAAAAGGCTCATGTTCATTTTGATCAGCTTGTGTATGGGTTGCTGCTGGGTTGTCTTCTTCCGCAGGAAGTTCTACGGAAGCAGCATTTTGTTCTTCCGCAGGAGTAACTGCAGCATCTACGGACGCATTTTGTACTTCCGTAGAAGATGCATTACCATTCACGGATGAACATTGTTGTGTTGCAGGCATGGTTTGTTGATTTAACCCTTCCTCTTTATCCCTTAGTTCAGCAGCTGAGGCAGGACTTACATCTGCGGATACTGATGCATCTGCGGATGTATTTACTGATGTAACTTCATGCTGCTGACTTGATTCTTGCTGAGGTGCAGTTGAAAGTTGTACCCGTGGTGGATCAGCTGTCAGGGGCACTTCATTCAAACTTGGAGGTACAAATGGATAGCATGTATCCGCAGCACCTGCATTGATCAGATAACCAGTGTTAAATGATTCCGTTAATGCATCTATATCAAATAACCAAGATGATCCTTTTACATTAGTGGTAAACATGGATTCATCAAAAGAAACATTGGGAGTCTCTTCAACGATGTTATGTTCTGGAATATAGACCCTATATGATTTAAAAGTGGATGAATATCCAACAAAGAAACCATCATAGGCTTTTTCAGAAAATTTTCCCAATTGCTCTTTAGTATTCAAAACAGACACATGACACCCAAAAGCTCTAAGATATCCTATAAAAGGTTTCCTTTTAAATAAGAGTTCATAAGGTGTTTTATTATGTTCTTTGACTATCAAAGTTCTATTTTGAACATTGCAAGCTGTATTCACAGCTTCTGCCCAGAAAGTAATGGGCAACTGAGAATCAGCTAGCATTGTTCTGGCTGCTTCTATGAGTGTTCTATTTCTCCTTTCAGCCACTCCATTTTGTTATGGAGTTCTTGGTGCACTGAACTGTCTTGCTATTCCTTTATTTCTGCAAAAAGAATCCAAATCAGCATTAACAAACTCAGTTCCATTATCACTCCTAAAAATTTTAACTTTTAAATCAAGTTGATTCTCAATCTTGATCACAAAGTCCATTAATGTTTCAGATGTTTCACTCTTATGTTTTAAAAAGAAGACCCATGTGAATCTGGTGAAATCATCTACTATCACCAAGCAATATTGCCTTTTTCCAATGCTCAACACATTGGTTGGACCAAAGAGGTCCATGTGAAGCAATTTGAGTGGTGTAGTGTTAGTGTTAATTGTTTTGGATTTATGAGACACTCGGTGTTGTTTTCCTTTATAACATGAAGAACAATGATTAGAACAGTGAAATTCTTTCTTTGTAATCCAATGACTAAGTCATTTTTCACCAATTTATTCATGTTCTTCATGTTGGAATGGACAAGCCTTCTATGCCACAGTTGAGATTCATCTTCTGAAGATTTAGATAGCAGGCATGTCTCATGATTAGTGAGTGTTGTTGTTCATATCCAAGATATATGTGTTCCCTTTTCTTGATGCTTTCAGAAGGATCCAGTCTGCTGGAACTATAAAACCTGGCTTAAGAATGTAACAGTTAGTGTTATCAAATAGTGTTAAGTAATTTTGATCACAAATTTGGGAAACACCAAGTAAATTATACAGCAAATTTTCACAGTAATTTACTTTTTCAAATGTTAAAACACCATTAGTTACCATTCCTTCACCAACAATTTTACCTCCCTTCTTATCCCCACCAAATGCCACATAAGAGGCATGTTTATGTTTGAAGTCATGGAGAAGTGCACAGTTGCCTGTCATATGTCTGGAACAACCACTGTCAACATACCACTTGTTGTCAGCTCTCCATGATTGTTCCTGCACACAAAAAGAAATTAGTTAGAATTGACAATCCAAGGCTTAATTGTCTTGGATTTGCCAGATGTGTCAACAATAGTTACTCTTTCATGAATTAATCTTGAAGTTTCATTATTAGTTGTTTCTTTTTGATTTGATGGTTGTGAGGATGATTCTGTTGAAGATGAGTCAGGTTTCTGGATGCCTTCATGCTTCTCTGATTCTTTCGTCAAAGTGACTTGTTTTGGTTGGTATTTTAACTTTGGAGAGGATCCTGTAGTTTTGAAAGTTTCTTCATCTTTCAGCTTAGATTGAGACACAGGAGTTCCTTTGGCAAAGTTATCAAAGAAACCATCAGCTGCTTCAGTTGTTTATCTGACAAATCCACCTTTTTATGAGGTGTCTTAGACTGTATTGGTGCTTTCTTCTTCAAAGTCTTGTCCGCAGCAGAGGATCTTTTCTTTGACTTTTGTTGTTCTTTCTGAATCTTTGTCTCTTTGTCACTTTCTGAGGATTGAGAATCTGATTCAGATGATGCATCTTGTGACTTCTTTTTGCTCTTTTTCTTGTTCTTCTTATTAAAATAACATTCCTGAGTTGAATGGTTATTTTTGTCACATATGGCACAGTGTTTGTTGAAGTAACAATCAGCAGTCATGTGATTGTTCATATTGCAAATGGAACAATAGCTGCTGAAATAGCATTCATCAGTATTGTGATTCTTCATATCACACCATTTACAATATTTTTCTGAACTTTCTTCAGATTCATCCTTCTTTTGACTGTGCTTTTTCTCACTGGCTGAAGCATCAGTTGATTTCTTCTTGTTTTTGTTTGGAGCATCATCAGTTGTTGCTTGTTTGCCTTTGGCTGCCATTTGTTGCTTGAGATTCACCTTTTTCTTTGCATGAGTGTTGGTCTCTCTTTTTACCTCGTCCGCAGAATCAGCTTCTCTCTTCCGTTGCTTTTCTGCGGATTCAGTAATTTTTGTCTTCCGCAGAAGATCTACGGACTTGGTAACTTTTGCCTTCCGCAGATGTTCTACGGATTCTTCAGATTTCTTGTTCCGCTGATCTTCAACACTTGAATTTTTCTTTTGCTTTGTTGAAGTTTGTTGTTTCTTACCTTTCTCTGAAGACAAAGGTATCTCAGCACTTGATCCGCAGCTATCAACTTTGTGAAGGTTCAGTTCTTGAAGTCCTTCATTCAATTCAGCAATCCTCTTGCAGATAGTCTTCAACATGTTCCGTTGCTTTGGAGGATACTGCAGCTTTGATTCTTCAAGTACCCGTGGAAGACCAGTTTCAACTTGAACATTCTTACCAATGTTCAGTTGATCAGTATCATGTTCATCAGAATCATCCAAGTCATCATACTTATCAAAATCTGATTCATTATGTTTAAGTGATTCAGATTCCGTAGATTCAGTTTCACTTATCTCAGCTTTATGACTGTTGTTTATGTCAATTTTGGTGCTTTGCACAAAATGTTTTGACAAATTGTTAGTCATGGTTTAAGGTAAAGGTGTGTAGTTATCATTAATAGGTGGTGCAATAGCATTATAACCCAACCCGGACCTGTTCATTGATTCAATATGAGAGTTTAACAACTTCTCATATTGTTGAGATGATAATTGAAACTTCTGAAGTTTCACTTCAGTTGATGCATGATTAGCCATGGATTTTGTTAAGGAAGTGGTCAGATGCTCAACTTGGGCTTTTAGGCTGTAATTTTCAGAAACATATTTTTCTAAATCCTTTTGTAAAGAACTTATTTTGATTTGATATAATTTTTGTTCTCTTAAGTGTGATTCATTTAAAATCATAGTTTCTTTTACTTTATCAGCCAATTGTTGAGCATGGACTCTATATCGTTCAACTTCCTCAACACAGGATGATGAACATAACAGTCTTTTACCTCTCTGGCCATAGGAGGAACTTTGTTTTCCATATGTGCCATTAGTGCTTGATTCTCCTCTATCACTTCCTTCTCATACAAACTCCAGTCACATGTGCCATCTTGAAGGATGATCAGCCCAGTCTGCTTGGTCCTGCTGATGTATTTGTGGCTGGTGGGGATGTTAGCTGAGGATGTCTATGCAGAGATCTTTGAGAGGTTGATTGCTGATTCTGATATTGTTGTTGCTGCTGATTTTGTTGCTGCTGATGCTGATACTGCGGAGATGATTGTTGGTTGCATTCTCTAGAGAAGTGACCATAGAGATTGCATTTGAAGCATCTGACTTTTGATTTATCAACACCAATCTTTGATGTTTTGCTTGCTGCTGCCAGATTTTTATTTCTCCTAGATATTGCTTAGCTCTGTAAGCAATCATTGCCATCTGCCACTGTAGATCCATCTCTTCTACTACATCAGGAGGGAGTTCCTCCAAATCTTGCTGACAGATGTTTGCTGATGTGAGTGAACTTCCAAGATATGCTTGAAAGCTAGAACTAAAAGCTGCAAAGGCTGCTTTTTGTTCTTCAGAATCCAATATGACAGTTATTGGTTCTGATTGTTTATTATTTTAAGAAGAGTTTGAAGTTGCTGATGTTTCCCTTTTCTCTTCAGATCTTCCCTTTTCCTTTTGATTTTTACTTTGAGATGATTTCTTAGTGGGTTTGGATGCATAAAAACTAACTTCCTCTTCATCATCACTCAAAGTACAAGAGTTATCACTTTCATTGTTTGAGATAAATGCACTTCCAGCATTTTTGGTTTCCTTGAAATGATATGATGAGACATAAGTTCTCACACTCTTGTTTCTTGATTGTTCATCCAGTTCAAGAGCTTCTACCTTAGCAACCAATGTATCCAGACCTGTTGTCTTGAGATCTATGGTATTCTTGAACATGGAGACTGTTTGCTTCCAACTTTCAGGCAAAGTGTGGAGCATCTTCTTGTTTAATTCCTCAGTGGTATATTTTAACTCCAAGATGTTCATCTCAGTAACAAGTTGCATAAATCTATGGAGTTGCTGAGGAATTGATTCACCCTCAATATAATGAAAAGTTTCATATTGTGATCTAAGGGTGTCTTTCCTTATGCTTCGGATCTCATCACTCCCTTCACAGAGAGTGTGGAGTATCTTCCACAGGGAATTTGCTGTCTTATAATTTTCACACCTGATCAAGATTTCTTCTGGCAAAGCCATACTAAGCAAGCTGTATGCTTTAATATCGACTTTGACCTTCTTGACATCATCAGGTGGCAGGTCTTTAGTGCTGATTGGCTGATTTTTGTCATTATAATCCGGCCCAAGAGTGGGTGGAATATAAGGACCTTAAGTGATGGACTCCCACAAGTCAGAATCTGTGTAGTTCACATGATTCCTGAACTTGATCTTCCAGGATTTAAAATCAGCTTTAGTTTCCAACTTTGGCGGTTGATACAATCCTCCACCAAAAGTACTCATGTTTAATGCAAACGAATTAATCAAAACTTAAATGCTAAAATTGATAAATCTATCAAAGACCCAGATCTAGTATTCAATTGATTTGAATATAGATCTAAATCAAACAAGCAATGAGACAGTGCTTGCTGAACAACAAGTCGTTGATTTAATTGTTTGAAAATCAATTAAACAATTTTAATACTGATAGATCAATTGATCTAAATCAATGAGCACCAATGGCTCTGATACCACCTGTGAATCCAAGGATCGCGATTAGGAATTATCAGTATTAAAATAAATCAATTTAATGATCGCGGAATTATCACTAATTGACGTTTAATTGTTTTAATGATTAATGATGAACACAACCACAGAAACACAATAAATGCAAAATCAATAATAATTCAAATGTATTTCATTAACTATAATGTAATGATTACAAAAGAATAATAATGAATGACTATGAACAATCGAATTCAATGCTTCGAATGATGTTTGATGTTGATGTGACGGCGGCTAGGGTTGCACAATGAACTCTTGACAACCGTAATAATGATTGATTGTGTTCTCCGAGATGTGAAACCTAGGACTCATATTTATAGATGATTTGAGTCGGCTTAGGAAACACCGAATCTCTCGGGATTTGTTATTGATTGTGTTGACTTGTTTGACTTCTTGGTATTTGCAATCGCACAAGTATAATGTTCTTCCGCAGCATTCTTGTCGTCCGCAGAACTTATGTTCTTCCGTAGGTGACTTGGTCTTCAGTAGAAGATTTGTTCTTCCGTAGGAAATCCTTCTTCCGTAGGAGTCTTCACTTCATGCTACTTGATCATCCGTAGGAACATTCACTTGGTTATTTGGTCTTGTAAGAAACATATCTACGGATTAACAAAATTGTTCATCCGTAGATGTTTCCTACACTTGGTCAATTCCATGAATCCGTCCAAGTATATTGTTTTTCCCTGTCAAGTCACAAATCAACACACATATATATGGGGTTATCCTATAGATTCAAAGCACATATATATATATATATTTTGACTGTTACAAGTATTAATTACAAGACTTGATTTTCAAGTACTAAACCTATACAAAATTGATCTAGCCCTATACAATCTAGACCTAACATATTATTATTATTATTATTATTATTATTATTAACATTATTATTATCATTAACATTATTATTATTAATAATAGTAATAATAATATCATTATTATTATTATAATAACAATTATTTTTCAGACTATTATTACTTTCAATTTTAGAATAATAAGTAAACATTATAACACTTATAATGTTATTATTATTCTTTATTAAATTAATTTTTTAATCACCAAATTAATTATTAAGTAAAACAACCTTAAAGTTTCAAAATTGACATAAAAGGTCCTTACAAGAATTAACAAAGTTAACTTTTAAGTTAACGAAAATACGAGATGTTACAGTTATAGCGACTACATCAATTACAATGACTTTTTAGACTTTGTGCGACGAAGTCATAGCAACGACCTATTGTTGACTAAGTGTCATCTTTATAGCCTGTAGCAACGACTTTTGTATCTATAGCATTCGCTGCTATACCTCTTGTTCCTTGTAGTGGCAGTATGTTTGTTAGCTTTGGTAGTACTAGTTTTGACTCTTTGATGGGAGAAGGCAGAAGCTAGGACAATAAATGAAGAACAAAGCTAGTTCAGAGAATTAAAACTTATTTAAGAATGAAAGAATTTATAAATTGAACTTGAAAAACTTGAAGATTACAATAGCTTGGAAACTTGAAGATCACAATACTGGACTACATATCATAGCTAACCTACATTACAATATGAAATACCAGTCCTATTTATACTTATTCTACCACTACTTCGTGTCTTAACTACTTATTTTAAGTTCACAAACCACTTCAACTACTTAATGACACCATTATCTTAATAACCGAGTCAAGCTTCTTCTTATTTAAGTTGATCCACACAAATCCAGTGTTAGTCCACTAGGTTTGGTTTTCTATATCACCACATATTTCCTTTGTTCAAACTGATCCATACGAGTAGACCAAAATGATATTTATACGGATCTTTAACCATTTTTATACATAAACATTTTTTTCATCGTCAATTTCTGTTGCCATAGTAATAATCAACAACCCTATACATTGTAAGATTTGGATGCACAACCAATTGATTAAGAATCACAACATTTACCATCAAATTATCCAACATTAAAATTTTTGTCGAGGCCTTTTATTAATTATAAACGACAAGCTAAATTCATCCCCTATTAACTTAACTAGTAATAATACCAGCCGACCGTTACGACGGTGGTGTACGTGACATGATAAAGTATAAACTAAAATCGACTCGACTTTCTAACAAAATTTACGTCGAAACGTATAGTAATTTGATTTTACACTGTCGAATAAAAACGTGCTATATTTGGCACGATACCAAACAAAAATTACGTTGAAATATAGACCAACTCAAAACGTACATAATAATAAGCATATGCGGTGACGGCTTATGTGACGTGATAGAGTATAGACTACAATCGCCACAACTTGTTTCGAAACTAAATATATGTCGAACCGTAAAGTAACTCGAATTTATAACACCAAATAAAAAACATATTGTATTTAACCCGAGTTATTTCTAAACAAATTAAATTTAGTCAAAACAGATTCCAACTCAAAATGTACTTAAAGATAAATACGAAAACATTTTATATTTAACCCGACTCATTTTCAAATAAAATTTATGCGAAAACTCAGGCGGATTTAAAGTTAGTTTTATAAAATAAAATATATAGAAACTTGAGAGGATTAAAGTAATATTTTATAAACTTTTTAAAAATTAAAAGGTTACCTCAACATTTGTCACGGTTTTTATGAATTGTCATTCATTTTGTTACTTAAATCCACTCAATTATCAAAACTACTAAATTCATTTATGTTTACTCGTCTCTCTAGAGCTTTAATTGGCAAAACACAAACAAAATTTTTTTTAAGGGAAATACCACAAATCACAAAACTTTACTATCCATTGTGTTTAGAAATTAATATATAGTTAATTAATTGAAATAAACTTGCAATTTAAAAAAAGATATCATTCAATTGAAGTTAGGGGTGTTCAAAGTCAAATATCCGAAAATTTTG